>LPNX010036204.1:0-53932 GCA_001517045.1 Pseudotsuga menziesii
AGATCTTCTCAATTCACCTATTTGGAATTGAGGATGGATAAGATCTAGTGGCCTTGATCAACATGAATGCATAGAGATTGTATCGAACTCGTTAATATAATCTGATAATAAGAAAAACTAAAAAATGCAAAAAATGGGAGGGCAGCAGCCAGATTGTTCATAGTTCCCTTTGTTAGATAAAGATAAGATAATTTTTATTAATGTCCAACAAGTAGTAGCATTCAATAAGGTGCTGTTAAAAATTAATACTTATGTCATTTTATATGTTCAAAACATGAACAATGTAATGTTAGATGTTGAAGCTAGGGGTTAGGTGGTTAAACCACCTACCCAAGTAGGGGTTCTATTATCCACAAACCCTACTAGGGGTACTATAAATATGGCACCTGTGATGATTTATGGCATGAATAGATACATTGCTGCAACATCATCAATGAAATATAACTTCTATTTTCTCTCCGCACCATCCCTCTTTAAGAATGTATATACCCTAAATTTCTACAGCCTTTAAAGTTTGTAAAACACACTAACGAAAGTCAATATAATTTATGAACAATGACGATAGTTAATAGTCAATGTTATATAAAGGAAAGGTCTACCTAATTTGGAATCCTCTATAAGATATTCTGCAGATCCAAAAGTAGACTATCTTTATATAAAAACAGACTACAAACCTTTTAAAGTTTGTTTCAAAAACCTGTCACGAATATGTGTTGTGACATGTTTCTGGATGTCACTAAAATATTTTTCCATAGCATGAAGACGAAGACAATGCTAAATAACTAAGCAAGTTTTAAGTTCTACTGCTGTTGCAGTTTACCAAGGCTTTGTCATGATAGAGTTTAAATAAAATTCACTAGCAAAAACTCACACAAAAAGAAGCAGAAGCATTGACTGAACTACATTAAACAGAAAGAGTGACAGGTGCAATGGAGAGGGGGGGCATGGCGGTGATCATGATATATCCCCATGGAGGACAAGTAGTAACTTTCAAATGGGGTTTAGGTGAAGCAGCCAATTATTAAGCTGAAGCGTTGGGGCCCTTTCTCAAGGGCTCAAGATCCCCAACTCAAGGTAGATTAGGAATTTGATTGTCATTGGAAACTTAGCAATTATTATAAAATACATGCGCTAGTCATCCACTCCTGACTGTAATTTTTTGGTAAGGCTCGTATCAATAATTCTAACAGAAGCAAGGTGGTTTGATTCGATTGAGTATTGTCATGTCGTAAGAGTCTAAAACCATCAAGAAGATTATTTGGCTAATAAGGCCTCCTTCCTAGAGGTATATAAGATAGATTATTAATGTCCAACTAGTGACCACAAAAGTAGGTCAAAGGGACTGTTGAGTACAATGATGACATTACAAAGCGGGAGTACCAAACGGTCTCCTATGCCGTATGTACTGAGATTCCTCGAAAGACATGGTAAAAACCCGCCCCAAATGAGACAGAGGGAGTACCCAGGTATACACTGAGGAGATGGGACTTGGAGTTCTACAAAGTGAAAATGAGGATGCTCAAGATTAGGTTTTCCCAATTGAACACAATGCTGTGCTCCAAGTCTTCATACATGAGTGAAACCAAGATGACCCATAGGTGCTGAGTATCTAGTTGTTTGAGGGAATATGGTATGGAATCAATTTGTTATTCTCCATAAGGGGGTAAGGTTCTAAGTGGTTGGATCTCCCACGGACTCAAGGTGGATGTGTCAAAACTAAACTACACTTCCTTATCTTGGTTTAAATAAAGCTAATTTATCTACAAGAGAGAGTTCTCTTAGCTAGCCTTTACTACGGATTTATTTTTAGCAATAGACTGCTCTTCCTGCCTTTTTTAGTTCGAAGAACAGACCATATTATTATAGCAATGGTATAAATGCTGACCCCATTTGATCTCTGAAGTTCTGGCTGTAATGACTAAAAGAGGGCAGTTCCACGATATCTTTCTGCTGAAGGTTCTGGCAAAGGTGTAACGCTATACCAAGTGAGCATATTTGAGCAAGTGTGATCTGGACATATCCTATAATGCTGTCTTAAGCCCGTCCAACAAGGGGCTGCTTTCTAATTGCCCATCATCTAGTCTCAGTCCCAGCCCCAGCTATCTTTCTGAATTTAAGGCTA
The DNA here is from genome assembly GCA_001517045.1 of Pseudotsuga menziesii. NCBI lineage: Eukaryota > Viridiplantae > Streptophyta > Pinopsida > Pinales > Pinaceae > Pseudotsuga > Pseudotsuga menziesii. Next base: position 2,123 of record LPNX010036204.1, read on the forward strand.
TATAGAATCCATCCATCTGGCAGGGGGGGCAGGATAAGTAGAGCTTAAGCGGCGAGAAGCTAGAGTTATCAAGAATTAAAATCCAAAATTAATGAAGGAAAGGAATGAGTTGTTGTCAGCAAAACCTATATCCTCTCAATATAGCCATTTGGATCTAGATGATAAACTCACTGGATCTTTATCTGATCTAAATTTTAAGGGAAAAATACACTAAAGAGAACTATTCGATAAAAAAAAATAGGAATAAATTGCAGCTCTATAATACTCAGCCAAGGACATAGAAGAAAGATATAATTGAAGATTTCAGAGAATAAAAGGATCAGTTCTAGAAGGAAGTATATTAATATGCAAACACGAGGAGTTAAAAATATTCTTTAAAGGGAGCAAGGCATCTGTTATGGGATCATATAGCAGCAAAGATCAAGAACCATTGTAATTAATTGACTCTGATTCAAGATGAACTAGAAAGAAAGAACTGCCACACAAGAGATCAAAAATACCTGTATATAACTCTTAATAAGCTAGATATAGCCCAGAGGGCAATAAACCTCTTTAATTTCAATACTAGGGGAGAATTGCAGGTTATGGGTGTGACTGACAGGACCAATACCATTATGGAAGCTAACAAGGTCATCACCAAAAAATTTGGTTCAGTCAGAAAGCTCAAATAAGGGTTCAAGAGATTATTAGTCACATTTTATCCTTAAAAGCCACTTTAAGGGAGGTTATCAATCAAGGTTTGCCATCATTTTAGGATGGAAATGATAATCTATATAATTTGAAGCATATAATGACATGTTACAGCAGGTTAGGAATGATAATATAAAATTAGTCTCTGCATTTCTGAGCATAAACTATATATTTTTTTCATTTCTAAAATTAGAAGAGGGGAAGATGGGTAGTGTATTTACCTCAGCCGCAGCAACGGGAAACAAAAGGCCGACCGGAAGCAGCAACCAATGCGGAACAAAACCAATCTCACTGCCACCATGACCGTAGCAGCTAAAACAGCGAAACAACTACCAAGAAAAATAGCCACTAGCAGAGAACAGAGGGAAAAAGTCACAGCCGCCAGCCGAGACAGAGGAGAGCACAAACGTGACAGGCACCAACGGAGACAAATCGGAATGAAAACGTCTCAGCCTGACAGGGATGAACAGAGCGCATATATCAGGGAAACCGCCAGAACCAGCACAGTACAGAAACGCCACAGCAGACCGTAAAAGCACCGCCACAGAGCCGCCCGAGCCTAAACGAACAGCCACCACAGCAACCCGAGCAAGAACACAGGAAAAAAGATCACAGTCTCGACCACCAGCGTACAAACGGAGCACCTCCAATAACATCGATCAAATGGAGCGCCACAAACGTAATCCTCATCCACCGTAAAGCCAAACCATGATCAACATGCCCCTGCAAATAACTACTGCCAACCAAATCATCATAATCGCGTGCGTAAAAAACGTTTAACAGTAATCTTCTATTTGTATATATAGAAACTTCTTTCAGCCGAACAAACTTTCGGCCGAATAATTCTTCGGTTGAACAAACATTCGGCCGAAGAATTATTTGGCCGAAAAATTAATCAGACCAACGGTCCTAGCCGGACGTGATTTTCCCGGCAAACTGTGCAAGCCGTTCAATACGAGGTACGGCGTTAACTTTTATCTTTCGGCCGAAAAAACAAATATTCGGCCGAAAAGTTTTACATTATTTCGGCCGAAAAATATTATTAGTTCGGCTGAAAGATTCTAGAATATGATTTTGGAAGCGCATTTGTCACGGAATAGACACCCAACTTCATGATTTCACCCATTACAAAACCAATTTTTCCAATTAAACTATTAAAAAATAGCCTAATTTTTGGAAAAATTAAATTTTAATAAAAGACATTGAAAAAATTAAAAAATTAAAAAAATAAATAAAAACCTAGGGGGACTTAGACATGTTCATATGACTCGACCATGATGCCTAGCATGTTTATACATTGACACATAGACTCTAATAACCTCAATATGCCTAAATGCCAAGCCGACCACCCCAACTATGGAGGTATTGAGTGATAAACTCAGAAATTATAAGTCGTTTATTCAACAACCAATAATAACCAAGGGAAAAAACACCCTGGGTTGATCAAATTGACAAATAAAGTCTATGAGACCAAGTCTTTTATAGACAGTATCATGCAAGAAAATTTATTACAACTCCCCCAAGGGGGTATGAACATGTGATATAGTACAACAAAGTTTCCTAGAAACAAGACTGAAGGTCTTCTGAAGTCCAAACAAGTTATCCATGTCTGGTTCACTAGGCTCACTTGATTAAAAACCACTAAGTACAACTTAGGTGGTAACAGAACTTTACTATATATGTCTCCAAACCCTAAAATTCCAATTAACTTATCTTTTTACTACTGTGGAGAGGGAGCCATAGGATTACGGCCTCATGGTTTCACCATTGTCTTACTGCTGCATGTAAGGGCCTTTGTCACCATGGCTTACCTCTGCACGTGAGGTCCTTTGTTGCCACTTCTTTTCCTCTATGAAAGCTTCCATTCTTGCCCAGTGCTCACTTGTGAACTCTGTCTGAATTAGCAGTGTGCTTTTAAGTTTTGGTTTCATCATGGTTTTTGGTTAATGGCTTAACCATATTGTCGAGTGTGGGCTTACCTATCTCTCCTTCCTAGTTGCTAGTGTAAAATGGTTTTTACTTGGTTGAAAATGTTGTGTATTCAAACTATTGTGCAGTTGGTGGTGAAACTTCTCTAGGTAAACTCATCATTTCCTTACTTGTATCTGCCATAAGTGTATATGCTAGTTCTGTTTTTTTATAAAGAAAGCTTGTCCATTCTTCAATGGGTGTGCAGGTTAGTTTACAAGAATATTTTCTAGACTGTGAGTTAGAAGACTCTGGCGAAGAGGGGTCTCCACGCTCCTTTAGAAACCAGGTATGCCTAGGTCCTTGCCTTAGGTTTCCTCTACGATTGTGTGTGGTTTCATGGGTGATACTGTTTCACTTGGTTTGAATACTGCTTGGTCGTGGCTATGATGTAGTCTGTTTGTTTAGGAGGGCCATATGGCCATGACTTGATGAAATTCTTATGAAACCTTCTCGGCCGTAACTTGATTTATAGGAATTGTATTTTGAACAGGCTTGAAGCCATGACTTTTGTGGGATTTTAATTATGTTTTAGTTAGGGTTTAGAAACCATTTACATTCTGATTAATCTCTAAAGCTTACTTTGTTAGATATCATATAATCGGTAATGAACCATGGTTTAAAGAAATCGATCGCAGATTGTGGGGCTTTCCTGTATTGGATAAATTTCAATTTGGTTTAAGTTTTAATATAAATTACGTTACTCTTACAAATATTTGTGTTTGATGAATTGATTATTAAAATAATATGGAAGAGATTTTTGTTGCTGTTTAAGTTCATACTGTCAATTTTTTATAAAAGAGGGAATTCTTTATGAAATTAGTATTAAATTAATTATGATATTCCTTTCTTTCAATAAAAAGATTTGTTTTGATAAAAAGTTAAAGGAGAATGGTTTGTTAATTCAACCCAAGCTGAACTGTGTAAATTGGATTGAGAAATTTTTAAAACGTCTTTTCTTCAATTGTCTTAGTTTATAATTGATAAACAATTTTAATACTATTTTTGTGAAATTTTATTTTAATCCTATGCTTTTATAGTATGAATATTATAATTAATAATAAATTAAGGGATTAAAGTAAGAGAAGAAGGGTAAAAACTATAAAATCCCTAATCTGAGAAAAGAAGGTAAAGGAATGCTAGCTGGGAGTTCTCCTTAGATTTAGGTTTTGTAATTGTATTTTATTTAAAAACCCTGCACTATTATTGATTAACATAATGTGTTTACTACTTGATGTTTATTTATAATATAAATGAAATTTTGTTAGATGTTAAGGCTAAATCCTTAAGTAATTACTATAGTTCATTTTTATTGTTTATTAGCTATTCCTGCTTATGCTATTTTTTGTTCCTATAGTATTTAATAACCATGTATATTTATAATGTATTAAATTTATAATTAATAATTATTACTGTGTTAAAGGAGCACCCTTACATAGACTGTGTACTAGTTTTAAAAGATTTTTCTTGAAGACAATTTTGTTTATGTTTAAAGTAAATGCATCCCTTCTAGGGAAACTTCTCAAATAGAGAATCATTTTTCTGATTAATCCTATACAAATCTGTAGAAAGTAAATAAACAAAATCATGCATACTTCATTTGATTTATTCATCGGAATTTAATCTAACCTACTGTACTAGAGTACTACCTTCTTGAAGGTGTGGAAAAATACAGTTAGGTATTTTACCAATCAGTAAATTTGAAATTACCCTAATCATTCATTCAGAATTCATCTATCTTTCCACAGTAAAAGACTTCCTTCAATTAATTCTAAAAATAGATGAAGCAGACACATAACCATATTATTTCCTAAATTCATTCGTTCATGTTCGTAAGTATGCATAGAGAAATTAGAAATATCATGTAGAACCTGGAAATGTAGCAAAGGAGACAACAACTTAAGGATCCTGTTACTCCCAACCAACTCCTAAAGATAGCTGAACTGCAAATCTTAGGACCGCCGAGCCTGTCTACTGGTCCACCTGGTTGAAAGAACTGGGTGAGAGAACTTGTTTAGAAAACCTCTACAACTCTACTGAGTAATCAGTAGTAATCTGTTCTGCTTGTAGCAATGTGAACTCAAATTAAATCAGTTGCACTAGTTCAGAACTTCAACACTTTTCACTCAAAAACTTCTTCTAGTCCCCTCCATCGAATTTCTTGTGCACTAATTTCACTGAAAAATTTCACAAGTAAAGAATAAGAATCATTAGTTGATTTCAATGGGAAGTTTTATTGGCATGTCTAGGTCTTTTGGGTCAATTTTCACTTAAAGAGCCACCTGCTCTTGTTCCACTTTCTTGGGGAACATGACCACACAAATAGGGAAGTTGCCTCCTACAATAGCTAGAAGTAGTTTGAGGATGCTTCCAAGTGTCAATCTTCTCTCAACCCAACCTATTCTACCAATTGGACAGTAAAACACTCATTTAACAACCTCCTTAAGTTGTTGTCTCATCTTTCATTTATTAATTAATAAAATATTCAGCAATTACATGTAATTATCCTTGACCCCCACTTGGTTATTAATTACAAACTTTGTAATAAAATTATAACATAATGTCTCCTAAAACATAAAATGTTTTTGCAAATTTGGGGTATGCGACATACACATCCCCTTAAATATAACATCATCCTCGATGTTATTTCTTCATCGTCCTCATATTTTCCCTAGAACAAAATTGGATAGGCTTCCCACATATGACTCTCCAGTTCCCAGGTGGCTTCTTCTGAACTAAGGTGCTTCCATTGTACCCTCACCTGCCCAATGGTGCGATTCCAAAGCAAGATCTCTCTCCTTTTGATGATACAATCCAGTTCTACCAGAAAATATCCTTTGGGCTCCACCTACACATCATTTCAATTTATAACATGAGTAGCCTCATGTACATATTTTTTTAATACAGAGATATGAAAAACATTATGAACCTTCAAATTCGGCGGTAAAGCCATTTGATATGACACCTGTCCCATTCTAGATAGTATCTGAAAAGGCCCATAATATCGGGGTGCCAACTGAGCACAACTTCCTAATTTCAAAGAACTATTTTTAGGACTTACCTTTATAAGGACATGTTCACCCACCTGGAACTCTTTCTGAGTTCGTTTAAGATCTGCTTGAATTTTCTATCTGTCTTGCGCAACTTTTAAGTTACCTTGCACCTGTTTTACAATTAAATCCATCTCCTTTAGTATTTCAATTCCTAGTACTAACATGTCAACTGGGTTACTTCGTGAGATGGAGGTATTGCACTTTCTGCCATACAAAATTTCAAATGGGATGTATTTTGCTGAAGCTTGGTAGTGATTGTTGTAAGAAAACTCTACCATGTGTAAGTAATCTTCCAATTTACCTAGTTGTTCCTTAACACACATTCTGAGCATATCTTCCAACACTTGATTCACCCTTTCATTTTTTCCATCTCTTTGGGGATGAAAAGAGGTACTGAAATTTAAAGTAGTATTCAGGCCTTTAAATAAAGACTTCCAGAAATTGCCCATAAACTTAAGGTCTCTGTCTGAAATTATAACTTTCAGTATCCCATGTAAATGAGATATTTGTTTCATGAATATATCAGCAATATTAGAAGCCTTGTAGGTGGTCTTTACAGGTATAAAATGAATTGTTTTACTAAGTTTATCAACAACTACCACTATCAAGTCATTCGGATTTTGATTTCTAGGTAGACCTGTAATAAAATCAAGACTGGTTATTTCCCATTTCTAGATAGGGATGGGTAATGGATGTAGTAAGCTGGCTGGATGTTGGTATTCAGTATTAACTTGTTGACATTCAAAACACTTGGTAATGTATTATGTCAGTTCATTCTTCATGTTTGGCCAAAAATAATCCTTCCGTAACATGGTTGTAGTATTCTGATAACCAGGATGTCCTCAGTAAGGAGTCCTATGAATTTCATTTAAAATCAGTAGCTTAATTATAGATGCATTAGGTATATACAACCTATTTTTATATAGTATTAATCCTTTTTCATTTATACTATACCCTATACTTAACTTTCAATTAAATTTTCTACTACTTTTGCTTGTAAATTCTGATAATTCTCATCCAATTTTACTCCTTCCTCTAACTGTTCTTCTAAAGCTGATTTATAAGTGTTAATTGCTGTTACAAAATTCAATCTTGCATTTCTACTTAGATCATCAGCAACCTTAATTTATTTTCTCTTAATATGCTGGATCTCGAAATCGTACTCGTTAAGGAAAGCTAGCCACCTAGATTTCCTTGCGTTTAAGTTAGGTTGATCCAATAAACATTTTAATCGTTTATTATTTTTCATTAACATATTTTTTATTTCGATTAAGTGATGGCGCCACATCTTCAAATCATGTATAATGGAATCCAACTCTAAATCATAGGTTGCGTAGTTTTTCTCATGAATTTTAAGCTTTCTAGACTCGTATGCAATTATGTGTCCTTCTTGAGTTAAGACCCCACCTATAACATCGTTGCATGTGTCAGTGCATACTACAAAATATTTATTAGGATCAACAATTCTTAAGATTGGTAAAATAGTTAATAATGTTTTTAACTTTTTAAAACTTTATTCACACTTTAGATTCCACTCAAATTTCTACCCTTTATTCTATAAAGAACCCCTCTATGAATCTTCGATAGTAGCCTGTAATCCCCATAAATCACCACACGTCTTCAATTAATTTTATATTTTTTGGATCAACTGAGATCCCTTCTTTAGTTACTACATGGCCCAAGTATTGTATTTTATCCTTAAATAAATCACACTTACTAAATTTATCATAAAGCTGATGTTCTCTCAATTCTTGTAAAGCAATTTTTAAGTGCTCCTCGTGTTCTTCTTTAGACTTAGAATAAATTATAATGTTATCAATGAATACCACTACGAATTTATCAAGGTACTCATGAAATACATTATTCGTTAAGCACATGAAGACAGTTGGGGCATTAGTAAGCCCAAATGGCATAACAGAAAACTCATAGTGACCATATCTAGTCCTAAACGTTGTTTTAAAAATGTATTCATATTTGATCTGGACGTGGTGATAACCAGATCGTAAATCAGTCTTTGAAAATACAGTCTCTCCATGCAGCTGATCAAATAGATCATCTATGCGGGGAAATGGGTATCTATTTTTAATGGTCATTTTATTTAGTTGACGGTAGTCAATGCATAAGTGTAAAGTACCATCCTTCTTTTTAACAAAAATAACATGTGCTCCCCAAGGAGACATGCTGGGTTTTATATACTTTTTATCAATAATTTCCTTTAACTATGATTTTAATTCATTTAGTTCCAATATATTCATCTGGTAAGGGAACTTTGAGCTGGGAACTGCACCAAGTACCAACTCAATAGTGAAGTCTAACTCCCTTTTCGGAGGCAGTCCCTGAATTTATTCCAGAAATACATCCGAATACCCCCTTAGGATGGGTATATCTTCCATTTTTAGTTTATCTTCATTATTAATATGTTATTTGTTAATTACAGTTATAGTAAAGGATTTACAACCCTTCTGAGCAACTCTCTTTAATTGCAAAGAAAATATTTTTCTGATAGTTGTTTTCCTAGGGATTCTTGTTACGATTATTGTTTCTCCTTCATTATTTACGCAAGATATTTTTTTATCTAAACAGTTCAAAACTACTCTATGTTGTTCTAACCAGTCAATACCAATTAACATGTCATAAGAGCCTAAAGGAAGTATATTTAGCTTCACATAGGTTTCAAACTGATCCATACTTATAGTGCAATCTTTTACAAAACTAATCACTTTTATTTTTGCTCCAGTAGCTAGTTGAACTCATCATGACTTTGCAAACTTTTCTCCTAATAAATTGCATTTTTATACTAAATCAGGAGAAATATAAATGAAGCTATCCCCTATGTCAATTAATATAGGAATGGGTGTTTGATTCAGCTTACCTTCTACTTCCATAATGGAAGTTTGATAATCCGACTGCTTGTTTTCCAGTGCCGCATTGATCTTGGGAATTGGCCTTGCTAAGTCATCAATAGTCATCTACTCCCGCACCGTATGTATGTTGTTGATAGTCTTCTTTCTGTTAGGGAATATTGATGCATAATGAGGTCCATTACACTCCCAACAATTTACTGGTTCGTTATGCTCATTATTCTTAATTTAATTGTTGTGATTATTAGCAGGTTCTTTATTTCTAGGGCCATTAGGGTTAAATTGTGAATTATTTTTATTTCGTTGGAAATTCTTATTAGGAAAATTACGTGTGTTATTATTCCTAAAATTTTTGTTAGGTATGAAAACCTTATTCTTCTGTTAAAAATTATTAGACCTCTTAGCCTTCTAGTTTGACTTGCTTTCCTTTTTTTGGTTCTACTCATAGAAAAAAATTTCCTTTCGCATAGCCTCCTCAAGGGTTTTCAGATTATCGTATTCAATTCTGTCTTATTAATGTATCATAGTAATCTAGGGACTAAACACAAGTCTCATCAAATATTAATAACAATAAGACATGAAAATGGTGTAATTGTGCTACAAAATGAGTAGCCGCTCTGTATATTCACACAAAGAATGAGTAATACAATACATGATCATGCTACAAGCATGAATGACAAAGAAATTCAAATTCCCAAGGAGGTCATTTGAATTAAATGAGTGAGTCTAGCTTAACTGAATGTAAACCATAGTCAACACTCCAGTTAACCACTTATCAAAACCATAATTGACTCAACTGAGCCCTAACTGAAGTTGGATTGCAATAAATGACTGATTCTAACTGAAAGTAGGTCAGACACATGTCACAACAAACCAACCAACAAGTGGTAGCGCTTCAATGACTCCAATGAACCCCGATGAGGTTAACTAAACTGTAACTAAACATCAGAAGTGGTTCGAGGCGCCTCTGTTGACTCCAGTTCATTAAATAATCAATTTAATGATTGAGGGCACCTTCACTGCTTTGTTTAACTGATTATAACCATCAGTTAGCAATATGGGGCATTAATGACACTCAGATCACCCCCGGAGTGCTCCAGTTAGCCTCCTTAGATGTAGGAGAAGGCTAAGTTAGCCTCCTTGATTGAAGGTAGGCATGGGTGTGATCTATCTGATGTCATCTAGTGCTCCTCTGATGTCAATTAAGTCAATAAAACTTAGGATAGTGGTTCAACTAGGCCAAATTGACCAAAAATGAGTGTGTATGGTGGTAAATCTCTCCAACACCCCCCTTAAGCTATACTCAAGAGGAGTTAGAAAACATGAAATGCATAAAAATGTTAGGGACCTGGAAACTAAGGCCATAGGTCACCCTGTACAATACTGAAACTGAAACAATGCTAAAAAACAAACTAAGTGAGGAAAAGAGGGAAAACCCAGTGAGAAACCCCCCCCCTCAAGCTGAACACTGAAAGTAGTCTGATCACCCTGATGAACTCACCCCCAACACTGAATGGAGGTAAGTGAACTTATTTTCTAAAAATATCTTGTTGAAGATGTCTGCAATATGCTCATCAGTCGGGCAGTATTGCAGAATGATGGTCCTGTCATGCACTAGCTCCCTGATATGGTGCATGTGGATCTCTACATGCTTGGTCCTCTACCTGGTAACTGGATCTGTGGATATCTTAATAGCACTTTGATTTTCACAAAATAGGACAGTGGACAAAGTACTACCAATATCAAACTCTGAAAGAATGCCTTGCAACCAAACTGCTTGGATGCAAGCATTCACCGCTCCTCGATACTTGGCCTCTGCTGAAGATAATGCTATGGCAGCCTGCTTTTTGCTATACCAACAAATGGGGACACCACCAAACATGAATACATATTTATAAGTAGACTTCTGATCAATAGAATCACCCGTCCAATCGGAATCTATGTATCTGACTAGCTCTAGCTCGGAGTCTGCAGCATAGTGAATGTTGTAGGCCCTGGTTCCCTGAATATACTGGAGGATCCTCTTGGATTCCTTCCAATGAATATCATGATCCTAATACATATATATTGATATAGAATTCATGGCATAACAGATATCAATCTGAGAATGTGTCAAGAACAACAAGCTACCAATCAGCTGTCGATAGATAGTGCAGTCCATGGGAGGTGTGCTTTTTCCTTCTTCAAGGCTGATCCCTAAAAGGAAAGGGAATGGTGCAGGCCTAAATTCAGCTATGTTAAACTTGACTAATAGGTCTTATATGTATTTGTACTGAGTGACCATTATCCCATCATAATTTTTCTCAATTTTGAGCCCCAAAAATTGTTTTAGGAGCCCCAAATCACTCATTTCAAAGGCATTGTGGAGAGCAGTTTTGATGTCTGAAATGGAAGCAACTGTGCTACCTGTGATCAGTAATTCATAAACATATAAAAAAATAATAATCAAATTACCATTAGACTACTGTAAATACACATTTGGATCTTATCTACACCTTTGGAATTTTTGCGAGAGAAGGAAGGCATCCATCTTGGAATACCACTCTCTTGGGGCCTGTTTTAACCCATCTAGTGACTTCTTTAGCATGCAAACCAAATATGGATCAGAGATGTATCCCTCAGGCCGCTTTTTTTATATCTCCTTGTGAAGATATCCATGTATAAATGCTGACTTAACATCCATATGATGCACTTCCCAGTGCTTAGATGCCGAAATTGCCAAAACTAGGCGGATGGAATCCAGTTTTGCAACCAGTGCAAAGGTCTCATGGTAGTCCAAACCTTGGACCTGAGAGAAAATGTTTGCCACCAAAATTGCCTTATATTTTCAGGTTCTACCATCAGCATCAACCTTGTTCTAAAACACCCTCTTGAATTGAACCAATTTCCTTCCCAGTGGAAGAAAAACTAGCTCCCAAGTAGTATTTTTTTTAAGAGAATTCATCTCTTCATCCATGGCAAATTTCCATCTCGGATCCTTCCAAGCATGGTAGTAGGATTTTGGGTATGAAATAATCATCAAATATCAAGTTTCATACATCAAATTATCATGATAAGAGAGCGCAATACCTACTCTTTGGAAATCAGACCGGGTTCTCCCTGGGTCATCCGGATTTCCAATGTTATCTCCTGTAGAGGAGAGTGTATGTCGGGCCCATGTGGGAAGATGATTTTGTACTTCAGGTTCTGATTGAAAATTTTATGTTTGATTCAAATTGATATCAAAAATCATAGGATCCAAATTAGGGTCATCACCCCCAATTTCATCATCCAAATATTCAGTAGAATAGGAAGGAAATTCAGCAGTTTTCTCCTTCACTAGTTCCACCTCCTGAAGAGGCTCATCGAAATTGAAACTCCTTTCGATGATGATATATTTTATTTTGATATCCAGTAGCCTGAAACTTTTTGATTCATAAGGATACCCAATAAACAAACATTCTATGCTTTGCAGTTGCAAAGCCCTTCTTTTATCAAGTGGAAATCGGGCCCATGTAGTGGACCCAAACACTCGTAGGTTCGACACATCCGGCTTGTGTCCGAAGTATGATTCAAAATGGGTATTACCTTTCAAATATGAGTGTGGAACCATATTTTGAATGTATACTACAGCATGCATGGCTTCATCCCACAAATTTGTAACCAACTTATTTGATTCCAACATACAGGTGGTCATCTCCTTGAGAGACTGATTCTTCCTTTCTGCTACTCCGTTCTGCTGGAAAGTGTAGGGAATTGAATGTTGGACCTCAATACCACTTTGGGAGACTATGTGTAGCAACTCATTACTGAAATACTCCCCACCACTATCATATCTCAAGATCTTGATCTTAATCCTATAGGCATTCTCAATCAAGGCCTTCAATTCAGATAATTTTTCACATACTTCAGACTTCTTTTTTAGAAAGAAGACCCATGTGTACCTTGAAAAATCATTAATAAATGTCAGAAGATACCTTGATCCATTCATGTATGTGATAGGAATCAGACCGCTGATATTAGAATGTATCAACCCCAATATGCATGTAGCTTGGTTTTGCTTCCCCCGATTGAACTTGTGCTCAGGGTGTTTTCCAACCACACAGCCCTTGCAATTTCCGGTGGTTTCCTTGATGACCGAGAGGCATTCAACCATGGATTTTTTCTTTAATTGCTGAAAATATTTGAAATTTAGATGGCCAAATCTTTCATTCCATAGCCTACTAACTTCATTTCCATGAGTTAGCAGGGCGGCGGGCTTTGCATCCGCCACAAAGTGGGAGAACTCATAGGCTTTTGCATGATAGTTTGCAAGACCTTTAGCAATGAGTTTCCCGAATGCAAGCTCCATTATATCAACATCATTTGGGCTGAAAGAAACTCTCTTAGGGACTACTGTATGTGTCATCTGATAAACACTAAGAATATTTGATGCCAGAGATGGCACATACAAAACATTTGAAAAATAGCCATTCTCAAGATCAACCGTACCTTGTCCTTCTGAAATGATGGTGGAGTCATCTCCCATGTGGATGGGGATGGATTTTATGGTCTCCAAGGATGAGAAGGAGTCTCTTTCATCCATCATGTGGTTCGAAGCTCCAGAATCAATCAAGAGTGCTTTGGACTTCAAATTTCTTTCCATGAGGGCATGACCTTTTTCATGCTGTGGTTCTCGATCTTGCTGATCTCTCCTCCGAAATATTTTTGGAAGGTTGATGTGATTTCTCTCATGGAGAGAGGTAGCTTCATCAAGCTTCTTCTTCATGTAGGAATGTTCATGGTGGAATCCCTTCCTACAGTATGAACACTTGACTTTTTCCTTTCCATAGTGCCCTTTCCCTTTGTTCTTCTTTGAGCCGGAAGACTCATCATGCTGCTGGTTTTCAACTTTAGGCTTAGGAGCTTCAAATTTAGTTTTTGGCTTCTTCTACTACTTTCCTTTACCCTTTAGGTCTTTTGGCCTTGAGACATGGAGGGCTTGATCATGGGAGGATTTTATGATCCCCATATAGACAAGCTTATCATGTTCACTTGTTAGGGACTCAATGAAGGAATTGAGTGTAGGCATCTTCCATCCAGGGGTTGTGAGCTTCCCTGCATAGAATGTAAAGACAAAAACTGAATAATCAGCTCCAAGTTTGGATAGTATGGTGAGGATGAGCTGATCATCCTCTTTCTCCACTTTGCATTGCTTCAATAGTAAGATAATGTGCTTGAACTTTGTGGAAAATTCATTCAAGGTCTCGAAATTGGAGGGCTGGAGAGACATCAATTCATTTTCGATGTGGAAAAATCTCAAATCATCCTGCTTTCCATATAGGGCTTCCAATTTGTCCCAAAATTTTTTTGGATTCTTCAATCTTGAAATATGGAAAAGAAGATCCCAGGAAATAGAGAGGCACAAGAATCCGAATGCTTCATCCTTCTTGTTCAAGAATCTAGATTTGTCTATTGCAGAACCAGGATCTTCTTCAGTGTCCATGGTGACCCTATAGATTCCTATGGATTAAAGCTATATCTCCATGTCTCCTTTCCATGAGTGGAAGTTGAACGGAGTCAAAAGATCTATGGAAGAAGCCATCTGAATCTGCTAGAGCGAATGCTTTCACCTGTCAAAAACTTGAAAATCACAACAAAAGGGGAAATGTAAGGTTGGACAGCCTGCACATTTTAGGATTTCATCACACCCAGCATATTCAATCAAGCAAGCTTGATCAACAAGTTATTTACTTGGGGTATTAAGTGGTAATTTTTGGCTTCTGGTGCAATGCTGGATTTTTGAGCTATTACTCAATTTTCATGCAAGATATGTCAAAAACCTTGTTTTGGAGAGATCTGAGCTTCGCCCACTATGAGCTCTAATACCATATTAATCTTTCATAGTAATATAGGGACTAAACACAAGTCTCATCAAAGATTAATAACAATAAGACATGAAAATGGTGTAATTGTGCTTCAAAATGAGTAGCTGCTCTGTATATTCACACAAAGAATGAGTAATACAATACATGATCACGCTGCAAGAATGAATGAAAAATCAATTCAAATTCCCAAGGAGGTCATTCGAATTGAATGAGTGAGTCTAGATTAACTGAATTTAATCCATAGTCAACACTCCAGTTAACCACTGATCAAAACCCTAATTGACTCAATTGAGCCCTAACTGAAGTTGGAATGCAATAAATGACTGAGTCTAACTGAAAGTAGGTCAAACACATGTCACAGCAAACCATACAACAAGTGGTAGTGCTTCAATGACTCCAATGAACCCCGATGAGGTTAACTGAAGTGTAACTGAACATCAGAAGTGGTTGGAGGCGCCTTTGTTGACTCCAGTTCATTAAATAATCAATAAATAATCAATTTACTAATGGAGGGCACCTTCACTGCTCTGTTTAACTGATTGTAACCATCAGTTAGCAATATGGGGCATTAATGACACTCAGATCACCCCTGAAGTGCTCCAGTTAGCCTCCCCAAATGTAGGATAAGGCTAAGTTAGCCTCCTTGACTGAAGGTAGGCATGGGTGTGATATAGCTGATGTCATCTAGTGCTCCTATGATGTCAATTAAGTCAATAAAACTTAGGATAGTGGTTTAAATAGGCCAAATTGACCAAAAATGAGTGTGTATGGTGGTAAATGTCTCCAACATGTCTTTAATGTGAAAAGGTAAGAATCTTAGAAACCGTCATACCTTAGTCTTCTAATCCACAAGGTAAAGCACGTAAGGTATCAAACTTAAAAAGTTACTATTTAATTCTTTCATGTTCATAGTTCCCAACTTCAGTTCATAAACTTCCTTAGCTTGCTCTTCATAGTATTGTTCTGACAAAAACTTCTTTTTAAAGTATTTCTTTAAGGTGCTCCAGTTAATGTTGTTTTCCCCAATACCTTGTACTTGTTTTAAATCCTACCACCAAATATCTGCCTTCCTAGTTAAGTTGTAAATGGCCATGCTTGCTTTTAGCTGGTTGGAGTAATTATAGATTTGGAAATACTTCTTCATTCTAGACAACCATGATTCAGCTTCTTATCCTTTCTCAGTTTCACCGTTAAAAGTTGATGGTTTTATCTTCTTAAATTCTAGTGAAATTTCTTCAGAAGGATTAAATTTTCTTTTTCTTGAATGGTAATTATCTTCACTACTATCACTAGTGTACTGGCGATTCTTCCCTGTGAGTCACCATAAATTTCAGAGGATGAGCTACTTTCAATTTTATATTGTTTATACTTTTTACTTTTGTGTTGGTAGTACGTATTTTCAGATCCTATCTGTTTATCTTTTTCTTCACTCAGAAATGTTTCTATCAGTATCTGGTTCAACTCTTCTTGAGCTCTCATAATTCTTTCATTTTCTTTTTTTACTCTTTCCATATTAGTTATTAATTATTTAATAGTTTGTAATAATTATGAAGAATTTTAGTTATTTATTCCTAAACTGGTTCTCTTCTAGAATTATTTTGTTCATTAAACGGGTACTCTTTATCTGCATATTCCTCGAGTCTTTCCATACCTGCAGTTTTAGCTCAAAAATATTTCTGGAAATAACATTTCAAAAAAGAAAAATAATAATCAGTATGAATGCATTTTATTGACTATTTGTCTAAGCAGGTTGAGCCACATTCAGTCCTAGTGTTTGAATGTATGCTCTGGTACCACATGTAATACTCCAAAATTTCATAAAAATTTAAAATTTTTCCTATGACATTAAATGTTTACAATCGTTGCTTAAGAGGGACATTTAACTATTAACAATTAACAACATTGAGGTCTAAAATAATTCATTCATTAATTTATGTATCTATATACTTAAATTATTTTCTTCTATAATTCAGTATAAAAGGTCAATTTATCAGGTGATGATCTGAAGTAACATGAGCTGAAAACATATGTTTGTTTACTAGGTACCAAATTTTATTTTATTGTTTGTAATATGAAGGAACTTTAGTTCATGACCGAGGCTTACTTAGATTTTTAGCTAATGCAGTGAAGTGATGCTTCTTTTACAGGTCATTTTACAGGTAAGACGTTTTGTAGACCAGTTTCAAGATCGAGATTAAAATATTTCAACTAGCATAAATAAAATTCTAGTATAATTGTTTAATTTACATCTTTGGGGAAAAGGAAGGTATCGTTGAATCTATGTAGTTAGTTTTATTTATTTATTCAAAAGCGTAGTACTTGCAAACTCAAGGATAACATAGAAATATATGTTTTGTACTTATCTTTGACTATAATCTATACATCATACTTTTATCCAATTCTTGTTATATTAAGTCCTACATACAACTCTTATGGATAGATAAATGTTTCAACCTAACTCCTTGCATTATAAAATTATTTATTACTGAGGTAACTTGTATGTTTTTAGATCAATGTTAAATTAAATTCCTCATCGGCAATTACACCTTGGTCTCGAATATTGTCATCGAGTATATAAGAATTATCATTTATATCAACGACACTAACGAGTCTAAACAGAGTATAATTTCCTTAATTGCCTATGTAATTATCAAATGTGAAGACAAAAGCAAAAACATTCTATCATTATATATTTAGTATTACTGCTCTGTTTTTAGAGGTTGAAGAGTTCATTACTAAATGAACCTAACTAACCTAAACTTTTGCATGTTTTTAAATCTCATCAAGATATATTATATAATAATTATTTTTATCTTATTTACGCAATTTTAAACTATAAAAACCTTACCCAAGAACTATGCTAATCATTTCTATACTTGAAATATTATGCTTTTAAGTTTCCTTTAACAAAGGTCCTAGTATGGGATTACGATTTGCTTCTTGCATAACCCTAGCTCATAAAAGGGTGTTTGTATAAGTTTTCAATACTAACATGTTTATTTGAAATCCTTTGCAAGTTTCATTCCACACTCCTGAACTATAGAACAAAACCCATAAAATCAAACTAAAGGTGGAGTCCACGTGGTTGTTTGATAGTGGTTAGGGTTTTGACTTTGGAAATTTACTATATATGTCTCCAAACCCTAAAATTTCATGATTAACCTATCTTTTTACTGTTGTGTAGATGGATCTATAGGCTTACGACCTCATTGCTTCACCATTGTTTTACTGCTATATGTAAGGGCCTTTGTCGCCATGGCTTACCTCTGCGTGTGAGGGCCTTTTTTTCCACTTCTTTTCCTCTACGAGAGCTTCCCTTCATGTCTTTGTTCACTTGTGAACTCTGTCTGAATTAGCAGTGTGATTTTCAGTTTTGGTTTCATCGTGGTTTTTTGTTGATGGCTTAACCATATCGTCGAGTGTGGGCTTACCTGTCTCTCCTACCCAGTTTCTAGTGTAAAATGGTTTTTACTTGGTTGAAAACATTGTGTATTCAAACTAGGCTGGTGGTGAAACTTCTCCAGGTAAAATCATCGTTTCCTTACTTGTATTTTCCATAACTGTATATGCTAGTTCTTTTTTTATATACAAAAAACTTATCCATTCTTCAATGGGTGTGCGTGTGATCTTAAAAGAAGATTTTCCATACTATGAACTAGAAGACTCTGACGAAGAGGGATCTCCACTCTCCTTCAGAAACCGGGTAAGCCTCGGTCCTTTCCTGAGGTTTCATCTACGATGGTGTATGGGTTCATGGGTGATACTATTTCACTTGGTTTAAATACTGCTTGGTCATGGCTACGGCTGAGTTTGTTTGTTTGGGAGGGCCATATGGCCATGACTTGATGAAATTCTTATGAAGCATTCTCGGTCATAACTTGATTTATAGGAATTGTATTTTGGACAGGCTTGAAGCCGTGAATTTTGTGGGATTTTAATTATGTTTTGGTTAGGGTTTCGAAACCATTTACATTCTCATTAAGCTTTAAAGCTTACTGTGTTACATATCATGTAATCATTAATGAACTGTGGTTTAAAGAAATCGATGGCAGACTGTGGGGTTTTCATGTATTGGATAAATTTCAATTTTGTTTAAGTTTTAATAGAAATTACTTTACTATTACAATTACTTGTGATTGATGAATGGATTATTAAAAGAATATGGTAGATATGTTTGCTGTTGTTTAAGTCCATACTGTCGATTTTTTATAAAAAAGAGGGAATTCTTATGAAATTAGTATTAAATTAGTTATGAGATTCCTTTCTATTAGTAAAAAGATTTGTTTTGAGAAAAAGTTAAAAGAGAAGGGTTTGTTAATTCAACCCAAGCTCAAATGTGTAAATTGGTTTGAGAAATTTTTAAAATATCTTTTCTTCAATTGCCTTAGTTTATAATTGATAAACAATTTTAATACGGTTTCTGTGAAATTTGATTTTAATCCTATTATTTTATAATATGAATATTATAATTAAAAATAAATTAAGGGATTAAAGTAAGAGAAGAAGGGTAAAATTTATAAAAGTCCTAATCTGAGAAAAGAAGGTAAAAGAATGCTAGTTGATAGTTCTCCTTAGATTTAGGGTTTGTAATTGTATTTTTTTTTAAAACCTTGCATTATTATTGATTAACATAATGTGTTTGTTACTTGATGTTTATTTACAATATAAATGAAAATTGCTTAGATCTTAAGGCTAAATCCTTAAGTGATTACTATACTTCATTTTTATTGTTTATTATCTATTCCTGCTTATGCTATTTTCTGTTTCTATAATATTTAATAAATTTGTATATTTATAATGTATTAAATTTATAATTAATAATTATTATTGTGTTAAATGAGCACTCTTACACAGACTGTGTACTGGTTTTAATAGTTTTTTCTTGAAGATATTTTTCTTTATGTTTAAAGTAAAAGTATCCTAACTAGGGAAGCTTCTGAAATAGAGAATCTTTCTTCTGATTAATTCTATAAAAATATGTAGAAAGTAAATAAACAAAATCATGCATACTTAATTTGATTTATCCATCATAATTTAATCTAACCTATTGTACTAGAGTACTACCTTCTTGAAGGTGTGAAAAAATACAGTTAGGTATTTTACCAATCAGTAAATTTCAAATTACCCTAATCATTCATTCAAAATTCATCTATCTTTCACAGTAAAAGATTTCCTTCAATTAATTCTAAAAACAAATGAAGAAGACACATAACCATATTATTTCCTAAATCCATTCCTTCTTGTTCCTAAGTATGCATAGAGAAATTAGAAAAATCATGTAGAGCTTGGAAATGTAGTAGAGGAGACAACAACTTGAGGAGCCTATTCCTCCCAACCATCTACTGAAGATAGCTGAACTGCAAATCTACGGACTCCCGAGCCTGTCTACTGGTCCACCTAGTTGAAAGCACTGGGTGAGAGAACTGGTTTATAAAACATCTGCAACTCTACTGAGTAATCAGTAGTAATATGTTATGCTTGTAGCAGTATGAACTCAACACTTTTCACTCAAAAACTTCTACTAGTCCCCTCTATCAAATTTCTTGTGCACTAATTTCACTCAAAAAATTCACAAGTAAAGAATAAGCAGCCTCAGCTAATTTCAATGGGTCTTTTGGGTCAGTTTTCACTTAATGAGCCACCTACTTTTGTTCCACTTTCTTGGGGAACATGACCATAAAAATAGGGAAGTTGCCTCCTGTAACAACTAGAAGTAGTTTGAGGATGCTGCCAAGTGTCAATATGCTCTCAACCAAACCTATTCCACCAAGTGTCCAGTAAAACACTCATTTAACAGCCTTCTTAAGCTGTTGTCTCATCTTTCATTTATTAATTAATAAAATATTCAGGAATTACATGCAATTATCCTTGAACCCCACTTGGTCATTAATTACAAACTTTATAATAAAATTATAACATAATGTCTCCTAAAACATAAAATGTTTTTGCAAATTTGGGGTATGTGACACCATGGTTCATGGAGTGCCCCAAAAAACTGCGCATTCCTTGTATAGGAAATATTTAACATATGAGTGAGATATGTCCATATTTTTTACAATTAACATACCAAGGATGGTTCTCAACTCCAATGACATGGTTTAGGGATAAAAGGAGAGGTAATAGGCCATAACATATATTTCTATGGATCTCACATGCCATGTTTCGTCACTCAGGTCATCACGCATGTTTTTATTATATAACCTTTTCCCTATGAGTTTGGTATGGTGGTGATTTAAATATTTTAAATACTTTATATGTTTATTGGGGATAAGGGAATAATTTGATGCAACATCATAGGTTATAATCAATGGAATATATCTCTAGCCCTTACATGTCATGTGTGGGTCCTAAATACACAAAATATTCCATGCATAGGAAATATCTGACATGTGAGTAAGATGTCATGTGTCATTTAAATTTAGGTTTAAAACACCAAGTATGGTTCTCATGACCCAATTCATTTCCCATGGTGAGGAACCATATTTTTTAGTCCATAACATGTGGCTTTGGGGTTATACATAGGCCAACCATGAGGACCTAGTCCGTATTTTCCCTATGACATGGATATGATGGCCATTTTTAGGTTTGTCACATTTTGGATGCCTCTTGGTCACTAATCCATAATTTGATACCAAAACCCATGTTGTTGGGATAAAACATTTGTTAATGGGGCTTCTGGTCTTTGCATAATAAATCACGTCATTGCATAGGGAATCCTTAGCCTACATGTGATATATGGCCACCACATTGAGGGGGGGGGGGGAATTGGGGATGGATCTTAAGCAACATTCCATGATATAAGGAAAAATATAGGACCTTATGTTGTCATGGTCCTTGTGCAGGGCCCTACACATAATTACTTTACATTATAGGTGAGATAGTATGGTGGCCATTTCAATATGTGTAAGATTGATAAGGATGATTATCATGGCCCGAGAACTAAATTTATCATCTTATGTCATATTAATATTATATGGGGTTGATGGCCCATGCATGTTAACCTAGACTACCACATAAGAACTACGCATTGAATCTCTAGCCTACATGTAACAATGTCGCTCATGAGTGATGTGTGGTAAGGCCTTGAGACAACACATATTCTCTATGGAGGGAATATTGTTTCAACTACAAGTGGTAATTTTTTGTATTTTGAGATTTATAACATTTATAATGGATCTCTTGTCCCACACCATAGTATATGGTTTAAATTTGTGGCCTAAGATCACACTACATGTTTATGGGGTTGTGGACCATCACATAGCATGAATCTACATAGAAAATATCTAGTCTACATGTGAGATATGGTCAAAACTTTGAAAACTTGCGCATAGGGGATAGTTCTTGATGCATTCCTTAAAATATAGTCAAAACTATGGTCTTGGTCTATAACATTTTCCTCTAAATATCATGCTCCATACGTGGGGCCCCAAATTACCACCACAATCCCTCCACGAGGAATAATTGGAATGTAAGTTGGATATGGTCATGGCCATTTTGAGGTTTAGAACAACATGGATGGTTATAAATTATACCAAAGTAAAGGTTTCATGGCTCATAATTTGTGGTGTCCTTAGCCACTACGTATTCCTTATAAATGGGAACTTTGTAACATGAGTAGGATATGGTGTCCATTTAAAGTTTGTTACACCAAGTCGAGTTCAATGCCAAAAATCTAGGTTGTTTGGTAAAACATTTAGTGTACTCTAATGCTCTTCATGGGAACTAGTAATTGTTCTCATGTCCTGAACTATCATTCATGGAAAAAAATTAGGGCCTTGTCGACGACGATGATTATGACGAGGATTAAATTGAGTATGTATGTATGTATGTATGTATGTATTAGGAGAAAATTGTGATATGTGATAAGAGATTTGTTGTGTGATTGATTACAAATAATATGTAATATGGTTACATGCTTACTACTGGGTAAGCTGAATATGTACATAACATGAACCTTAGATCGGTTAGATTAAGCATAGTAATAAATGCTAACAGTTGTTTGAATAGGGAAATGACATTGCTCATAAGATTTGTATTACCTTATATTCTCACATTATTCCTAGCAACGCAATGGAATATGAACTACTCTATCCTATTAGTATCAGGTTAGTTATGGAAATTTCTCTCAATCTTACATAGTTAATAATAAGCATGATTATGCTTAAACTTATTAAATGGAAGTAGTATATCATAAGTTAAAATATTACCGATATCAATAGTAAGGAGTAAACAAAACCCATAGAATTATTACTATTAATATAGATAAAACATAGGTTACTTGTTCTTACATTGCTCTATTATCACCTAGCCTTGTGTAACTACTAGTATTACAAATAACAATGACTAGTGATTAGAGAATTACCATATCTCTTAACTTTTGTAATTGTAATCTAAGGTCACTATATCTCCATATTAGATGGGATAATTAATTTGTAATCAATGTGCCATTTGTTTGATATCAATTGTTGTAGTTACATCATCATTGCATGTAACATAACTCATTATCCTCATTTATTATGTAAAATACACAAATCATACTAGTTTAATCTCTTAGCTGGAACTAACACTGGCTGAATAGAGTTGTAATTAATAAATAAGGTCACCATGTAAGGAATACAAGTAAGATGATTAGGGGTACTACAAAGAACCTATATTATAGTAATAATCATAAAACTAAACTCCATTTCTTAAGATCCTTTTTATTATAGTAATAATAGCGATGCCCATTAACATTATGTGATACGTGTACTAAATCACATATAAGCTTAAGCAGGTAATGATGGTGTATTATATCCATAATTAACAAATAATAAAAGTTCATGTATTAGTATTCATTAGAGATAAGATTATCTCTATACCATAGATGAATTGAAGCTAGTACTATTCATATCAATCAATGGAGATGTAAGGTGTTATCAGTAATTCAGTAATATATAAAGGCTGAGAAGAGTATTCATAAATCTCATATAAGGAACGATCAAGCCCCCAGTAAACGACACACAGTCCCACCCACACTCACATCCCATCAAAGAGGGACACATAGTGCAACCCACAGTCATGGCCCAATAAAGAGGGACACATAGTCTAGTCCACAGTCACAACTCTGCAAGGTGGGGTTACAACAACCACATCTTACAAGGAACATTCACAGCTCAACAAAAGGAGACCAAGATTGTCATGGCCTAGTAGAAAAGGAGACACCATAATTCAAAAACCATAGAGATCAGTAAAAACCTAGCTTAGGGATAAGTTACAACAGACACATTCAACAAATGAAAGTCACGACCTTGTTATCGTCAGTCACCAAAATCCTAAAACCTAAATAGTGCAACTTCAATCTTTTACTCTCTAACAAGACATTTCCTTGAAGGATATCGGTGCATTCTACAACGTGCTCCATAAATTTATGATTAAAAAATATATGCATGTTCCATACATATAAGAAATATTACTAGCTTTCATTAATCTTCAATGCAATCTTATAAATTCAAACGATTTCTAGGAAATTTAATAGGTGGAATTCTTAATTTTAGACATTAATGTGTGGTCCACAAATCTCTTTAATGATATCAAAACAAAATTAAATTATCTTGGAGATATTTTACAATGGATTGATTGCTTGTTTGAATTGTTATATGTTTAGTTTCAATTTGAGAGTTTAATTGTGCAGGATGTTCATAATTGTTGTTTCCAATAGAGTTTTCTCCATGAATTAAAACTAGAAATAATATAATATCTAAGTAGAATGGCCATAATCAATGACCTGTAGGAATAAGGATCATCATATATAGTTAACATAACACAGTTTACCATACTTATACAAGTTACTACTAATAACATTCTAACAACTTATGTCAAATATACAACACTTATTACACCATAAGAATAACCATTACATATGACAATCTTATTGATTGATTTGAGTTCATACTAGTTGCGATATCAATACTAAAATTATGGAGTTAATTATGGGAATCACGATATTATCAATGTTGTTTATTGTTCTTCTTATTTAGTAGATAGATCATCTTAGGGTGTTATGGTTTATATGGACCTATAATCTGTGTGTGTGTGTGTGTGTGTGTGTGTGTGTGTTTATGCATGTATGTGTGTATTTTGAGATAATTGTGATATGTGATAAGATTTTAGTTGTGCAATTGATTACAAATAATACATAATATGGTTGCATGCTTACTACTGGGTAAGATGAATATGTACATAACATGAACCTTAGATCGATTAGATTAAGCATAGTAACAAAGCATCATAGTGGTTTGAATAGGGTAACTACATCACTCATAGGAGATATATTACCTTAGATCCTCACATTACTCCTATCAATTCAATGGAATATGCACTACTCTATCCTATTAGTATCAGGTTAGTTATGGTAAGTTATATCAATCTTACATAGTTAATAGTAAGCATGATTATGCTTATACTTATTAAATAGAACTAGTATAACATAAGTTATGATATTATTGATATCAATAGTAAGGTGTAAAAAAAACCCTTAGCATTATTACAATTAGTATTGATTAAACACTGGTTACTTGTTCTTACATTTCTGTATTATCACCACATTTTGTAACTACCGATATTAGAAATAACCATGACTAGTGATTAGGGAAATACCATATCTCTTAACCTTTGTACCGGGTAATCTAAGCTCACAATGTCTCCATATTAGATATGCTAATTAAATTGTAAGTAATGTGCAATACATTTGATAACATATGTTGTAGTTACCATAATAATTGCATGTAACATAGCTCACTATTCTCATTTATAATGTAAAATACACGAATCATACTAGTTTAAGATCTTAGTTGGAACTAACATTGTTTGAGTAGAGTTGTAAGTAATACATACATTCACCATGTAAGGAATACATGTAAAAATCATAGGGGTAGTAATAAGAACCTAGCTTATAGTAATCATCATAACACTGAACTCCATTTTTGAAGCTCCTTTTTATTATGGTAATAATATTAATGATGTCCATTATCATTAAGTGATATAGATACTAAGTAATATGTATAATAAGGACATACCTAGAACTATTACTCTTAGCTAGCTTTATATGATCTCTTCTTCATTTAACCCCTTAAGTGTGTAGTAATGTGGATTCTCCTTATTCACCCATATGCTTTTATTATCATATGTTCATTTCCTATTTTTTGGTAATAAAGTGAACAAATTGGGCATATATGATAGACGTATAACCATGATGTTACCTTATCAATGGGATTACTATCCATATATCTATTATGTTACCTAATCAATGGGATTACTATACATATATCCATGAGGTTAACTTAGCAATGGCATTTAGACTATATATATAGCCTTAGATGAGCAAAAGTATGAGATAGATCGATTACCATAGGAATAAGAGATAGCAATAGGCTTATTATGATACAAGGTCTATGAAGTAATACAACACATATACTTATGACTATACTTAGGACATGAGAAAATCCATGGTGATATAAGCTTAGCAAGTAATAGCATACCCTATTTCCCATGTGAGCTTTAGAATCACTCTATTACAATTAGTAAAAGTGTGATTGTACTATACTAGTAACATAATATTCTATGCCAAAATAGCTACTAGTAATCAATAACCTCATATGTTAAATTGCTTTGTAATAATAGTATCATGAGTACTCTAGTCATATGTTATATATGGTGATAGTAATAAATCACAAATCATCTTAAGAAAGTAATGATAATGTGTTATATCCATAAGTAACAGCTAATAAAAGGTCATGTGTTAGTATTGATTAGAGATAAGCTTACCTTTATACCATATATTAATGGAATCTAGTACTCTTCATATCAATCAATGGAGAATTAAGGTGTTATCATTAATGTAGTAATATGTAGAGGAAAAAAGAATAATCATTAAAGCTCATATAAGGAATAGTCAAGGCCCACCAAAGAAGGAAAGATTGTCCCTCCCATAGTCACAACCCACTAAAGAGGGACACATAGTCCAACACATAGTCACAACCTAGAAAAGAGGGACACAGATTCCATTTCATAGTCACAACTCAACAAGTAGGGGTTACAACAACCACATCATAGAAGGGACAGCCACGAATCAACAAAAGGAGTCCAAAATAGTCACAACCTAGAAGAAAAGGAGACACCAGTAGTCATACCACCAGCATTCACAACCCATATGGATTAGTCATCACCCATCTTAGGGAGAAGTTATTCTAACCACATTAAACAAATAACAATAATGAATTTGTTATTTTCAGTCACCAAACTCTTAAAACCTAAATAGTACAATTTTAATCTTTTACTCTCCAACAAGACATTACTATGATGGAGAGTGGTGCATTCTAAAACGTGCTTCATGAAATTCTAATTCAAAAATATATGCAGGTTCCATACATATAGCAACAATTACTAAATGTCCTTAATCGTCAATGCAATATTATAAACTCAAATGATTTCTGGGAAATTTAATCCTTGGAATTCTTAATTTTAACATTAATTTATGGTCCATGGATGTAATTTATACAATACATTTAATGATCTCAATATATATATATATATATATATATATATATATATATATATATATTCTCTTGCGAATATTTGACAGTGGATTGATTGTTGGTTTCAATTGCTATATGTTTAGTTTCAACTTGATATTTTGATTGTTCAAGTCGTTCATAATTGTTGTTTCCAAAAGAGTTTTCTCCATCAATTAAAAATGGAATTAATACAATTTGTAAGTAGAATGACCATAATCACTGACATGTAGTAATAAGGAGCTTCATATATAGTTAACATAACACAATTTACCATAATTATATAGGTTAGTGTTAGGATTTATAATCCTCCCTTGTCCAAACTATCTATTATATTATATTAGCCTAACTTAGGAGTCATTTAATTATTATTGGGTCCACTAGTACCATTGGGTCTACTTGGCCTAATGGGGCCACATCTACCAGTCATTGAGAATGAAAACACTTGCATGCATCATTTGAGGTTCCTTCTAGGCTAATCCATACAATTTAGGAGCCACTGAGAGTGTTTACAGAAACCTTCTTCAGTTTTTGGCACTTGTAGCTAGTGAAGATTAGTTATGCTTCAGTTACATTCATTTAGTTTTCCTCCAGTTCAATTAGCCCCAGTTCTACATGGATGCATGTGGGAAGGCGCCAGTTCTCACCTACTTCTCACCTACCACTGCAGTTAGATGAGTTTGATTGATTGTAATTAACTGAGATACTGGATTAGACGTCTGGAGTTATCTAGTTGAACACACTATAGTGATTTAGACATCTTTAGTTAGCCATGAATTCAAATCCAGTCGTGGATTCAAATGCATCCATAATGATTCGAATTACTCCTTATGTAAAAATATTGTAGCATCGAATACTGTAATGAATTTTATATTGTAATTCTCTGAGAAATATTTGTATGTTTCCTATGATATTTTCTTTGTTCAATCTATATTATTCATTCCTTTTCACTACATAATAATTAAGAATGTGATTGCACTCATTACCTGAAGATATAATGGCACAACAATTCTAATATGGTATCATATCCATCTCAGGAAATCTTGAAATTTTTCTACTCTCCATTACACACCAAAAGTAGCTGGCTTTCCACAGAATTCCTGCGAAGATTGCATTGCTTCCTCTGAGTTTATTCAGAGTGGCGATGTGGGCATGACAGAGCCTGAGAAAGTGTGCATGTCGAGAGGGAAGGATTGATTCTAACAAGTTTGAATGATTTTGGTTTTCCAGTGAAATATGCAGGTGCTACGTAGCTTGTGTGAAGAGATTGCATATTTCAGTAGGATAATTATGGATTTTCAACCCTACACACCTCGAATCGAAAAACCCTTAAATTATGTTTGATTGGAGGTCAGATATGCAATTTTCCTTACACAACAAGGGATAATTCAGGATAATACTTGGAAGGGAGGTTGAGCACCATCTTCCAACTAAGAAAAACAAGTTTATAAACCGCTTAGATGAAGCTCTTGATTATCTATGTACTCACATATCCAGAGATATCCTCTTTCACCTTAAAGTTTTGTGGTCTCCCAGGGAATCTTGGGAGAATATTGAAGTCTTTTTTGGAAAGAAAGATGAGCTTCAAGGACACATTCTAGAGAATGAGTTGATAGCTTTCCATCCCAACAATGTCAATACCATACAACAATTATTTAGTAAATTCAAGTATATTGTACTTCAATGTAGAATATGGGGAATATAAATAAAGGATGAGCAACATGTTCTCTCCATACTCAACAAAATAGGTACTGAGTATTTTGTAATTGTCTCAATATTACATTCTGAAATAGCTTCCATTCCTAATTGGAATATTCTCTCACTTGATTCCTTTTTCGAGTCCTTAATATAGGAGAAAGATAAGTTGGTCCAGATAGGATTCATCTAGACTTCCAAATATCAACCTCTCCTAGTGATAGAATATACCAAAGCACAAGCTAAAGGGAGTGTTATAGCTGATTTTACCACTCTAGGTGAATCACACTTGTATGGCATTCCCCTATCCCTCTGTAGACTCCTTAAACCCCTTGGACCATTTTTTGTCCTTTGATGTTTCCTTGACCATCCCTAAAAACATGTAAAAATTAATACACGCGACTTTTAAACCCCTAATCGCGTATATACACGGGTTTGACCCCTAAAACTACGTACATCAGGATGTGTGCATAATCCAAATCCTTTTGGAGTTTTCCTTGACATGGATCCGACTCACTTGACTCCTGGCCTTCCATATGCCTTGAGATCACTCGAATTCCACCTTTCATTACCCCTTCGAAAAGCTATATAAGGAACTCTTTGGTACATTGAAGGAATATGGGAGAATTGAGAGCAAAGAAACTATAGTCTATTGTTGTCGGAACTTGTGCTTGAGTCTGCATCCCTTTGTCCTTTGGAGCACTTTTGTGTTCTTCCCAAGCTTTCATTTTGCTTGTGAGATTGCTATCGAGAGATGGAGGATTGAGGTGGTGGAGGCCCAAGTGGGGGATTCGGTTTCTCCGATTCACAGACGTGACGACAGAGGTTGTATCCCTTGTAATCTCTGATTTTATATTAATAGAAATATCTTTTCTATCCAATAATGTATGTTAGAATGAAAATTTTATCCAGGGATGATTTCAAATGCTTATACATTGTTGATTATATATGCTAGAATAGATCTAACACCAATATATATAGTATGCTTGTCTTGTTTACTTGTTGTTGAGGAAGTGGTTTATCAATTCAAGCTGAAGTTGGAAAGCTAAATGGGGATCTACTTCAACCGTCCGGAATAAGGTACGAGGTCTGATCCTTTAGTGTTAGATATTTAATTTCTATTGCATATTGGAAAGGATTGATTTCTATAGTCAAGTTTTCTGTTGTGGTACCCCAAGGCATAGGAATTTCTCTCAGTAACAGAATTGGTGACTCCGCTGGGGAGTTCCTAGTAGTTTTCCTTTGGGGGTTTTCTATCGGCATTCAAAGACTTTGAATTGCTCTTTTTCTCTTGTTTCTGTGTCGGGTTTGGGGGCATGTTTTCTTGGTAGTGTCTGATTGGTGTGAAGTTTGTCTCAGCTTGTCTTTTTGCCTTTATTTTTATGCACCTTTCTTCCTGTACGTGAGTTTTTAACTCACAGTCGCATATATACGCGGGTTTCATTGCTATTTCCGCGTACACATGCAGGTTTACTGCAAAAAGTCATGTATGCCCTTATTTTTTCCTTCTAGAGGAAGATGGATGGCTGCTAGGTGAAGTTTGATGATTGTCGATTCTCCTTTGATACTGCTAGAGTCTGTATACACCTCTATTTCTGACCAGAGACATTTTTTAGGGTAAATTTCTTTTTGAAGAATGTTCTTGTCATTGCATTTTCGATTTTTTGTTTTGGGATTAGTGCATTAGATTTATTTTACCTCAATACTTTTCTTGAGTGCTGCTTGAGTGTGCTTGCAGATTCTGGGGGTTGTAGAGCCATTCTTTTGCTTTTATATCTCATTTTTATTTCAAAAAATCCAAAAATATTTTCTTATCATCATGCATTGCATCTGGCATTTTGCATAGTACTTGCACTAGATTTGCTTTGGAGTATTAGTTAGGATTTCATATAGGAAAGCTTGAATTTATCATTTGAAGAAAATTGTGCATTTCACGTAGTAGCATACCCTGTTTTTCATGGACTCAATGCATTTGCATTGATTTTTAGGTGTGCATTTTGCTTCATGTTGAGTCATAACACCATTATTCGCACGACCATATACCTCTTTTGAGTAATAAAGTCAATTAAAATCAACGCTTAATTAAAATGAACTACACTATTTTATTTGATAGGGTTCACCAACAAGATTAGGTTTTAGGGTCTTGGAATAGTTCATTGTGAGTAAATTCTCCAAGACCACTAAACAACAACATGTATGTGCATGTCCAGGTGAGTGTGTGAAACTCCTTGGTATAACCAGTGTTTCTCAGGATCCTCCTCTCAAAAGGGAGTTAAGCACGAGGCAGTGTGAGCGGTTATTGATTGGGATGACCCCTAGTCATAACTGAGTAGTATCAGAGATATTTTCAGGATTGTATTCGTATCTCAGGGATCTTTCGAGAGTTTTGGGCTTTGCTACCCTGCCCATACGATCAATCCTGCCTACGACTGTCTGCCTGAGCATTTATTATATTGAGGTGATCTTAGTGGCCTTACCTAGGATATCGAGGGGGTACTTTGCAGGGGTTATTTTGTGGGCATCCCGGCCAGGTTGGGGTCGAAAAGTACAGTCGCTTTACGCGTTGAAGCTGAGGGCCACAATAATTGGTTACATACCTCCTCTTGTTGTGTATGGGAGTCTCAAGCCTCTCCTACGTGAGACATACATGCTTCGTTTGAGAGCTCACTTATTCTACCCTTGATTGCTTGTGTTTGGCTTTAGATTTTCTTGGTGATTGCTCTATGCACGTTATCTTGCCTAGGGTTTGCGTAGGTAGAGAGACTTTTAGATTTTTTGAGTCATTGTGGATTCGGGTGTGGCTCCTCGTTGTTCTCGTCGTTTAGCAGGAATTTTTCCTTCTACATCTCCTCCTCCTTTGGGAGAGAGAAATAGAAAGTATAGGTGAACTACTTCACACATTGATTCACACACCATGGGAGACCATATAGAAGGTATTCCTGAACCATCTTCTCCCATTCATGTGGAAGATGGGGAATTTACTCCTAGCTATGATCCTTCACCTAATTTGACTGAGTTAGGTCCTGTGATTTTTGAGATAGGAACTTTTCATGATAGACCTACTTACTCTAGGGTTGATTCCCCATTGACGCATCGTCGGTATGGAATGTCAGAGGATGATGAGACTCATTTTGAACCCATGAGCACTAGTTATGGTAGTTATGGTATGTATGGTTTTCCCACACATGATTTGGCATTCCATGTTGAATCTGAGTTTGAGCCTAACACTATGCCTAGGGGCACTCTCATTCCTTACCATGCGGAGAGGTTTGGGAGCATAAGTCACATTGCACCTTCCATCCCGGCGGTGGAAGCTACATCACATATTCCTCCTAGGTCTAGGGTTAGTGATCCTATTAGGATACTAGATTTGAGACGAGTGACTAAAGGGAATAACATGTACATAATTACACAGGTCCCTTCGTCCTCTGTCCCTAGTTCTTCGAATGTTCACCCTCCACCTCATTCATGTGGTCCTCCAGGCTGAAATGTTGCTATGAGTCATGTCCGTACTGCGGTTACTAGACCAGTTGTGTCTCAGGTTCAGGAATCACACCTGGTTTTGGGAGGTCATGTTCATACTTCTAGAGGTCATATTCCTACTTCTAGAATGTATATTCCTACTTTCGAAGCGTATATTCCTACTTACGGAGTGTCTCATGGGACATCTCATG
This sequence comes from Pseudotsuga menziesii, assembly GCA_001517045.1. Classification (NCBI taxonomy): domain Eukaryota; kingdom Viridiplantae; phylum Streptophyta; class Pinopsida; order Pinales; family Pinaceae; genus Pseudotsuga; species Pseudotsuga menziesii. The sequence continues at coordinate 34,458 of LPNX010036204.1, forward strand.
CAATGACTTGAGGACCCTATTATGGGATGCAGTATGGACAAGGTTCTTCACCTTATGGGTGAGGGTATAAACAAACCTCTTACTCTCCAAATTACAGCTTTGTAGCTTCGAATAGTCAAGGTACACCACACTATGGTTCTTCCATGCCACCCTATCGGGTAAAACAGGACGAGGGAACTATGGCCAAGGCCATGGTAGTTATGGTAATCAGACCTATGTGAATCAGAACTATCAAGGAGCGGTCCATCGACCTAATAATCCAAGACTCCCTTTCCTCACAATGCTGAATCTTCCTGACTTGTCAAGATTGAAGAACAATCCTTTAGCTCATGACCGGGCTTGGCCGGCTGTCCCTACTAAGCTTCCCTCAGACATACCCAAATTCAAGGGAAAACCGAGAGAGGATCTGAGCAAACATGTTACTACCTTTCACCTATGGTGCTCTTCGAATTCCTTACACCAGGACTCAATCTGTTCATGGCTGTTTCAACCCACCCTTACAGGGCATGCCGCGAAATGGTATATAGAGCTACCTAGGGGGGTATTCGCTTTGTTCGATGACCTAGCGATGACTTTTCTTAACCACTTCCAGCTACCAGTGCGTTATGATGTTGGTACTGAACTCTTGTTGACATTTCAGTAGGATAAATCCACACATATCTTGGATCATATCCAAGAGTGGCGTAGATGGAAGAGGTTGATTAAAGCCTTTATACCGTCGGAATTCCTCCTCGAATGGTTCCTTAAGTCATTATTGTCGTATATAGTGAAGGATGTTTCTACATCTGAAGTGAAAAATGAGGAACAAGCAATTTTTAGGGCGTAGGAACTGGATTTGATTTATGCTCAGTCTGGTTTGTTATATGAGATCATTCCCAATGCTCTGCATTCTAGTTTCGACCCCAAAGTTAAACATGGACCACATGCCGATGGAATTGTTGGTTGTGCAAGTGCTAAACCTATGGATTCGGTTGAAAAACAAGTTATTCAATTGTCAATCAACCAATCCACTTTGGGACAAGCCATGGCTTCATCTCAACCCGCCCAAACGGCGAGTGTGATTTCGGTGCAATCGTCGGACCAGAAGGGTAATCAGCAGCCTGGACGAAATAAAAAGAAGGGTAAGAATAATCGTAAGGGTGGGAATAGGAATGAAAATGCTAATAATAATGACAAGAACACCCGTAATACTAGGGGGGACAAGCAAGCTAAACATAAGGTTAAATTTCCTTGCAAGTTGTGTAAGGAGGATCACCTCACTTACTTGTGCCCTCGTATCGATGAAGCCTCGAGATTATTGGCACAGGGCCCAGCTGTGCTGACTAACCCTTTACCTCACAATCAAAATATGAAGTTGAGGACCCATGATTAGTCTGGCGGTGATCAAGATCCGCCGGAGGGTAGTGGTCGTGGTTGCATTAACATGGTACATGCTGCAAAATTTGTTACCCATGCAAAATACTATGGTTCGTCACAACCCAGCCCAGGAAAGGAACCTGATCCACCAGGGACTCCTTTGCATATTTAAAAACCTGTGGATAAACCTGAACCTGCACCTCCCATTCCTAAGGGAGTCCTTAAGTGTTCGAGGCACAATCCTAATGCCCGAGCCTCCTAGAACTATTCTGTTGTCGAAGATTTGGGCCACACTCCTTGTGCAATGTCTGCACTAGAAGTACTTCAGAGTTGCCCTTCGCAAAGGAAGGCTTTGCTTTCTGTCCTTGGTGTGAACGATGATGATTCTTCCTCTGTGATTAAATTTGAAACTGTAGGACTTCAGCCTCTCTTGCCTTACTATGTGTCTCTTTTGATTCACGTAGAATGTCTTAACATGACCATCAAGCGCTCTATGATTGACGAAGGCGCTACTGCTTATGTGATGTCTTTATCGTGTTGGAAGGGTTTAGGTTCCCTTGAGTTATCTAAATCAGTGACCATGTTAACTGCATTCGATGGGAGATCGTTTAGGCTGCATGAGATCCTTCCTTCCCTTAAGGTCCGTTTGGGAGGGAAGAACGTTGCGATAGAGGTTGAGGTGGTTGATGCGCCCCTTGACTACAATATCTTGCTAGGTAGGAATTGGATGTACAGTATGCAAGCCGTAGCTTCTTCCCTATTTCATGTTGTATGTTTTCCATTTAACATGAAGATAGTCACGATTGATCAAACATCATTCAAAAATACGTCAGTTACTACATCTTCGGGAGCTTCGATCCCGATCGTTGAGCACTCTCAGCCGACAACTGGGGGTGTGGGTGTGGGCATTTATCCATCCCTCATGGGATGTTTTAGTTGTCCTGCACTGATCCTTATGATAGGGTCTAGTTTTGGTGAGGCTTCGACATCTATGAGATCGGTGTCTTTTCGCACAAGTTATATGGAAGATCCTTGGATTCTTCCTACACCGAATACTTTGAGTGAGCCCATCATGACAGACGTGCCGTTTCCTACAACTATGGTAGCTTATCAAGATAATATTGAGTGTGTTGCAGAGCCCAGTCCTTCCTCTTCGCGGACGGAGGAGGAGGACCCTTATGTGCTTCCTGCATGGGAAGTATAGTATTCTCATGTGCATGACTGCCTTTATAGTTTTTTTCCTTCAGACGAAGTGATTATTGAGGCCATGTCGAGAGTTGAGCCACCATGGGAAGAGCTCCATCATAGATCTTACTTTCTTCCCGAGCTTGATTGCTTGGAGCGTTAGGACTTTAGGGAGATTCTTAGTGAGAGAATTGGTAGTCCTATGGTTCCATTAAGCTCTCCTGGTTCGATGGCTGATGGAAACATGGAAAATATATCTCCAACGATTCCTATCAATATCTCTCATGATCCTGGTAGGATAGAGAATGTCTATATTGGGGCAGAATGTTCCCATGCCTAGATTCAAGGATACACCGAGCTGTTTAAATAATTTCATGATATATTTGCTTGGTATTATGATGAAATGCCAAGTATCGACCCTCGCATTGTTGAACATGAGATTAAGACTTATCCCAATGCTAAGCCTGTTCGACAACGCTTGCGTGCGGTGAATCCTAGGAAAGCACCTGCGATTAAGGCAGAGATAAAGAAACTATTGAAAGCCGATTTTATCTATCATGTTCCCTTGACGAAGTGGGTTTCAAACCCCGTTCCAGTGGATAAGAACTAGGGAGCGATCCACATATGTTCTTATTTCCATGATTTGAATTATGCCTGTCCAAAGGACAATTTCCCCACACCATTTATTGATCAGATTTTGGATGAGTGTGCGGGTAGCGAGGTTTTTTCCTTCATGGACGGTTTTTTCAGATATAATAAAATACAAATTAAACTTGAGGACCAACATAATACTACAATTATTTGTCCTTGGGGAACTTTTGCATATCGAAAAATGCCTTTTGGCCTTAAGAACGCTGGAGCTACTTTTCAGCGGGCCATGACCTTGATCTTACACGATCTTAAATCGATTATCGAAGTATTTTTGGATGAACTTGCTACTCATTCTCATATGAGAATGCATCATTCCTATCATTTGAGATTGGTGTTCGAAAGATGCCGCCATTATTTAGTCAAGTTAAATCCTCACAAGTGCATCTTTTGTGTGAAGTTAGGTCGCTTGTTAGGATTCAATAGTTTCTAAATAGGGTGTAAGAGTCGACCCTTTGAAGGTAGAGGCAATAATTCAGTTGTCTCCCCCGAAAAACATTCGTCATCTTCAATGTTTGCAAGGCATGGCAAACTTCTTATGGATATTCATTGTCAATTTTACCAATTTGACTAGAGGCTTCACGCGTATTTTGAAGAAGGACACCACCTTTTGTTAGGATGAGCGAGCCTAGGAGTCCTTCTATGTTCTCAAGCAAGCCCTAGCATCGGCCCCAGTGATTAGTCCCCCAGACTATAGCCGTGATTTTCTACTTTATGTGGCCGCGTCCACGGAGACAATTGGTATGCTTTTGGTTCAAGAGGATGAGGAGCTCCAAGAGCATGTCATATACTATCTGAGCTAGAATCTTGTTGACGTGGAGATCCGTTATTCTCATGTTGAGAAGCTTTCTTTAGCCACCGTACATGTGGTTCAACGGTTGAGACATTATATTATCCTTTTCCAGACCTTGGTTGTAGCCCATGTCGATCCATTTCAATTCGTCCTCACTCGAAGGATGATTGGGGGAAAATATAATAAATTGATTGTCATCCTGCAAGAATTCGATCTTGATTTTGTTTCGGCAAAATCGAAGAAATCATTAATTTTTGTAGAGCTTATATCGGATTTCCCAAGCGAGGCTGAGGAGTTGGTTTGTGAAGATACGTTTATCGATGAACACATCTTCTTAATCCCAACTTTAGCCACATGGTATGGGGATATCATTATATATTTACAAACATTGAAGGTCCCTAGTCACCTCTCATGGGATGAACAATGACGATTACGTCACGTGTCTAAGAATTACCTCACAGTGGATAACACTTTGTACCACCGTCGGGTAGATTTCATTTTACGATGTTGTTTAACTCATGAGGAGGCTGAGGTAGTGTTGAATGATTTCCACGGAGGGGCGTGTGGTGGTCATTTATCTGGGATTTCTATAGCCCAAAAAATATTAAGAGCGGGTTATTTCTGGCTGTCGATCTTTAAGGATTATGTAGATGCGGTCAAGAGGTGCCACCCTTGCCAAGTGTTTGCACGTAATATGCGCTCGAAAACTGCCCCGTTACATCCCATCATCACTGCCGGTCCCTTCACTAAGTGGGGCCTTGATTTTATGGATTGCAACCTAGCTTCAGCTGGGGGGCATCATCATATCATAGTGGCTATTGATTACTTCAAGAAATGGGTTGAGGCTATGCCTACAGTTAAATCTGATGGTGAGACAGCCGCACTCTTTGTATTCAACCAAATTATTACTCATTTTGGGATTTCGAAAGAGCTTGTCACTGACCATGGCTCGTAATTTCAGAATCGTATAATGGAAGAGTAGAGCATGGGTAAGTACCTAGAAGAAATGGTAGTGGATTCTGCCGGCTGGATCTCCTGGAATTCGCTGTTGAAAATCTGAGCTCAAATGGGTAAAAATTTCAAATGTTTTATAATGTTTTGAATTTTTTACTATTTATAGAAATTTTTCAAATTTTTGAAAATTTTTACCCCCTTTCCTATAGTTTGGACCATTTCTAATATTTTTGGACCATTTTTTGACTAATTTATGATGTAGGAGACCTTTTTGAGCGTCGTTTCAGTCGTTGGATTGACTTGTTTGTGCCGATCTCAGGTATCATGTCTAAACTGGCATTTAGGTTAGGTTTCATCATCGTTTTCATTTTGCATGACCTTGTGACCGTTTCATTATTTCCTTTGGTACGAAACGTGACTCTATTGTGTCACGAAACCTTCTTGTTGTTTTAGAAGTGGCATGATATGAGTGGTAGAGCTTGACCTTACATGGGTACCCTAGTTAGCGCCTTATTTGCATTTGGTGCCCATGCTGACATTTTGTCCCTTAGGTTGTGGGAGTCCGTTGTATAGTATTTCCATGACATTTCGCAAGAGCCTCATACTCCTCTTGATCTTTTGCTGGACTATTTCCCTCAGGACTCCCTTATGTCAAGTTGTAATTGCATTATCATGAGCTTTGCCTTCCTTATTGAGATTTATGCCGACTTCCCTGACATTAAGTTTCATCCATATAGCCCGAGCTTGTCTCATGTCTAGCCATGCAGATCCATTTTATATATCCTTTGCATCTTGATTCCCTATTTTCACCGGGAGGGGATTTTCCCTTGAGTGTCGCTATCCTACACATGTATCCTTGCATTGAGCATAGGTATGTTCCACTACTTGGAACTAGTTTGTTTTCCCCTATGACACTTGTCTCCTCCTAGTCTATAACTATAAAGCAGTTTTATTCTTTTTCAAGATTTTTAAATATTTGAAAAAGTCCAAAAAAAATGAAAAAACCAAAAAGCCGGACAAGGAAAGATGTTATCTTTGGCATCTCTCGAGTCATGTCTCCTTCAAATAGAGCACTATATGTCACATCCGTTGGTTGGGTTTATAGTTTGACCTTAGGATCTGTACTCGTTTATCTAATTTTATCTCTGCCGACTGGTTAAGCTTCCAGTCCGCATGGAGCCTCTGTCGATGCCTCCTATGTCGCAGAGATGTCCCAGTTTTATATTGAGTCTATGCTACCTTTATTCAGTCACCATTCATCGTTATGCTCTTGTTCGAAGGAAGTTGAAAATTGAGTCGACCATTCCTTAGTTATCTTGACTTTGCATGTCAGCCATTCCTGGTACAGTTACTGGTTCGTGCACCTTATGATCAAGTCCTTCCACATTATACAGCTTTGTTGAGTACCTCGTGTTGGATGATGGGGAATTCCTTAATGCCCTCCTTCCAGCGGATTTCATCCCATCGACTTCAGATCATTTATTGTGGGATTGGAATCTAGAGTCATTTTTTAGTGCCTTGAGACTTGCAGTCATCAGTGGCAGGTTCTCTCACCATCATCAGTCTTTGGGAATACATCAATGTCCCCTGATCGATGGATCCTATCAAGTGTTCAACCTTAACACATTTATTCACACTTGTTATTTTGCACTCTAGTACCTTGATTCCAATTTTCATTGTCGATGGGCGATCTCGCGTCTGTTAACGATATACATCAATGACTGGTAATTAGATGATGGACTACTATGTTCGACCTCGAAACCTCTATTCACATAGTAGGACATGTACTCATAGCGATTTGTGTATAATACCTTCTAGATTGGTATCATATCTTATATGCTACCTCCTTAATCGTGCCAGTGTTCATGAGATTTCAGCTCTCATGACTTGATTCCAGTATATGTCAGACATTTCCAGCTATTATGGAGATCTTGATCCATTATATATCTTCAGACATTATGGAGATCATGATCCTTTGTATATCTTCATCATGGAGATTCTAATCTATGTGTATTATACGTGGTGATGAACACTTATGTGATATCTTGTATCATTCCTATTCATGGCCATTGTACTCTTATGTATCTGGGACTGCTATATGTATTTGCAGTTATATGCAGAGTTGTATCATTGTACTATGTTGATTGAGTGGCTGGTCTTCCATTTGGGATCCTTCATCACTCCACTTCTGGGATGGACTTATAATGTATTTCAGCCATCGTATGATCCCTCTAACCTCACACATTAGGGGGCATCTGTTATAGATAATTTTACCACTCCAAGTGAATCACACTTGTATGGCCTTCCCCTGTCCCTCTGCAGACTCCTTAGACCCCTTGGACCATTTTTTGTCCTTTGATGTTTCCTTGACCATCCCTAAAAACATGTGAAAATTAATACATGCGATTTTTGAACCCCTAATCGCGTATATATGCGGGTTTGACCCCTAAAACTGCGTACATTGGGATGTGTGCATAATCCAAATCCATTTGGGGATTTCCTTGACATGGATCCGACTCACTTGATTCCTGGACTTCCCTATGCCTTGACATCGCTCGGATTCGACCTTTCATTACCCCTTCGAAAATCTATATAAGGAACTCTTTGGTACGTTGAAGGCATATGAGAGAATTGAGAGCAAAGAAACTATAGTCCATTGTTGCCGGAACTTGTGCTTGAGTCTGCATCCCTTTGTCCCTTTGAGCACTTTTGTGTTCTTCCCAAGCTTTCCTTTTGCTTGTGAGCTTGCTATCAAGAAATGGAGGATTGAGGTGGTGGAGGCCCAAGTGGGGGATTCAGTTTCTTCGATTCACAGACGTGCCGACAGAGGTTGTATCCCTTGTAATATCTGATTTTATATTAATAGAAATATCTTTTCCTGTCCAATAATGTATGCTTGAATGAATATTTTAGCCATGGATGATTTCAAATGCTTATACATTGTTGATTATATATGCTAGAATAGATCTAACACCAATACATGCAGTATGCTTGTCTTGTTTACTTGTTGTTGAGGAAGTGATTTATCAATTCAAGATGAAGTTGGAAAGCTCAACGGGGATCTACTTCAGCCATATGGAATAAGGTACAAGGTCTGATCCTTTATTGTTAGATTTTTAATTTCTATTGCATATTGGAAATGATTGATTTCTGGAGTCAATCTTTCTATTGTGGTACCCCAAGCCATAGGAATTTCTCTCCATAACAGGGAGACCTAAGGGGAAGGAGCCTAAAGCATCTGATTCAAATCCTAAAGGGAATCATAATACTTTTGAAGGAGCTTCAGGATCTAAGAAGAAAAAAAAATTCAAAAGAATATGCATTAGAGGAAATTTGAGGTCTAAAATGGGCCTCCTAAGGAAAATAATAAAATAGTAGTTATTAATTTTGGAGGAAGAATGAAAAAAACTATTTTTTTGTTCGTATTTTCGACATATCTCCCTGTTTTTTTACTCAAATTTTGAGGGGGAGATCTCGTTGGATGTGGAATTTAATTTTGCATCCAACGAGTACCCAGACTGCATACTTTTGATGCATCCCACTACCCCAAAAATAAGAAATACCTGAAAAAACGTGACGATGATGTCATCATCACGTTTTTTGAGGAATTTCTTATTTTTGGGGTAGCAGGGTGCATCAAAAGTATGCAGTGTGGGTACTCGTTGGATGTGGAATTAAATTCTGCATCCAATGAGCTCTCTCACTGGGAATTTGAGTAAAAACACAGGGAGATATGTCGAAAATACGAACAAAAAAAAGTAGTTTTCTTTTATGACAAATATGTCAATTCAACCATTATGGTTGACTCATTTTATTGAAATTCTATTGGTTCCTGAATTCCAACTCACAAAATTTATTGCTGGCACATTTTCTTATAAGGCCCATTTTAGACCCCAAATTTCCTCTAATGTGTCCCTATTGTATGATGGATTTTCATCCATAAGACTCTTGCATGAAGAATCAAGTTGACCAACTAACTTCCCTCCTCAAGAAGAATAACATTGCTCTTCCACAAAGAGCAAAGAAGTCTGATGATGGACCATGACTAGAAGAGGATGAAAGATGTCATGTCTTGAAGGATAGCCTTATTCAGTCAACAACATATATAATTGATTATGTGCATCCAATCACATGGTTTCCTCTGAAGAATCCTTCTTCACCATCACACCATCAAAACGACCTAATATTCACATGGGAGATGATTCCCAAATTCGAGCAGCAGGAAGAGGTTCAGTTAAAATCCAACATGGTGACTTAAAAAATGTTCTCTATGTGCTCTCCCTTGCATATAATTTGTTGTATGTTTATCAGATGACCCATACAGGCTCTGCCAAGAGACTTACATTCGACTCGGATTCAGTTGAGATTACATAAAATCTACTGGAAAGCTCATAGTGAAAGGTATTGCAAATCATTCTACTAAATCTTATGAGTTCTCACATTTTATGCCTATCTCACCTCCTACAACTTTATTGAATCATTCTAACAAAACCAATAAGATTTGGCATGAGATATTTGCGCATATCAATTTCAAATATATCCAACAACTTCACAATGATAAAATGGTTGAAGGTTTGCCTCTCATCCAAAATTCTGATGGAGTATGTTATGGTTTCTTGGTAGTTAAGCATACAGGGAAGAGGTATGAAGTTGGGAAGGAACATAGAGCTTCCTCTATACTTGATTTGATACATAGTGATGTGGTAGGACCAATTTCCACAACATCCCTTAATGGTTGTAGGTATTTCCTCACTTTTATTGATGATTTTTCTAGGTATTACTGGATCTACTATCTGAAACACAAGTGAAATTTTTTTGATATTTTTAAAGTTTTTAAAGCTATGATTGAGAATTGTTTCAGTAAAAAGATCAAGTCCATAAGATATGATAAAGGAGGAGAGTGCATTAAAAGATATTTCTAGCATTATTTTGAAACAGAAGGGATTCAAAGGGAACACTCAGTTCCATACACGCAACAATATAATGGTGTAGCTGAGAGGAACAATAGATCATTGAAGGAGATGGAAACATGCCTTCTCCATGCCAAGAATATCCCTCCTTTTCGTTGGGAGGAAGTTGTAAACTATGCTTCATATTTGCATAATAGAGTGCCTCATAATTCAGTGGTTGGGGAAACTCCATTCGAAGAACTGCATGGTAATAAGCCCAATATCTCTCATCTGATATTTTCTGGTTGCAAATATTGGGCCATAATACCACTTAACAAGAGGAAGCACTTCCAATTCCAAATTAGCGAATGCACTTTTCTAGGATATGTAGAAGATGCAAAAGAATACAATTTAATGGAGGTTGCAACTAGGAAATGCTTCATTGAGCAGAGTATTCAGTTTGAAGAAGATATGTTGTGTGATGCACCACCATCTGAAGCACAATAAGGTATAACCACTATTCCACTACCTTTTGATGATGATGATTTGTTACATATTTCAGATTCAGATGAAGAGGATCAAGTCCAGTATGATATTTTTATTGAGGATGAATCTCATGAGATTCTAGATCTAGATCCAACACTTATTCCAATATAAAGTACTAAGCCTAGATGGTCTCAATAGCTCATTGCTTCATCTGGGGATAGTGTTTGGAATCCAGAAGACAGAAGGAAAACTAGGTCCCAGTATCAGAATGAGCATGTGGCTCTTTCCCTCGTAGATTCGCTCCCTACAGGTCAGTGCAACAAAGTTCCAGTAAAGTGCTACATGATGATAGAAAATGATCGACGACTTGGCCCATAAAAGAAGAAAATTGATCATTCTCCATTTCTTCCATCCAAAAGAAACACATAGATTCATTAGTTCAGAAGGACATTGAGAGGTTCACATGCACAACTTCAGGATGTTGTTGCACAGAAGAACCATACTGTTGCATAGAGCTGCAATTTTGCAGCATATTTTTGACAAGTTCTTTTTCTAAGGAGTAAGCTTCTTTCTTCTACAGATAACGTTTTTTTCCTGTTTCCTTCTTATTTTGAGGGGGGGGTTTCCCATGAGATTTTCTGCTATTTCCTCGGTTTATTAAGCAGAATTTTTTATCTTTTAGATTGTATATGGATGAATTTTGGCCTTGTTTCCAGGGCCTGTAGTTGTCCAAGTTACGATTCAAAGGGGGTGTTAGGATTTATACTCCTCCCTTTTCCAAATTGTTTATTAGATTATATTATCCTAACTTAAGAGTCCTTTAATTATTATTGGATCCACTAGTACCAGTGGGTCCACTTTACCTAATGGGGCCACATGTACTAGTCACTGGAGTGTGGGGAACACCAATAGAGGCTAAATGAGCCTGACAACACTTGCATGCATCAGTTTAGGCGCCTCTTAGGCCAATCCCTACAATTTAGGAGCCACCAAAAGTTATGTCACCAACCTCACTTAGTTGTTGGTAATTGTTAACTTATTAAGCTTATTTATGCTTCAGTTACATTTAGTTAGTTTTCCTCCACTTCAGTTAGTGCCATTTTTGCGTGGATGCATGTGGGAAGGTGCCAGTTCTCACCTACTTCTCACCTACCATTGTAGTTAGAATGGTTTGATTGATTGTAACTGATTGGGATACTTGATTAGACATATGGATTTAGGCAGTTGAACTCCAATAGTGATTTAAACATCTTTAGTTATCCATGCAGTCAAATAAATTCATGGATTCAAATTCATCTCCAATGATTCAAATTCCTCCTTATGTAACACCATTGTAACAAAAGATAATATAGTAAAGTTTATACTGTAATTATCTGAGCAATACAAGTCTGTTTCATGTGAGATTTATTTTTTTCAATGTGTATTATTCATTCTGTTTCACTACATAATAATTAAGAATTTGATTGCGCTCATTTCCTGAAGATATAATGGGACAATAATTCTAATAGTTAGTACTAATACCATTCTAACAAATTATGGCAAATATACAACACCTATTACACCACATAGTTCTATGAATTCCACACATATAAATCACGGTGGGGAAATACCTTCAAGAGAAGGATATTTTTTACCTTTTGAATTTAGCCCAGAAAGAGGGTGAGAGGTTGAAAAGGAACCAAAGAAAGGACTAAATGCAGTACTTCATTTTAAGAATGTCCAAAAAATTACGGAGAAAGAGATTGACATGGGAAAACGATATGTCTTGAAAGAGGGTATTACAGAAAATGAATTGGACAATGATGAAAGGATTGGAAAGACATGCAACAAAAGAACTGTCCAACATCTACATTCTCCCAATTGTTGGGAGCTGAAGAGTGGAATTAGGTTCCATGGAAGAATCAAAATGAGAATAAATTATTGAATAAAAAACTACTAAGATGTAGTCAATATTTGTTAGGACTCAAGGGTATAGTGTCCTTTATCATCAATATATTAGAAGTTAGAAATTTTGAGTGTTTGTATTCTTTGCATTATTACTTTCTGTGAGGGTCCTGCCATAATATTTTAGGCCAGAAAAGCAAAATGGAGCAATAGAAGAATCCAATTCTTATTGTCCATTAGTTTTATTCTTGAATGTTTCAAAACTAGAAGAAAACATTGGGCTCTTGAATGTTTTAAGGTTTCCCTCTCTATGTGAATTTTTTTATGTTGTTTAAGGAGATGACTCCATTTAATAGAAGAAAAAATAAAAAATTAAACCATGATACCAAGTTTCTAGATCCATGTTTTTATAACTTTGTAGTATAAACATTCTAAGTTTACGTAGGAAAGTTTGGTCTGAATTTTATACAAAGAGAAAAAACATAGAGGTTGTGTCTAGAAATAAAATCTAAAATCTATGAATGAGCAAACCGATAATTATCTGAAGGTTGTATCTTCCAACAATTAAAATAGAACCATGACTCACACCAAACCCCAAAACATAATCAATTTCAATACGGACAAATTCTTAAAAAATAGCCTAGAGCTTTGAATTAAATCAAGAAACCTCGCAATGGGATTTTATGTAATGTCCTAGAATGAGAAGATCCAATTTTCTAGACTTGTTTGAATCCTACAAAGATCAATAACAACCTTAATGTAATGTAGTGCTGAAAATCCCCCCACATGGAGCATTATAGGAAATCTCAATTTAAAATGGGCCTTCCAAAAATAATACAAATTCCATGTCATCATGTATTAGCCAATCAAAATGATTTAAAATTAAAAAAGGGAGCAGAGTCTTAAACAATTTTTTAATATAAATTAGGGGATAGGTATCATAAAAAAACTACTTTTTTGTTCGTATTTTGGACATGTCTCCCTATGTTTTTACTCAAATTTTGATCGGGATATCTCGTTGGATGCGGAATTAATTTCCGCATCCAACAAGTACCCACTCGGAATACTTTTGATGGGCCCTGCTACCCCAAAAACAAGAAATACCTGAAAAAATGTGATGATGACATCATCATCATGTTTTTTCAGGTATTTCTTATTTTGGGGTAGTGGGTCCCATCAAAAGTATGATGAGTGGGTACTCGTTGGATGCAGAATTTAATTTCACATCCAACGAGCTCTCCCAATTGAAATTTGAGTAAAAACACAAGGAGATATGTCGAAAATACGAACAAAAAAGTAGTTTTTTCTTTTCTTCCTCCAAAATAAATAAATATTATTTTATTATTTTAACTATTATTTTATTAATTTTCCTCAATCTACATTTGGAAAACCCACAATCTACATTCCTCAATCCATAATCCATAAGATTGACTGTCGGAAAAGATTCTGCAAGAGATTGATGGTGCAGAAGCACGATTGCAAAAAATAAAATTGAGGAAGTAGTTTCAAGAAATTTGGAAAACCCGCAATCTGCATTCCATAATCCACAATCCACAAGATCAGCAGCCAGGAAAAGATTTTGCGTTTGATATAAATATCAATGATGAGGAAATAGTCCGCATATGATTGACAACATGGAATAAATCTTGCTAAAAGAAAACTGTGGAAGCACTTTTTAAGAAGTTTGGAAAACCGGCAATATGCAGTCCGCATATGATATAAGATCGACGATCAGGAAAGAGCCCGCATGAAAATAATGGTGCAGAAAGTATCTTGCGGAAAGGAAATTATGGAAGGACCCTTTGATAAAAATAGGTCAGAACGCAAATCTGCAATCCGCAATCCACATATTATCTCAGCTCAACAGTCAGGGAAGAATCCACAAGAAATCAACTGTGCGGAAAGGTGGTTGCAGAAAGACAATTGTGGAAAGCTAAGGAAATCACATAAATATGATTACGGAGGGAAATATGTGTGTTAGATAGATGTACATGAAAGAGTCCACAATGGATCAAAGACTCAAGAGGGTTGCGGAAAGGATCTATTGTGAAAATATCATTGTGGAGAAAGGCAATTTCAGAATAATTTCTGGTGAAGAATTATCATCAAGGAGAGGCAATTCTGGTAAGATTTTGTTGCGGAAAGGTATGATTGATAAACCTAAATAGAGTTAAAGAATTTTTAAAATGAAGAATTGATTTTTCATGAAGAGGTACGATCTAAGAATGAAAAGGCGCAACAGTAAAGATTTGCATTCACAGAAAACATGTTAGAGGGTATTTATAGACAGTGTGTTGAGTGAAAGTAATTGTCTCTGTAGTCTATATCATAATAGTAGCTAGAAGAGGCAGAGACCAATGGCGTGTAGAAATTTGTGATAGATATTGAAGTAAAAAGAGATCTGGAATATTTTGAAAAACATATTAGGGTGGCAAGGTGGTGCAAGGGCAGGCTACAAGCCTGCAAGGGGGTTGTAGCCACCTTCAAGTAGTTGCTGGTAAATAGGGTGTAGTAACATCCTTTCAGTAGCAGCTGATAAAACCAGGGGGTCATAGAATCCTTCTAGTAGTTGCTGGTAAATAGGGTGTAGTACCATCCTTTTCTGTAGAAGAAGGCATAACTATTTGTAAATATAATTTTGCAGTAATAGGAAGTATTGGTGGTTTACCCAATTGGGGGTCCACGATAATTTGTGTTTTGTGTGTTCTTGTTGATCATGTGTGTTAATGAATAAATTAAAAGTGTTTTCGATTGTTAAAAGTTTATCAATACTGATTCACCCCCCCGCTCTTAGTATTGTCCAATATTCCAACAGAGGGTATTACAGAAAATGAACTGGATAGTGATGAAAGGATTGGCAAGTCAAGCAACAAAAGAACTGTCCAACATCTACATTCTCCAAATTTTTGGGAACTGGAGAGTGGAATTAGGTGCCATGGAAGAATCAAAATGAGAATAAAATATTGAATAAAAAACTACTGATATGTAGTCCATATGTGTTAGGACTCAAGGGTATAGTGTCCTAAATCATCGAGCTATTAGAAGTTAGAAATTTTGATTATTTGTATTCTTTGCATTATTACTTTTTATGAGGGTCTTGTGATAGGAGTTTAGGCCAGAAAAGAAAAATGAAACAATAGAAGCATCCAATTGTTATTGGCCATTAGATTGAGTCTTTAATATTTCAAAACTAGAAGAAAGCATTGAGATCTTGAATGTTTGAATGTTTCCTTCTCTATGCAAATTTTCTTATGTTAAGAAAAAATAAAAACTTAAACCAGGATACCAAGTTGCTAGATCCATTTATTCATAGCTCTATAGTATAAACATTCTAAGTATACATAGGCTAGTTTGGTTTGAATCTGCTACAGAGAGGAACAACTCAGAGGTTGTGTCTAGTGATAAAATATAAAATGTATGAATGAGAAAACCAATAATTCTATGAAGGTTGTATCTTCCAACAATTAAAAAGGAACTGTGACTTACACCAAACCCAAAAAAGTAATTAACTTCTATACGAAGAAATTCTAAAAAAATAGCCTAGAGCTTTGAATTAAATAAAGAAACCTTGCAATGAAATTTTTTGTAACGTCCTAGAATGAGAAAACCAGATTTTCTAAACTGGTTTGAATCCTAAGAAACACAATAACAACCATAAATACATGACAAAGCAGGATTATTCTAAAATTAAATGCATGACAAAGCAGGATTATTCTTAAAATATCTAGAGGCATAGCATTGATCTATTCAAATCTCATGCCTTGAGGTCAAAGAAATGCCTTGATAAAACCATAACTTTTTTTTTCATTTCTTTTTGCCATAGATTGTTTTCATTAACAAGACCGTCATGCATATAATTACCTTAAAAACTCAAATTCCTATTGTAGGACAAGAATTTGGAATTACCTTCAGAGCTCGAATGCCAATTTTATGACAAGATTTTGAAAGATTTTTTTCTGAGCGAGAGAAATGAGAAAAAATCAATGTCCAGAAAACAGAGGAAAATTGTAATGTCCAGAAAATAGAGGAAAACTATCAAGAGGGTACTTATAGGCTGTCTGAAGAAAATTATTCAAACATGCATATGTTGGTCCAAATAGAGAGAGAAAAGCGATGATGTACGTAATAGAAACAAGTGAAAGCACTTCCTGGTCCCATATCAATTATCATTAACCACCATTTACGACTGTAATTGAACTGCTTCCTCCCACTTTTGGTAACGATTTTCTTTAACCACCAACTCTGACCAGGGTTGGAATTTCATTTTACCTCTACACTTTGAACTAAATGTTTTTTATTTTTTGAACTTTTATCTTACCCTTCAGGAAAGACACAAAGTCCAGAGAAAGGAACTGAAAGGAACACGCAATCTCATATTGGGACAATGCTAGTCCAATATAAGAAAGAAAAAACCAAAAGAATGAAAGAAAATCCATCTCCATTAAAGGAAAACTCGGCCACCTACTCTTCAATCAAATAGGAAAGTTTCAATTAAGTGGGAAAGTTTCAATCTCAATTATTACATATATAATAACATGCCACCTACTGCAGACCACTTATCTAGGAATACACCTATCTTTACAGGCTTACTAAAAAAATTTAATGATAGTTTGCAAAAATAATTAATCGTCAAAAATAGTTTATAGAAAATTGTTTCCTAATTGTTTGAGATGGTTTGTTAAAATTTGCAATAGTATTTTGATGGGTAAAATGCCTCATCAAGGGCATATTCCCTCCAAATTCCAACCTTGATTCCAACAATAATTGAAATACTGCCTCCCGCTTTGGGTAACGAATTTCTTTAACCACCAATTCAGACAGTAGTTGAACTATTATCTCTCGCCACAATCTGTTCATCATTAGGAGAAACACCAGATAACTCCTATGAGACTAATATAATATAAGTAACTTTAGGGTTAATCCACTTCAACCCAAGATTCCTTGGAATGCTTCTCCCTTATTCAAAATTCTTCTTTTCCTCATCATATGTTTCAATTCTTTCCAATGCAAGCACAACTCAACATACAATGTGAAGCACACCACTTCCCCTATGAATTAAAATATCGACATCCTCCTCACTATACAACTTCACCATATCCTTCCAAATCTTCACCATGTTAAGAATATGGTATATCCCCTTCCTAAAAACTCATATGTTGTTTGCATCATCCTATTAAAGCTTTGAAGCTTGCATCCACAACTTCATTGAATTTGGGATCACCTTCACAATGTGCAGTGACATCTTTAACCTCATCCAGAATGGCCAATTTGCAATGCCCCAACCATACATGTGTATTCTTTGAATTCTCTTCACAACCTGAGATGTTCAATGTAGAGAACTAATCTTCAATTCCCAACATTTTAAACAAAATTTATAAGTATATGGGACTCCACATTTTTTATTCAAAACGGGAGGACCTTTAAATCATGGATTTGAGGAAAATAAAACTAGCTCGATTTCAAATTAATTAAACTCTAATAAGGGTGATTCCATCCTCATAAAGAACACAAATCTTTAGGGCGTGGGAGAAAGTAACCTGGCGGTGGCTTGGGTTTCGAATGCATCATCTTTGAGCTTTCAAATGTGTCATGTGAGGAAAATAGATGCATGTGAATCTAGGTGGAGGTTGAGGTTGATCAAGGTAAATTCCTGCAACTATTTAAGGGAATAATGGAAATATGTTGACATTGTGTTGTTGGAGGAGCTTTAACTGGCACATGGAACAGATTGGGTCAATATATCTCTTATAATTTAAAAAAAATAGATTTGAAGAATATATATTGGAGTGCTTTAAAAACCCTACTAATGGATGCTACATAGTTTTTTTTTGGCATACTGCCATGTTTTTAAACAATTTAGAGATTGAGCAAAATTGGCGGTGGTCAATGTTTAAAAATCATTCTTGAAGGCCATAATATTTATGTGGGTGGACCTATAAAACAAAGTAATCACATGGGATGGTTTCGTGAGATGCACATGGAAATGTAGTAGTATGTCTCCTCTCTGTAAGAGTAAATCAAAGGAAATAAAATAGTTTCTAGTTAGATGTTGATACTGAAGAGGGCCTAGGAAACATCAAATTCATTGACTAGTGGAGGGGGGGTTTGGGAAGCAAACTCAATTGGAGAAGATCACAGAACCTAGTTAGAGGAAAAAGTGGTTGCTAAACACAATATTGATCCTCTTATAATTTTCTAGACACTATGAATAACTAGGAACAAAATGATATTCTAATACCAATTCACTTATCCCTTGCAAGTTTTCTATAATATTTAGCATGCATATGATGGAATTATGAACGTTTTGAGAATAAATATACCAATGCAGGTTGGGAATTCATAAATAGAAAAAACATTTCCATAGGGTTTCCTTAACAAATATTTCATGGGGACTTTGTACATATATAAAGTGCAGAGAATTCATCTACTTGACCAAGGATCATCACTCTACCTTCACTCAATAGCACAGAAATGGGTGTAACAATATGGACAAGATTAAGGCCTTACTTATTTTTATGGGTATAGCTACAAACAAATGCATATTATATCTCCAAATTATTATGAAAAGAATGACAATGATGATAATGATGACAATGAGGATGGCGATGGCGATGACAATGAAAAAGATGATGATGATGATTATGGATATGAAAATAATAAACTTTAACTTCTTATAAACCCCATAAATCCAAATCTTGTAACAACTTAACCCATTAAACCCTAATCCTTAAGTCCCCTAACCATTAAATGTGACCATAGTGGCCATAGTGACCATAATCCCATTAAAACCTAATCATATCTCTTTATGATCCCCGTAAACCCATATCCCCTAATTTATTAATGCACTAAACCCTAAAGCTTGACTTCCCTAATGCCTAAGGACCCTAACCACTAAATGTGACCATGGTGACAATAGTGACTTATGTATATTATGTAACGCATTCATATGACATAACGTGACAATAAGACCCGTAATCACTAAAACCCCTAATAACTAGTCCATTAACCCCTTAAACCTAAACCTCTTTATACACCGAACTTATAACCCCTCTAATGTGACCTTAATGGCCATTGTGACCATAACCCCATTGAACTATAACCCTAAATCCTCATAACCCCCCTAATCCCAAATCCCCTAACCCATTAACCAACTAAGCCTTAACCCCTAAAACCCGTAATTGTTGATTAAGGTGACCATAGTGTGACCATAGTGAATATTTATTTTTCACAATGCATACATTATAACGTGAAAACCTAAGAATTGATTTATGTAGAACCTT
>LPNX010036204.1:54014-66613 GCA_001517045.1 Pseudotsuga menziesii
GCTGACTATCAAGGTAGGTAAAGAAAATCCCAACCCTAATGACATTTGGAGGTGGTTTTTTAGCCCCCCCCCAACTCCCTAACCCCCTAATGTGGGAATATTGACCATAGTGACCATAGCGGTCATTAAACCATAACCCTAACTCCTTATAAACCTCCTATTCCAAAATTCCCTAACCCCTTAACCAAACCCTAATCAAAATAGAAATTTAATCCTCATCATAATCATCGTCATCAATAAGGCCCTAATTTTTTTCCATGAATGATAGGTCAGGCCATGAGAACCATTCTTGGTGCCCATGAAGAGCATTAGAGTACACTAATTGTTTTACCAAACAACCTACATTTTTGGCATTGAACTTGACTTGGTGTAACAAACTTTAAATGGACACCATATCCTACTCATGTCAGAAAGTTCCAATTTATAAGGCATATATAGTGGCTAAGGACCCCACAAATTATGGCTCATGAAACCTTTACTTTGGTATCATATATAACCATCCATGTTCTTATAAACCTCAAAATGGCCATGCCTATATCCAACTTACATTCCAAAGATTCCTTGTGGAGGACTTGTGGTGGTAATTTAGGACCCCACATATGGAGCATCATATTTAGAGGAAAATGTTACAGCCTAAGACCATAGTTTTCACTATATTTTAAGTCATGCATCAAGAACTATCCTCTATGCACAAGTTTTCAAAATGTTGACGATATCTCAAATGTAGAATAGATATTTTCTATGCAGATCCATGTTATGTGATGGTCCACGACCCCATAAACAAACGGTGTGAACTTAGGACACAAATTTAAACCATATACAATGGTGTGGGCCAAGAGATCCATTATCAATGTTATAAATCTCAAAATATAAAATTTACCACTTGTAGTTGAAATAATATTCCTTCCATATAGATTATGTGTTGTCTCAAGGCCTTACGACGCATCACTCATGAACCACATTGTTACATGTAGGCTAGAGATTCAATGCGTAGTTCTTATGCAGTAGTCTAGGTTAACATGCATGGACCATCAACCCCATAGAATATTAATATGGAATAAGACCATAAGTTTAGTTCATGGGCCATGATATAGGCCATAATAATCATCCTTATCAATCTTACACATATTAAAATGGCCACCATATCTCACTTGTAAGGTAAAGTAATTATGTGTAGGGACCTACGCAAGGACCATGACAACATAAGGTCCTATTTCCTTATACCGTGGAATGGTCCTCAAGATCCATCCCTAGTGTTACCCTCCTTAATGTGGTGGTTATATATCACATGTAGGCTAAGGATTCCCTACAGAGGCCCTATGCAATGACATGGGTTATTATGCAAAGACCACAAGCCCCATTACCACATGTTTTATCCCAACAACATGGGTTTTGGTATCAAATGATGGATTAATGACAAAGAGGTTTTCATAATGTGACAAATTTAAAAATGGACACCATATCTATGTCATAGGGAAGAGAGGGGCTAGATCCTCATGGATGGCCTATGTATAACCCGAAAGCCACATGTTATGGACTAAAAATATGGATCATCACCCTGGGCCACGAATTGGGTTGTGAAAACCATCCTTGGTTTATTGAACCTAACTCCAAATGACACATAACACCTTACTCACATGCCATAGATTTTTGATGCATGTCCTATGTTATGTATTACAGCCCCATGCATGACATGTAAGGGTTAGAAATAGATTCCATAGATTATAACCTAGTAGGTTGCACCAAATTATCCCCTTATCCCCAAGAAACATATCAAGTATTTAAAACCTTTAAACCACCACTGTAGCAGGGTTTTCACCCATACTACATGCAAAAGAACCTCCCATCTATCAATGGGACAGTAGGGTAGAGTTAGTGGAAGAAAGCTACAGCAATCAACGATATTAGTAAAATGAAATCCATAAACAAATACAGCTAAACTAAATAAAATAAAATGCATGACAAATATACCTTCTTTCTCTTGAAAATAGGCCATCATTACAGATCTCGAAAATGGACCGCCTCTCCATAGGATGGTTGGTACGGAGAATTTCTCAACATACCGAATGGGGTATGGTAGGGCTATGGAAAGATAGAAAAAATGGTGCGAATACTTTGAGAATAATGGTTTCTCACCATACTCACATAATCGAATAATGGAAAAAAGGAATAAGAATATGTTGATAGAGACCTTCACATTACTTTTATAATATGTTTTTTTATTTTTTGGCCTTTTCTCTCTTTTAGGGTTTTGGAACCCTATTTAGGGTTTGAAGCCCTGTTTTGGGTTTTTATCCCTTTTTGGGTTTTTTTAGCTGTTTTGTGGGGTTTTAGGCCCTTTTTGGTGTTTTTGGGGATTTTTGAGAGAGAATAAGAGTAAAGCATAGTTGTGAAGGTCAAAAATAAGGGAAATATGGTAGGAAAATGATGTATATATGTGGTTTAGACCATGCATATCTTGGTGAGCAATTTTTTGCAATAACAACCACCATACCGAGCTCGTAGGCCAAAGGTGATATATTAACAACATGTGTAATGACCCAAGCACCAAAATATGGCATGTGATGTCCCTCAAAATATATGTTATGGCCTAGTTCCTCTTCTTTTATCCCTAAGCCATGGCATGGGAATTGAGAACCATCCTTGGTATGTTAATTGTCAAAAATATGAACATATCTCACTCATATGTCTAATTATTTCCTATACAAGCCATACGTAGTTTTTTGGGGCACTACATGACCCATGGGACCTAGAAGAAGTCGTATGAACCTAGGGTCTAGATGTTAATCTAAAAATATGGACTAGTTATAAAAAACCCTTGATGGTGTTATACATCCCAAATTGGCCACCATATGCCACTCACAAGCCAAAAGTTCCCTCAATAAGGCCTATTTGATGGAATCAATCCTTACGCATTGTTAGGGGCCATCTATGGGCTAATATGGGTAAATAAAGGTTAATTGGGGTTAATTAGTGGTAATTTAGGGGTAATTTGTTGTATTATGGGTAGTTAAGGGTCATTTAGGGCTAATTATTAGGTAGTTAGTGGTAATGAGGGGTTAATAAGTGGACAATTATGGTATAATTAGGGATTAATTAGAGGTAATTACGGGTCAATTAAGGGTTAACCAAGGGTAATGAATGGTACTTATGTGTCAATTATGGGTAAGTAGGGGCCATTTAAGCCTAAGTGCTTAGCTAAAGTAGTGGTTAATGGAACTGGTGTTGGGGATTTATCTATGTTCAGACAATTGTTGTCCTTAATGCTTGATTAACTTTGGATATTTATGTATGAAATATTCATCTTCCCGTGTCAAATATTCAATTGGTAAGTTATTTCACTTAATAGGTACTTAGCAATAGCCTTATTGTGTAGTTGTTTGGTCCTTGTTTGAGTGATTTTTTCAGGGTCCATTATGACTTTTCCTTCTTCATCAAGATCCAACAAGATATTTTGAATTGGGATTTTGTCTCATATTACCTTCTTTAAGCATGAAATGTGTGTGGGGGTGTGTGTAAGTGAAAGGTGATGTCACATTATGTAAGAAATGTATTTCCTAAAAGAACGGAATTAGCCATAACATGCATAACTTTATGAACAAGATGATAGTTAATCATGATAAATACTTACATAAATATGCATAACTTGATTTAAATTTTTTTAATAAAGCTAATGGTTAAAAGCAACTAATCCCCCCATAATTGAACAATTTTTGGAAGATCTCAAATTTGTGATGAAGCCTTTGTTGTCATTATGCAACCTTCCATTCATGCAGAAGTATCATAGAAGGGATAACACGATGAAGAACATTGATTCAAAAACACCAAGGACACCATTGGTACACCTTAGACCAAAATAATCTCAATGGATTGAACCATACTCCTTAAAAATATAAGGATGTTCATGGGATTAAAGTTTATGTGAGGGGTATTATACATCTCATTAATAGATTTGGGTTGAATGTTTTCAATCGTCTTGTAAATATTTACAAAATAGATGATTAGAACAAGACCTAGATCAAAGGTGTTAGGATGTTACTAAATTATATCATCACTTTATTACATATTAGGTTACTAAATTCTATCATAACTTTATTCAATATTAGGTTAATAAATTATATCATCACTTTATTGAGTATTAGGTTACCAAATTCTATCTATCATCATGTTATTCATTGTTAGGTTACTAAATTCTATCATCACTTTACTCTATATGTTGACCTTGGACTTGTCTAAATTCATGATAACCATCCTCAATGTGCCAAAATAGAAATGGCCATCATATCATGATCACATGACAAATATTCCCTTTGCGGGACCTTTGTAGTGTTTAAGGGACACAAGGATGTCTTCCAAGCCCCATAGACATATTTTATGGTATAATACCATAAATTTTGGCATTTATCAACATCATAGGCACTAAGAACCATGTCTACAGTTCTAAACTTCAAAATGAGCACCATATCTCATTTCTAGGCCAAACATTCCCCACCAATATGGTGGTTTGGTACCACACACATGGACCATGAGATGCATAGTAAAATGCTACAATTTAATGTCATAACTTTTTCATTATACCATGGAATGGTTCTCATCATCCATTCATAGTTTTCCCCTCCTCAACGTGTTGTAAATAACTCATATGTAGGCTAAGGATTCCCTACAAGGGCCCCATGCCATCATATGGGTTACTGTGCAAATAACATGAGCCTCATAGACAAATATTGTATCCCAAAAACATGGGTTTTTATATCAAACCATGGATTAGTGACCAAGAAGCATCTATTATGTGACAAACCTCAAAATTACCACCATATCCATGTCACTAGGAAAGGATGGGCTAGGGCCTCATGGATGGCCTATGTAGAACCCAGAAGCATCATGTTATGGACTAAAACTCCAGATATTCACCATAGAACATGGAATGGGTTATGGGAACCATCATTTTTGTAGTAAACCTTTAAACGTGACACCACATATTATTCGCATGCCAAATATTTCCTATGCATTACCTATGTTGTGGCTTAAGGCCTGACACATGCCATATAAGACTTAGTGATAGATTACATGGATTTAGAACCTAGGATTTTGCATCAAACTATGCCCTTATCCTCAAGAGACACATCATGCCTTCCAACACTTGAAATCACCATCATATCAAGCTTGGAGGCCAAATATTATGTATTATGTACATGTGTGATGCACGAAGTGACAAAACATGGCATGTGAGCCCCATAGACATATATGTTATGGCCTAGTGCCTTTCCTTTTATCTCTCCACAATGGAATGGGCATAAAGAAACATCCTTAGTATGTTAATTCTCAAAATGATGAACATATCTCACTCACGCTAAATATTTATTATGTAGGGAATGTGTGGTTGTTTGGGGTGCTACACATGACCCATGAGACCTGAAGGAAACTATATGAACTAAGTCCGTAGAGGTTAATCCTGAACCATGGCCTGGTAGTAAAAAATTATAAGTCATGGTGTTATACATCCCAAACTGGCCACCAAATCAAACTCATAAGACAAAATGTTCCATCTGTAAGGCCTATGTGATGGACTTAGGCCTCGCGCAAAGTTGTGGGTAATTTATGGTAATTATGGGTAAATGGAGGATAATTAAAGGTTGATAAGTGATCATTTAAAGGTAATTGATGGTCAATTATGGGTAATCAAGGGTCATTCAGGGGTAATTATTTTTTAATGTGTTGTGGTAATTAGGGGTGAATAAGGGGTCAATTAGAAGGTAATTAGTCGTAATTAGGGTTCAATTATGGGTTAAGAAGGGGTAATTATGGGTCAATTATGGGTAAGTAGGGGCCATTTAATCCCAAGGGATTAGCTAAACCAAGGTTTCTCATGATGTTGTGTATTTAGTTAGGTTAATGGTAGCATGCACCCATTTTGATTCCTTATGTGTGAGGCACACTAGTCTACATCGATGGGTTTACTAGGGAATATTCCATCTATGAATGTGTAGAATAATCCCTTTGGTTTCTCCATGAGGTTTTTCTTCTAAAAGAGTAGGGACCATTTATAGTTATCAATGGATAATTAATGGCAAGCATGGATTATTTACGGGTCAAGTAGGGGTCATTTAGGTGTAATTAATAGTTAACTGGGGGTAATTAGGGGTCAATTATGACATTAATTAGGGTTCAATTATAGGGTAATTAGTGGTAAATTAAAGTACTATTAGAGAGGATGGATATTGAGAACACGATTGAAAAATATATTTAATGGTAATCCTTCTAAAACCCCTCCAAAATTCATGAAAATTAAACTTCCAGATGAAATTTTTAGTCATGAAAATTAAAAAATTCCCTTGACTTTCACGTTTTTTTTTTTAGAAAATTTCCTTGAAACATATATTTAGGGGTGTTCTTTCTAAAAGCACATATAAACATCATGAGAATTTAAAAATTGCAAGCGAGGTTTTACAAATCGCCACCAAAATTTCAATCCTCAAGAATTTTGGAGGGGTTTTTCTATAAACATCCTTGAAAATATCTTTAGGGGGGCCTTTTAAAAAACCCCTCCAAAATCCAAAAGTAATGAGAATTGAAATTTTGGGGGCGGTTTGAAAACTATTTTCCCCATAAGTCTAATTCTTGTGACTTTGGGGGGAGGGGGGGGGTTGGGTATAAAAAATTCCTTCAAAAACACCTTTAGGGATCTTTATAAACCCCCCCATAAAAGTCCTGGAACTAAAATGTTTAAGGCATTTTCTAAAATCCACCCGATGTTTCATGGAAATTATTCAATCTATATAGACATAGACTGTTTCCCTAGTCTAAATGGTATATATCTAGAACAAGATCAAACAAAAAATATGAAATCTTCCCCTAGTACATCAAATAACTTGAATATTTAGATTTCAAACCTCATCTGAAGATTGGCATTGTCTCTTGAATGTTCTCTACGATCCATCTTGTGTAGAAGAGGATACCTGCAAGTAGACACAAAAAAATCAAACGAAGTGAAAACAATAAGATTATATGATGATCCTATGTTAATAATCAAGGAGAAAAAAATAGATAATATAACATAATGTATGCAATCATCTATGGGAAAGAGATAAAATATTTTCATTAAATTAAAAGGGAAAGAATTACAACCAAGCCTTGATGTTGAGAAGACTTCCTAATTAACACTTTTCCTCTAAGTCTCAGCTAGATTCAATGTATTAAAAAGTCTAAAACTATTTGGCTAGCATTTGGTTGCTCTCACTCCTTTCTTCCCCCTTCAAATATGAGGGGTGAAGGTATATTGAAAGTCCAAAGAGGATAGAGTAGGCTAAATATTTTAGGGATAAGGTTAAGGGATCATCCCAAAGGTGGATGAATTTGAGTTCCACCCATGTAGATTAGCTAGTATGAGTTTCCACGAGGGTTTCTTCTATAAACTTCTTGAGATATTCTCTTTTTTTCATTTTTGTGGAGGGAACCGCACTTTGATGGAAGGAAAGGAGAATTGTTAAGTGGATAACATATGTTGCATGAATTGAAATAGTGGCAGCAACACACTTTTCTAGTGTCCAAGGTGATTTGTTGTCTTGGTAATGCCTCTTATCAATGTGCAAGGTGCGGTGGTGGCTCAAATTATGGAAAAACAGAAGGATCAAATATTCTTCCACTCATTTTAACCATTCATACTCTGAGGGATTGGAGAAAACACTAAGGTACCTATCTCATGAACATGATGATGACGAGATTTAGGTGTAACAAAACTCCGTCGAAAGTATGAGGCTAGAGGGAAATGATGGGAAAAATACTTTGATAGGAGAGATTATGACTTTGAGGAAAAGATTCAATAGTCATAATTTGTCAACAAGAAAGATAATTATGCAGTACTTTACACTTTTATATAATCCTTAAATGATTCACAACATCACTTTTGACCAATACAATACATCTCCATGTGAGATACAAAAAGTCATGGCTATTGAAATACAACATAGATCCATGCAAACAATACTCAAACTCAAACATAGATATGATGCATACGATGTAGATCTATGCCATACTAACACAAATCTAAGCACAACGACCAACATACAATGTAGATCCATGCAATAACTCATACAAAACACTCCATCACAACCTAGGGGAAGGAAAACAAAACAAACAAAAT
Source organism: Pseudotsuga menziesii (assembly GCA_001517045.1). Lineage (NCBI taxonomy): Eukaryota > Viridiplantae > Streptophyta > Pinopsida > Pinales > Pinaceae > Pseudotsuga > Pseudotsuga menziesii. Next base: position 62,155 of record LPNX010036204.1, read on the forward strand.
CCCAATGAACACATAGTGTCTTCATCTTGTTCCCAATAAAGTAGGATTCTATCCATGTGAATAGATGTATTGAAGTCAAATGTGGTAGAAACTGCTTGATTATTGGTCAATGATGTGAACCTTTTACGTGCGTGAGGGAAATCCCCATTAATGTCAATATTCCTAAGGTACCCTAGTACATTCCTTAAAATGTGAATAGATAAACTGATGTCAAACAATTGGAGTAATATTTTTATCAAAGTCTAATAATGAAATCCTATTGTATAAAGTGGGGTAACATGCCATTAAGGAATTCAGATCTCAAGGTACTAATATGTTTCTAATACTAGTTCCTAGAAGATGCTCTGATGTCTATAGGAATAGTCTTCTGAAAGGAGGGCTATGACGAATCCCACATCAACGACACAAAATTATTTTTAGTATGAAGTAAGTACAAGGCAGAATCAAAAGTAACCGACAAAAAATAGATGTAGGTTGAATTGCAGAGAGTAATAATGAAACACAACTTTTCCTTGAACATTGAACGGCACAATCGAAGACTTCAAAGCGTGGACTTAACAAGGAAGATATCAAGACATAATGAGACGAAAGACTATTCATTCTTTAAAGTGAATAAAAGGAGTGACACGAATCATGAAAGTGGATCGACTCAAAGACAACCTAAATACCCAACTATTTGAATGAAATGTAGACATGTATCATGTTCAAAAGTGACTAAAAATATTTCATTAATAAAAAATATAAATTGATATCACATTCCCTTAATTTATCCATTAGGATTGATGAGTTCCTTTTTGTTTTTTAACAAGTTGGAAAATGATAACAAATGCTCAATATATCATGTCCTTTGGATGAGTCCAATATCACATGCTTTATGAACCTGAGAAAGGAGCGGTTCGTTCACAGAGAGGGTATTTCAATGTTTAATTTGAAGAGTCCAGTTAAAGAAAACTCAGTGTTGTTCATGTTTAGAGAGTCTGGATGTTTTAAAGAAGACTTTGAAAAAGTTCTGTTTTGTAAGTTAAGTCCCCAAGGCATGAAAAAGTGTAAAAAATATCCAGGAGAACTATTTTAATCAATGATTTGACTAGAGCATGCATTTTTCATAAATGGTCCAACCAAATCAAAAAAGGGGTAAACTACCATCAGAAGCACAACCTTTAAAATACTTTTACAAGTGTGAAAGAAAAAATTCACTCAACAATATTTTTATATTTCAAGAGTCTAAAAAGAGCTTAAAGATGACTCATGTCGGGTTCCTTTTGCGTAAACAATTTTATGAGCCCGAAAAAGTGATAAAAGTATACTAGAAACCTTTGTACTAAATATTAACGACCATGATTATGGTCTTAAGAGCACTCAAAAAAAAATTTCATATTTGAATCTAGATCACGAAAAAGCGATAAAATAAGCTCAAATCACTTTTGATGTTTTAACGAGAGCATGAAAAATGAAAAGTAAGATTGAAGGATCTGCTTCATTTTTCAGCGATCTTGAAACATAAAAAAAGAACTATACTCGACACAATTTTACTATTATTAACTAGCTCAAATATCAGTTGGAAGAATGCTCATGTTATTTGCTTAATTTTTTAACGATCTTACAACAAAGAATGAATTGTTTTCAAGATTTTGTTTCATGGTTTAGCGAGATCGAACCCAAGAAAAAAATACACTCGTCACGATCCTTTTGGCATTATTTTCCTAACATGATGTCCATAGGTTGGTACATTCCCCCGGTAAAACTATCCAGCGGTTCAACTTTAACATAACGACTAAGGTTCGTTTTGTTTTCCTACTCTTTTTTCTTCACCAAACTTAAAACTCTAGGCTACTACTAAGAAAATGTTAACCAAATACCAAGAAATAAAGAGGATCTAGTGGAAGATGAAATCAAGGTTCAATTCCTAAAAAGGATGAAAGAATCGCCTCAAATGGATGACCTGTTTCATTTTTACATGGGCTTGAAATAGTAAAGAAATATGCTTGTGGGGACCTGTCTCATTTTTACACAATATTGAAACAAAAAATAACTATTCTTGAAGGATGGTTTCATTTTTATGCAATCTTGAAACCAAAGGAAAAATTTTCTTGAAAAGGCCTATTTCATTTTTCAACGAGATCGACATAGAAAGGGGACTATGCTCGAGAACCTATTTCATTTTTTAACGAGCTTGACACAAAATCAAAAATATGCTCTTTTCCAAACATGATGTCCATAGTTTGGAGACGTTTCCCCCATCCCTAAGGGGAAGAAACCACTAAAAATTGTGGATTATCCAGGGAAGTTTTACTACTTGTAGTTATACAATGATTAGGAGTAATGAAGGAAATTTGATCGAAGGTCACAATTCTCCCATTCGGGAGAAAAACATCACTTAAAAGAGTGGGGACACTATAAATTTCATATCATAAGCATAATCACATCCAAGGAGAATATTGAAATATAAAGGTCCTTGGACTACAAAAACATCAAGGCATACAACTTTTCCTCCTATCTTTATAGGTAATGTAGTAAGGATCCTCGAAGGTCCAGTAGGTCAGCGATTGAATGCCACTATTTGATATGGGAAAGATACAAGGGAAGGAGAACCAAACACTTTCCAAGAAGATGAATATAATATACATATATATGCTCCCTCATCAATAATAGTGTGATGTATATCCGTAGAAGCAACCCACACAATAATCTAAAAAGGGATACTCGAAGGAATATGAGGTTCTAATATAGTATTCCAATCAAAGGAAATAAATTCATTACTTGGAGGGGGTTTCATCGAAACAAACACGATGCTCCCTTATCTAGGACAATCCAAACTGACTACAAGAACTTCAGTAGTTTGCAGTTCATTCTCAATTTGAAGAGTGGGATATGATGAAGGTTGTGTCATGATGATAATTCCCGTCTGAACACTTTCTGAAAAAAGAGTGGGATCGGGTGGAGATGACATCGAATCGACCACTTCATTTTCACTATCTAAAGGAAGAGTGGGATCAACTACAGATGAAACTAAATCTATAACTTTAAATTCACTATTGGAAGGAAGAGTGGGATATACCATGGATGAAACCGAACCAGCCACTTGGGAAACCAGTGGGGGATTAAGAGATAACTAATGATAACATGTTGTAACTTGTTGAAAAGGAACAATAATATATTCCAACGAATTTGAATATACATCCATTTGAGGACAAAGGTAAGTAGGGCTCATATCCTTACATAACAAACAAGGATTCTTGACTTTTTCTTTTCGACTCTTAAGACAGAGTCATTGGTCGATGCAGAATAATAAGTATGATGACCAAAGGCTGATGAAATGGGTTGTTGGGAGCCATTAAACCACACTTCCAAAACTTGGGAAACACCAATACAATCCTTTAGAAGGTGATCACCCTTACAAATCCTGCAAGGGAATTTTTTGTTACGAGTAGTTTTGGTAGGTATTTCAACACTCTCACTAGGAAGAGTAGTTGGTTGGGAAACGGTTAGTAATTTTCCTTTCTACTTCTTAATATTCCTTTCCTTATTCTTCTTATTCACCTAATTACTATCACTACAAATTTGAACATGAAAATATGAAGAAATGAGAGAAGACACATATGGCAAAGAAGGTAGAGGATTCACAGGATCTTGGTGTTCTCGTGAAGGAGAATTAACATGTGAGACACAAGTTGGGATTGGAATCGCCGGGATAGAGAATAATCATACAGGTAATCCTATAGTCAATATAGGAAGACTCAAGTTCGTTTTGAGAGGAAGACCAACATTTCCAAATGAAGGAAAAAAAAGGTTCCCCTTGAGAAGGGACCTCTTTGTTGGTAGTACCAGAAGGCATAGGAATTACTATATAACAAATCTATCTCTCTTTCTAAAAATTGTAATTCTACAAGAAACAAGTGCTCCGCAATATAAAGAAACAAGAAAACATGTGAAAGGAGTGGATAAAGAGTCAGGATACTCACAGTATTCCCAAACTATCACAATTCGCAATATACTGTAGGGTCCAATAATAGAGCGTCAGAAGGAGGATTGGGATCCCACCCTTGCATGACTAACCGACTACCTAGACGGTAAATGCATAGTATCTCCCTGAGTGTTTTTCTCGGTGTATTGCGACGATAAAATGGTAAACATGATTTTCTTGTATGGTCATAGGATCCCTAATGGTGTCTCTTAATATACGAAAGGTATGTGGGAGCTCCAATCCATAGTAGTGTTGTCTCGAGATCTTCTCTTTTTTGCATTTTTGTGAAGCGAACTGCACTTTGCAGGAAGGAAAGGAGTGTTTTTAAGGGGGTAATGCCTATTGCATGGAGTGAAATAGTTGCATCACTGCACTTTTCTTATGTGCAAGGTGCATTGTTGACTTGGTAACACCTCTTGTGAATGGGAAAGGTGTGGAGGTGGCTCAAAATATGGAAAAACATAATGATAAAATCTTCTTCCACTCATTTTGGCT
>LPNX010036204.1:66774-80848 GCA_001517045.1 Pseudotsuga menziesii
CATTACTTAGGAGAATATTTCTTGAAACTGTTAACCAAAACCCCATTTGCAAGGATCCTTTGATCTCTATGAATTTCTTGCTAACTAATTTGGAATGATGAAGGGAAAATACTTCTCTTTTGGAAGAACATAAGTGAGCTTGGAACTCGAATTGATGATGAGAAAGAGGATGAAAGATGATTCTATGAAACTGATTCTAGAAGAATAACTTTTCTTTTAATTTATTCTTATGAAATCATTCTCATGGATTCCTTTTATAGGCCAAATGGTGTTCCACAAAGAAGTAAATCTTATTGTGAATGCTCCTATCATGAAATGGATTCAAGATACACATATGGGGCTATTGAATTCCCAAGGATGTTAAGAAATCTAATTTGAATTCATTGGAGAAAAAATATGCTTTCAAAGATTTGAATGTGTTAGAATATTAAAAACCCACTCCATACCTAGGATAAGCTAATTAGCAATGTTGTATTAATTTCCTAGGTGTTGACTAGGTACTTGGCCACCATTTTACACCTTCGACCCACACTTGTAATAATTATCCACATGAGAGAACTTGGATAGATTCTAGATAATATTATGGCTACTTTTATTATTTTCCAAGAATAGCAAGAGCACTTTCTTGCCTTTGACTGCATTTGTCCTACTTTTTCTAATTTTCAATGGATAAGGATAGAGATAGTCAACTTGGAAAGATATATATTTTTTGATAAAAAAATGTTCCATGTTTTTGTCCACAAACTCCATCATGTTACTTATTTTTCATCACTCATTAGCTTCCATATCTGATTTAGCTAATTCATGAGGTCCTTGACTCAGTTGGAAAGTTGATATTGCCACTATGGGGTTTTCGCATATTTAGTAATCCTGCTTTTCTGAGCCACTCAAATTGCATTTAGTGCATTCGAATTCTCTTTCAGAGATGTAATATTTATTGTATTATCATTTTTCAATAATATAATGATATATTTTCTATCATTTGAGTTTCTTATTCTCATGTTCTACTCAAATTTTCTTCCTTCTTTGCATTCTTGCAAAACTAGTAATGCGGTTTCTTCAACGAACTAGATTTACACAATGACAAATTATCACATTGTATAAAATCCATAGGGATTCAATTTCAGATTTATCACATGGTATCATATCCATGGGGATTTAATATAAGAGTTATCGCATGGTATCTGATCCATGTTGTTTTGAATTTTCTCTTGTGTATTTTTTGCAGATCTTTTATGCAGGTACAACTTCATGGATTCGAATTTAATTCCTCTTATATATTCTTCAACCTATTTTGTTTGGAAATTGAAGATATCAAAACATCTGAAGAGATTGAATCTCTTTTATATGTCTATTGGAATTTTTACAGAACTAGAATCCTTTGAAGATAAATATGTTTGGTTGAATAACAATCATAGAGCCTTCATAATTATCTTTTTTTCTATTCCTCAATGCATGCACTACCTCATTGATATAGCTCATCTACCAAGTGAGATTTGGAGTAATTAGATAGAGCATTTGGAAAGGAATATGATCAATAAGAGATAATCCATTTGGAGTGCGAGCCTATCAGAGACACCTCCTCATATTTTGTCACATATGTCACTATTTTCTTGGCCTCAAGATTCTCTAAAGATGTTGTTCACGAGGATCTATTTTGAAAAAGAACTTGCTTTGTTATTTTTGAAAATTGTTTTGACTTGGATTGGAGGTCGAAGGCTGATTGAGATCCGACGTTGTGACCCCAAAGTAGGCTAACTTCTCGTCGGACTGTTTGTCTTTTCGCCGATGTCTTGTTCTTTGTTTCTCCGATGTTTACTAGTCTACGGGTTTTATTGACCTTTTAACTTCCTCCATTGCAACTGTGTAGCTCACTAACTATTCAATTCCTAGATAGGATCCAACCCTCGATGTTTTATCGCGCCAATCTTGGTTCGCGTGTCGAAACCCCTAGATTGTAGGTTACCTACCATTGCGGCTGCGTAGCCCGCTAATGAACCGATGTCAAGTGTTCTAATCCGCTGATGGGGGTTTTTATATACCCGTTTCTTAATTTTTTTCTTGCCGATTGTTATGAGATCGTATTTGTTTCGTAAGGAACCTGTGTGCCTTGTTTTGGGCTGAAATTTGAACATAAGAACCTAGATCCGGTTTTCTCTTCTTTAGTACTCATTTTATTAATATTATGATTTATGTTTATTAAAGATAGTCTAAATAAATGATGAATTCTTGTTTGATCGTAGACAGACATGGCATTTTTTCTCAGATCCCTTAGAAGATTATTGCGGCAAAGAAGATGCAGTTGGACGACAAAGCATGTTAAAGCATAAGGAGGCAGAGTCGTTGCTCAAGGAAGAAAATTATAAGGATTTGAGGAGGGACCGAGGAATGGTAGAGTGTAATCCTTAGAGAGCAAAGGCCCAGGCTTGGGAATTTCATTAGTTACCTAGCTATGCCTGTTTTTTTTATATAAAAGTATTTATTCGAAATGTAACATGAAATCATGAGCATTCACTAAATGACAAGACTGGAGATCAAAACGGTCGTGAGGAAACCGAAAAGTTTTGAGTGGTTTCTTGTATAAATATAGAGAGGAAAGAGTGAGGAAGGGATTTTTCCTGGAGAGACTTGTGAACTACTTGCTGTAAGAGGAACTCTTTCATTTTGCAATAATAAAATTACATGTTTTCCTGTTAGAGAAAGTGTTGTGTGGAATGTTCAAATGTGATGAAATGAACAATGTTCAAGGTGAACTATTTATTTTTCCGCTGTGTTTCATTAACTATGAGATCGTTCTAACCTTCTGAACCTATGTTCTTATATGAATGTTCTCTGGTTTATTTTGTGATAATTTCCACTATGAGTAATGAATGTTTTAACAGATGATGAGATACCTTGTTATGCATATCTTTATTCATGTTTATGTGTTTTGATCCTAAGAATAGCTATTTGTGATTTATCTTAACATATGAACAGTATTACATTACTCATTAATTAATAATCTTGCTCCCTAGGGACAGCTTAGATAGTATTGTTTTTTTTAGTTGTGTGTAATTTAGATGCGAGAGAGTCTAAGACGAGAGGTAAGAACCTGCACATCACATTGTGACCACTCCTCGCATTCTTCATCGATCTGCATCTTAGATAGGCACTTGCATATCATACATAAAGTCAAAATTACAAAAATATACACGGTGGACCGGGCCGCAACCGGTAAAACCCTTTGTTTTTGTTACTTGACTTATGGTAGCTAGACCGCAAACCGGACGGATTCCCTACACCAAATAGTCACGGGATAGTTGGGAACGTTGACTGGGGATAATCCCTTGTTGTTGTTGCATGCGAATTTCCAGGCCTCAATAGTTTTTGGCCCTAGAAGGAGGGCCACTAGTGCATGGCTAGCAGGGGAAATCCATCTCCTCGAAGTTACTCCAACAATGATAGTTTTGAAAGCAGTTTATTTCTTGATCCTAATACTGAAGAGAATAGAGAACATTTGTTTTCTGTGGATAGCCAAGTAGTCAATGATCTAAGAAGATACACACGTGCTTATGTAAAGAGTATTAGAGGATTACCCACAATCCCTGATTTACCCTGAAGAGAATACAAGAAGAAATATCGTCCCATCTTGGAAGATTCAGTGTTGGTTGGAGATTTCGAAGAGTTAGTAGAAGTAGCATTACATGAAGTTGTTCAGCCTTTGAATCAAGTAGGCCCAAACACACCTTACTGTTCTCCCATGCATACTCCCATTCCTTCACCTCCTCATTCTTCACCCAGACTCATGGCAGGTGTTAATGCCAATTAGCCACTTAACCCACCAAATCCACCACCGGCTTGGAAAGCCAGATCACCCTTGAACTTAACACCTCCGTTGCATGAGTTACCTCAAGCTTTTGAAAAGATGCTACCCAAGTTTGATCCAAATGAGAATATGTTAGTAGATGACCACTTACAAAGTTTTTATTTGGAAATAGAAGGAATGAAGGATGGGGAACATGAGGATGTTGTTTGTAGACTTTTTCTGCATACCCTTAAAGGAGCAACAACATCATGGTATTTTGGTTTTCTTGCAAACTCTATCCCAGACTGGGATACCTTTGAAAGGATTTTTAGAAGTAAATATGCAACCCAAAAAACTCATGAGGCTCTCATGAAAGGATTGTGCACCTCAAAGAAAGAAAGAAAAGAGAAGGTGCATAGTTTTACCCAAAGATTTGCAGCTTATCTTAATAATTTTACTGAAGCTGACAAACCCTCGGATAAAGTTATGATTGAGTATTATACTTCAGCTCTAGGACCCAACTTGGCCATGTTTTCCAAAATGAAAGCCAAACCTATGCTAGTAGAGACTTATGAAGAAGCCGAAAGAGTGGATGTTGAAAAGGAAAGCATCAAAGACTATCCTAAGCAGCCGGGAGAAAAAATTGTTGGGAGGAAAGCTTTGTTATTTACTAATCCTAAAGAGGAGAAATCACTAGACTTTGAAGGAATGGAAAAGATGATGCAGAATCTCTCTAACATAATAATAGAATTGGAAAAGGAAAAGGAAGCCCAAAAGTTTTATAAGCCTTATTACAAGAAAAGGGAAGATAACAATCAATCCCAACCCCCTCCGCACAGCCCTGCATCGATGAACTTAAAGGAGGTGGGGATGGATAACTTTTGCACTTTTCACCAACAACCCCATTCTGAAAAGAATTGTCCTCAATGGATAAATTCAATGACGTTGGTTATGAATTATCTGTTGGATTCCAAATTAACCGAGGATAATGATGAAGAAGGGAAAGACAACAATAAATGAACAGAAAAACAAGAGGATGAAGCCATGGTTTTATGGGACCGTGCATCGTTGTTTGATGCTGAGGAAGAAAAGGATCTAGGACATGAAGATATCCTGGAAACAAATGTAATGACAAGAATCCAGGGGTTGATTAAGGAAAACAGTCTTATGCTCCCAAAGATTAAGAAACCTCAAAAGAATATTAAGAAATTTCAAAAAAACTCCTCAGCTAATAAAATTCTGGAATTTACTCCCACCAATCAAAATCCAAGACAGATCATCATGCCTACTAAACCCATTGAAGAGAAAATAAATAATGTTAAAATGAATCTCACAGAACATAAGATGGATTATGACATCATGGAGGATATAAAAAAGGGAAGGGAAAATATCTCGTTATTTGAGATGTGCAGTGTGCTGCAGCAGAAAGAAAAGTTATTGAAAGCACTTGAAATATCAGAGGAGAGACTTCCCACCAAAAATCAGCCCCAAGAAGAAGAAATTGGTGAAGCAAGTACGGAAGGTAAGACTAAATGCAAGACTCGACCTTTTCTCCTGACTTTTGAAATTTTCAACCACAATGTGCACAAATGTCTGGTAGACTCAGGGGCATCAGTCAACGTTATGCCGTCGTTGGTATGCAAAAAGATAAATGGACAACCTAAACCATCTACCTATAGGTTCATTCAGTTGGATAGAACGAATGTGAAGGTAATTGGGGAAATGGAGGATGTTCTCATTCGCTTATCTTCAAATGATAAGGTATGTCAATTCATTAACATTATGGTAGCTGACATACCTGAAGCTTATGGACTTGTTTTGAGCAGAGATTGGTCGACAAAGCTAAGTGGATATTTTTCCTTGGACTAGACACATATGTGGATACCTTATAAAGGAAGCCCAAACCAAATTAATGTTTTAAGAGAGCCCCACATGAAACACAATGTTACTCAGTTCGAAGAAAAAAATGAACAAGTGAATTATGTTTTGGGAAATTACTTTATTGAGCTAGAACCGGGAAGCTATCAAGCGGAAGAAGCCAACGATACATCAGATGCTCAGCCTGATCTCCTTCATTTTTCAAAGGCTGATGAAATCGATTTTTAAATTGTAGACTTAGATATAGATGCAGATGTTGTTTCATGCACAGTAGTGGTAAGCGATTTTTGGACGCTTTTCTTTGATGGGTCTAAAACTTTGGAGGGGTCAGGAGCCGGCTGTGTCCTGATTGATCCTAAGAAAAATAAACATTTTATTTCATGTAGGTTAGAGTTTGAATGCACCAATAACACAGCCGAATATGAAGCACTAGTTCAGGGGCTAAGAAAAGCAATTGAATTAAAGGTAGAAAATCTGAAAGTGTATGGGGATTATGAAATAATTGTAAAGAAAATTCGATATCAAATACATTGCATTTCTCCTCATTTAAAGCTTATTAAAATGAAGTATGAGATCTGCTTAAATATTTTCATGCATTTAACATTGTATCGATTCCTAGACTTAAGAATGTAGTGGCTGACTTGTTGGCCACCTAAGCTGCTAGGCTTGTACCCTCTAATAACCGATGTTCTATTGAATTGCTTTGCAGGCCTTTGGTTCTAGATATGATTACCAATCTATGAGTTTTTGATGATGATTAGTAGATTCTAGAATGGCTGACAAATGATGAGACCTTCAAAGGGGCGATTATTGATGATGAAGAACATCAAGCCGAGCTAAAATTCGATAATTTTATTCCTAAAAGAGTCAATACTTTAGAGAAAATGTTTGATCTAAACAAGAAATTCAGAAGGCCAGTGAATGTAAAGACTCATACCTCGTCTTTACAGTTCAAGTTAATTAATTTAGGGAATGAAATTGAGCCTAAATATGTGAATTTGGGAAAATGTTGCTCTCCAGGTGAAAGAAATAAGTTCATCAGTCTGTTCAAACAATATAAAGATGTTTTCGCCTGGACGTATGAAGATCTGAAGACATATGACACCAATATTATTCAGCATGTTATCACCATCAGATCCGGGGTCAAGCCCTATCAACAGCCTTTAAGGAAAATGCATCCAAAACTGGAGCCTCTAATTCATAATGAAGTAAAGAAGTTGTTGGATGCTAGAATTATCTTCTAAGTTAGACACTAGGAATGGGTTTCAAATCTTGTACCAGTAAGGAATAAATCCATAGAAATTAGACTATGTGTGGATTTCAGAAACTTAAATCACACTTCAGATAAAGACAATTATCCTGTCCCACCCATGACACAGATATTGCAAATGGTTTCGGGTTCTGAATTATTTTCTTTATTAGATGGATTCTCAAGCTACAATCAAGTGTTAGTAGCTGAAGAAGACAGACTTAAAACTAGATTTAGAACCAGATGGGGTACTTTTGCTTACAGAAGGATGCCCTTTGGAATCATAAACGCTGGAGCTACTTTCCAGAGGGCTATGCACATAGCTTTCCATGGTCTGATTGGCTGCAGTGCTATAGTATAACTCGATGACATCAAAATATTCTCAAAGAAAAGGGAGGAACACACATTCCATCTAAAATAGATTTTTGAACCCTGCCGAAAATATGGTATCTCATTAAACCCCAAGAAGTGCGTGTTTGCCGTTACCGAGGGTAAATTACTAGGTCACGTGGTTTCTAAGAAGGGGATCTCCATAGACCCAGAGAGGATCAAAGATATTGAACAGATTCCCTTACCCCATAATAAAAAGGGCATGGAATCATTTATGGGGACAATAAATTTTGTGCGAAGGTTTGTGCCAGATTTCACTCAAATTGTTAAACCTTTGCAGCAAATGGTAAAGAAAAGTGTACAATTCAAGTGGACTGATGTAGAGAAGAATACATTTAGTAAAATAAAGACAGTTGTTGCACACGCACCCTCCCTCAAAATTCCATATTTTGAGAAAGATTTTATTTTATACACTTTCGCATCTAACGATTCACTAGCAGCAGTGCTTACCTAGAAGGAAGATGGGGGAGATGAGTTCCCCATATCATTTATGAGCACTGGTCTGCAAGGGGCCAAATTGAATTACCCAGATTTGGATAAACAAGCTTACGCAGTGTTCAAAGCGATAAAACAATTCAGACCATATATACTTATGAACCAGACAAAGGTAATAGTTCCACACCTAGCTGTGAGGTATATTTTCGTACAAAAGGAGTTAGGAGAAAGAAGAGGAAACTGGGTAACATCTCTATAGGACTATGACCTCGAATTCAATATAGCCTCCATAGTTAAAGGGCAAGGATTGTGCAAACTAATGACTAAAAGTAAAGACAATTAAGAACATGACTGGGAAGACGAAGCTAAGTTACATTTGATGTATGTATGTCCTCTTTTCACAGCTCCGGACTCCTGGTATCAAGACCTTGTGTATTAACTTTAGGAGGGATTGTTACCGGAACATTAAAATTCTAAGCAAAGAAGAGCATTGCGTCTTAAATCAGCCTCATACCAGATTGTTGAAGGAATATTATTTAGAAAGAATTATGATGGAGTTCTTCTTAGATGCTTAGAGAAAGAAGATGCGAAGAAGGTCATGATAGACTTACATGATGGGCCTACTGGAGGACATTTTTCTAGGGATACAACAGCCCATAAAATTCTCAGAGCCAGATACTATTGGCCCACACTGTTCAAAGATGCACATGCCCATGTCAGAAAGTGCGGCATCTGTCAAATGTGTGGTGGAAGACAAGTTAAAGCAGCAGGACCATTAAAGCCTATGATGATAACAGAACCTTTTGAGCAGTAAGGGATGGATATCATTGGAGAGATATAGCCAAAATATTCCTTGCAACACAAGTATATTCTGACGGCAACTGATTACTTCACTTGTTGGGTCGAAGCCATTTCATTGCGTAAAGTGAATGAAGATGCGGTCATGGACTTCTTGCAATATCATATTATGACTAGGTTTGGAGTTCCAATTTCTCTAGTTTTCGATAATGCTACTTATTTTTCTCTATTAGATTAACTGCATTTGCTCATGAAAAAGGAATTAAGTTGCATTACTCTACAAACTATTATCCACAAGGAAATGGTTTGGCTAAATCTATGAACAAGAATCTGATTAGAATCTTAAAAAAGACTGTGATAGAAAACCAAAGAAGTTGGCATTTAGCATTACCAAATGCTCTTTGGGATGATAGGGTCACCCCCAAGACTTCGTTAGGTTTGTCCCCATATACCCTTGTTTATGGAAAAGAGGCCATTCTACCCCCCAATATCATTCTACCCTCTTCCATAATAGCTCAAGAATCAAGGGGATCAGATAATGAAGTCTTGTAGATGAGGATACATAATATTTTGAAGGCAGAGGAATCTAGATCCAAGGCCCGAGAACGTTTTAAAAAACAACAGGAAGTAGTGAAGAGGTGGTTTGATAAGCACAAAGCTGGGACAAAAGAATTTGAAGTAGGAGATTTGGTTCTTAAGTGGGATCACCCTCATGACGAGAAGGGAAAGCACAAAAAATTTCAACAGTTATGGGTAGGCCCTTTCCAGATTGCTGCTAAGCTTGGCCCCTCAACCTATAAGTTGCAGGATTTGCAGGGATGGGAGGAGAACTTACCAATAAATGGTTTAGTTCTTAAACCTTATTTTTCTTGATTTTGTTTTATTTTGTTCCGTCTTGTACATAAATAATTGACTTGTTTTGCCATTTTGATTTGTTCTTTTCCTGTTTGTTTAGTGTAGTTTTATTTTGATTCCAATAAAGGAAGCCAACTTTTGGTTTCATTGAGAGCATCAGAACCCTTGATAAACTGAGATTCTTTGGGAATTAGACTATATCTTATTGTTTGAATCTGATGATATTTATCCTAGTAAGTATTTTTCCTAAGTGTCTATGAACACATTGAGGTCCAGGGTAATCCTTGAAATAACTCAGAATCAAAAGTCTGGAATACTATTTCGAGGTTCTATCCATTTCACATCTAAAACGTCCTATGGGGTGACAACAAAAGACCCATGGAAAGGAGAGTAGGGTAAACAATATAGTATATCCAAATGATCCCATGCCAAAAAAAAAAAAAAACTAAAAGGCTAATAAGAGTCAAAACTCCTAAGAAAGCAATATTCATTGAAACAAAATACTGAATTATATGAGTACAGATTGCCAAAATTTCTTCTCCATCCGTGTGCTGAAAATTAAATGCATCTCTCACACAAAAGGACACTATGGACAGAAGAGCCTGAATAAAATTCAGAAGAAAAGGCATGAGGAGGACCCAAAAGGACTTAAAGTCCACAAACGAAAAATGCCAGGTGGCATGGGAATGGGGAACAAACGAATATTTTTGTTTACCATGTGTTACCATCCTGTGGCATCTAAGCTGGAAGCTACCCAAAGACAAAGTTAAAATAAAATCCGCCTACTCATCCTCATAAGAGTTATCCAGACTTTGAATATTTTGGTGTTCCCTTTTCCAAAAATGGACTATCATTAATGATTACAAGTACTTTTGACATTATGGGAATCAAGACATCTAGAAGAATTCATCATGTTGTTTTTACTGCTAAACAGTCTATTTCTTAAGGTTATTCAGAGATCTGGGTTCACCAGTGAGCTGCCAATTGTTGCAGCTGCAACTTTTCCTGAATTTCTTAAAATTTTGGACCCTCCTTTTTGATTTTGTTGAAGGCCATTTGTTCCTACTCCGCTACATGTTTATATTGTTTGAGGCCAATTTTTCTTGCTATTCGGGATTTCGTTTGGGTCTCTGCATGTTGTGGACTATATGGCTCAGCTGGTTTTACGATGTTTTATCTTTGAAGTTTAAAGTGGGTTTTTCAGTTGCTGTTCTTTCAGAAGTCAGTTAGACATGGTGCCAATAATTAAAGTATTTCGCTGAACTCGAGTTCTATTTTGAAAAAGACCTTGCTTTGTGATTTTTTGGAAAGTGTTTTTACTTGGATCAGAGGTCGAAGGCTGATTGAGATCCACCGTTGTGACCCCAAAGTAGGCTAACTACCCGTCGGATTGTTTGTCTTTTCGTCGATGTCTTGTTCTTTGTTTCTCTGATGTTGACTAGTCTGTGGGTTTTGTTGACCTTTTAACTTCAGCCGTTGCGGCTGTGTAGCTCACTAAATATCCGATGCCTAGAGAGGATCCGACCCCTGACGTTTTATCGCGCCAATATTGGTTCATGTGACAGAACCCCTAGATTGTAGGTTACCCGCCATTGCGGCTACATAGCCCACTAATGAACCGGTGTCAAGTGTTCCGATCCACCGATGGGGGTTTTTATATGCCCGTTTCTTAATCATTTTCCCACCGATTTTTATGAGATCATATTTGTTTCGTAAGGTACCTGTGTGCCTTGTTTTGGATTGAAATTTGCACATAAGAACCTAGCTCTGGTTTTCTCTTCTTTAGTACTCATTTTATTAATATTATGGTTTATGTTTATTAAAGGTAGTTGGAATAAATGATGAATTCTTGTTTGATCACAGACAGACATGGCAGTTTTTCTCAGATCCCTTTGAAGGTTATTGCGGTGAAGAAGATGCAGTTGGAGGACAAAGCATTTTAAAGCATAAGGTGGCAGAGTAGTTGCTCGAGGACGAAAATTATAAGGATCTGAGGAGGGACCCGGGAATGGTAGAGTGTAATCCTTAGAGAGCAAAGGCCTAGGCTTGGGCATTTCGTCAGTTACCTAGCTATGCCCATTTTGTTTTTATATAAAAGTTTTTATTTGAAACGTAACATAGAATCATGAGAATTCGCTAAATGACAAGACTGGAGATCGAAACGGTTGTGGGGAAACTGAAAATTTTTGAGTGGTTTCTTGTATAAATATAGAGAGGAAAGAGTGAGGAATGGATTTTTCCTAGAGAGACTTGTGAACTACTTGTTGTAAGAGGAACTATTTCATTTTGTAATAATAAAATTACAATTTTGCCTGTTGGAGAAAGTGTTGTGTGGAATGTTCAAATGTGATGAAATGAACAATGTTGAAGGGGAACTATTTCGTTTTCTGCTGTGTTTCATTAACTGTGAGATCGTTCTAACCTTCTGAACCTATGTTCTTATATGAATGTTCTCTGGTTTATTTTGTGATAATTTCCACTATGAGTAATGAATGTTTTAACAGATGACGAGCTACCTTGTTATGCATATGTTTATTCATGTTTATGATTTTTGATCCTAAGAACAACTATCTTTGATTTATCTTTACATATGAATAGTATTACATTACTCATTAATTGATAATCTTGCTCCCTAGGGACAGCTTAGCTAGTATTGTTTTTTTTAGTTGTGTGTGATTTGGATGCGAGAGAGTCTTAGACGAGAGGTAAGAACCTGCGCATCACATTGTGACCACTCCTTGCATTCTTCATCACTCTGCATTCTATATAGGCACTTGCATATCATACTTAAAGTCAAAATTACAAAAATATAGACGGTGGACCGGGCCGCAACCAGTAAAACCCTTTGTTTTTTTTACTTGACTTATGGTAGCCAGACCGCAAACTGGACGGATTCCCTACACCAAACAATCATGGGCTAGTTGGTAACATTGACTGGGGAGAATCCCTTGCTCTTGTTTCCTACGAATTTCCAGGCCTCAACAGAACTAAATATTGCTACAATTAGGTTCTCCTAGGAATATGGAAAAGAACACAATAATGTAATACATTTATCTTATTAAATCATTTTAATACCAAAATTTTTTATTTGACTTACTAGAGTATTGTGTACATTCATATTCTATATAGACGTTCCATTATCATCCATTATGAGATGATATAATTTATTTTGTAGAAATAACTAGTTTACAAGGGATTTTGATTCGACCACAACTTTAACACACTATCTTCTATAGATACATTCAACAACACAGAGTTTGATAAGAAAAGTCTAATTGTACTCCTTGCCCTTCATTTTAATTTCTCCCAATCTTCTTGTGATGTTCCAGTGGGTTTTGTACTCGGATCCATGACAATCCATTGTTGTCAATCTATAAGAAGATCATCCATTTTGAGTTTCCATAGCTCAAAGTTCTGGCTGCTAAATTTCTTGATCTTCATTCTCTTTCAATGCACAAATCAACACTACAATTATCGCACTAAAATTAGGTTTATCACAGAGCCATATTTATCAATTGCATCAAACGCTCAACAACCAAGGTGCCCCCCTAGTACTAATAATTGAGCTTTGATACCACATGTAATTTTTAAACATATGCAGAGAAGAAAACCATACATATTTTTTTTAATAAAAATAGATATTACACCATAACATTCACATATAAAACACAGAGATTTACCCTAGAAACCCTTAACAAAGAAAACCAACAAACTTTGGAGCCACACCTCTTATTTTGTCATTATCATTATGAATTACTCACAATACAATAAAGGTATTCTACAACCTCCAATACCCTAATCCATTAACTCTGATTTAAAAATAGAAATCAATTCCTTAACTGAGATTAAATTACATATTTTTAGAAAAGAACCCAAAAAGATTAGTGCTCACTGCGCTCATGTCAGAAACAGACTCTTGGTTGTTTCCATGAAGGTGTTGTAGGGTAAATTTATTCTTGAAACTATTTTGTATAGATGTCATGCTATCCCTAATGTATATATGAAAAAAGTAGTAAACTGTATCATAACAATTGTTGTAATCACCTAAACTTCGCACACATGCAGCATTTCAGTGGTTATTATAGGAAGACATCATCAACATAGAACATGTAACTCATAAGACTTATTTGTATCAAAATATGCACATGAACTGAAAAAATTAAAGGATAATTCACACTTTAGGCCAATTGTATAGGTTTATCAAAATAAATCCATGCAATGCATGGATTTGTCAAAGGAAACCCATGAGACATTGCGTAAAAATCCCCTCAAAACCTGTATAGATGTAGAGCTTAAATTTTGTGGTGCATTCTGTTAGAATTTGTCAAAATATGAATCTAGTTCTCTGAAGAAACCTCACAATTATTTTTGAAAGAATGAATATAATAAGTAATATGATGGATTTTGAAAAGAAAAACACGGAGGATGTGTTGGTAAAAAAGTAGAAATCTTTCCAAGTCAACTAGGTTTATCCTTATACATTGAAAAGCAAAAAAAGCAGGACAAAAGAAGTCAAGGGAAGGAAATCACTCTTACTATTCCTTGGCAGTCATAAAAGAAGATAGAATCGTATCCAAGCGGTACCCTATGGATAATGATGGAAAGTGTGGGCCAAAGGTGGTAAATGGTGTCCAACTTCCTATTCAAAACCTAGGAAATAAATTAAAGATGACTATTTACCTTAT
>LPNX010036204.1:84153-97640 GCA_001517045.1 Pseudotsuga menziesii
AACATGCAAATGCATTTGACATGTAGGAAAGATCGCATACATAATCGCCTACAAGTAAAGAAGGATGAAGACTTGTTCCGAAGAAGAAGTGACGACAGTTCAAAGACAAAGAATAATATGACAAGCTAACAGATGGGTGCAAGATGAACTTTTGAAGAAGTTCAAGATAGAGGATCTTAGTATCCAGTGATCCTAGATGGATACTACTTGTCACTCCAGTACAGAATGTTTCAGTGCATAGAGTACGGAAGACAGAGGGAGTATGATGCTCTGCTTCAGAGGGAGTGATTGTAGAAGATCCTGAGGTTCGACATGGTACGACAGGATGGGAAGATTACTGATGATTCTAGGCTTTACTCAGAGTAAAGTGGATTCCAACCTTTGATCCAAGGTTGAATTTGGAAGACCAGTGATGCTCCTGTTATGTGTCGATGCACTATTGTTCTAGGTATGGAGGTGTGGCAGAGTACAGATAGAATCTTCCTTGGACAAGGGAAGTATGCAGTAGAGATCCTGAAGAGGTTCAGGATGATGGACTGCATGACCACACCTATGGCATCGAACCTGAAGCTATTGAGTGATACTTCCTCAAAGTCGGTTGATGCTACGATGTATCGTCAGATGATTGGGTCATTGATGTACCTGACGAACACGAGACCAGATATTTACTTTGCTGTGAACACCTTGAGCTAGTACCTGACAGATCTGAGAAGTGTTCACTTGATTGCTGCAAAGCATATTCTGAGGTACCTGAAGGGTACAATTGATTATGGGCTCAAGTATGATGTGAATCAAAATATTAACCTGGAGGGTTATGTTGATTCAGATTGGGCAGGCAGTGCCATCGACAGGAGGAGTACTTCAGGATGTTGCTTCAGTATGGGATCAGGTGTGATCTCTTGGTTTAGCAGGAAGCAATCCTGTGTGGCACTGAGTACAGCTGAAGCAGAGTATGTCGCAGCTTGTTCAGCTAGTTGTGAGGCAGTATGGCTGTGGAAGCTACTGTCTGATATATTTGATCTCCAGTTAGATGCTACTTGTATACATT
Organism: Pseudotsuga menziesii; assembly: GCA_001517045.1. NCBI lineage: Eukaryota > Viridiplantae > Streptophyta > Pinopsida > Pinales > Pinaceae > Pseudotsuga > Pseudotsuga menziesii. The sequence goes on from LPNX010036204.1 coordinate 85,202, forward strand.
GTGACAACCAGAGTTGTGTGAAGTTGTCAGAGAATCCAGTGTTCCATGACAAGTCAAAGCATATCGAGATCAAGTATCACTATATCAGGGATATGGTGCAGAGAGGAGCTGTGAAGCTCCTGTATGTTGCGACGGAGGAACAGATTTCTTATGTATTGATGAATCCATTGGCTAGGCTGAAGTTCGAGTACTTCAGAGAGAGACTTGGTGTTCTCCAGATCGAGGCTTCCTCCCAGAGACAGTGATGTGTCCCAAATCCATTCTGACGAGCAGGTCAGATGTAAGGGCAGAGCCATTCTATTCATGGCTAAAGGATTTAGTTCCTTCCATGTCAGATGTAAGTGCAGAAATCTCTCCTCATTAGAGTTGAGAGTCTTCCATCATTGGCTGGGATTGTGCCATTCTGATGAGCAGGTCAGATGTAAGGGCAGAGCCATTCTGGTCATGGCTAAAGGATTAAGTTCCTCCCATGACAGATGTGAGTGCTGGCCATTCCGACGAGCAGGTCAGATGTAAGGGCAGAGCCATTCTGGTCATGGCTAAAGGATTAAGTTCCTCCCATGACAGATGTGAGTGCTGGCCATTCTGACGAGCAGGTCGGATGTAAGGGCAACTTCCATTCTATAGGAGAATGGAGGCGCCTAGTCAGTTACCAGGTAGCTCAGTCGAGGAGGACTGGGGGCCATTCTGATGTGACTACGGAGATGTGTTCTCATAGGATCAGATGTGAGTGCAAGCCTTTCCATCACAGTGATAGGATGTGTTCTTATCTGGATGGATGTAAGTGTAGGAAATCTTCCACCACTGTGATAGGACTGGTTCTTGTCTGGGTGGGAGTCTTCCATCACTGTGATAGGATGTGTTCTTGTCTGGATGGATGGGCCTTTCTGACGAGTAGGTCAGATGTAAGTGCTAAAATCTTCCACCACTGTGATAGGATTGGTTCTTGTCTGGGTGGGAGTCTTTCATCACTGTGATAGGATTGGTTCTTGTCTGGATGAAAGTGAAGAAATATTCCACCACTATGATAGGATTGGTTCTTATCTAGGTGGGAGTCTTCCATCACTATGATAGGATGTGTTCTTGTCTGGATGGAAGGGCCTTTCTGACGAGTAGGTCAGATGTAAGTGCTGATCCATTTCACAGATGGTAGTTGATTGTGCCTACCATGCTGGTGAATGTGAGTGCTGGGCCTTTATGATGTGATTGTAGTTTACTACATGATCAGATGTGAGTGCTGGGCATGCCTTTCTGACGAGCAGGTCAGATGTAAGTGCTGGGCGAAGACCTAAAGGAGAGTAGGCCTACAACCAGCATGAAAAAGGGCTGGCTCTATAGAACTTCCTATGATGAGATAGTATACACATGATGATGACTAGAGGAGATCTAGATCGAGATATGATCCAGATCCAGTTATGATGACTCCGAGAGATCCAGATCGAGTGATGATCCAGATCCAGCAGTGGTGATCCAGATCGAGTGATGATCCAGATCCAGTCCAGTGATGTTGATCCATATCGAGTGATGATCTAGATCCAGTGATGCCATTTGATGTTGATCCAGATCGAGTGATGATCCAGATCCAGTCCAGTGATGTTGATCCAGATCGAGTGATGATCTAGATCCAGTGATGCCATTTGTGTTGATCCATATCGAGAGATGATCCAAATCCAGATGACTTGAATATGAAGATGAATTGAAGACGAAGATGACTCAAAGACGAAGATGATCCAGTTGATGCAGAGAAGAAGACCAGTGCTGAAAAACTGTGTCGAAAGAATACCTTCCTAGTTAAGAGGGAGTGTTGATGTATATGTAACTTCGGAATGTATTCTTCTATGTATCTTATGTATTGTAACCCAATGTTTATTCCGGGATGTTTCTATTATGTATTTGAGTCATGTGGTCATGCCCCGATGTTCCGATCGGGAGGATTAATAATGTAAACAAGTCATATCAAGTCATTAGGTAAGTCCCCACAGTTTAGGGGCACTTGGGTTATTATACACTAATTAAGGTGTAGGCTCAAGTAATTAATTATAAGTTAAGCCTACATGGTTGAGTGCACTTCAAGTCAACGAAAGAATATAAATAGAGAGTGAGAGTCTCTCTATTTATCACTTGTGAATTACATCACTTGCTCTCTCAAGTGTGGCGCACCTTTGGAGAAGGAAATATTTGGCTTGACAGAAGACAGAAGGCTGCTGTTGTGTTGGGAGGTCATCTTACTATTTTTGGATCACATCTTGTGGTGATACTATCTTAGAGGAAGTTGACGGGTTTTCTCCATTTATGGTTTCCCCTCCTAAAATATTTGTGTCTCTTGTCTCTTGTGATGTGCTTATGTGATTGCTGTGCTTGTTATTCTCTCAGTGAAAAGATCTTATCATAATGCTAGCTTAAATATTGAAAAACTAACAGGATCTTTGGAAACTCGTAATTAACCTTCAAAATTAGAATTTGAACATAGTCTAGAAAAAATGATGGAAGGAGAGTTTTTTTTTCCAAAAATGGAAGCATATCTATTAGTTGAACCTTATTCATTATTAGAATCATAGGAAGAGGATATAGGATATTCTTCATCATCTACAACCACAAAATAATTTATCACTTCAATTTCTTCTTCTTGACATGAAGTATTTGAAGCAAGGAGATATTTTTCAACAAAAACTAACTGCGTTGAATAAATTTATGCAATTTATCCTTCAGCAAAAGACTTTAATTATCGACACCATGTCTAACTGACTTTCGAAAGAACGACAACTGAAAAACCCACTTTAAACTTCAAAGATAAAACATTGTAAAACTGGCTGAGCCATATAGTCCACAACATGCACAGACCCAAACGAAATTCCGAATAACAAGAAAAACTGGCCTCAAACAATCCAAACATGTAGCAAAGTAGGAACAAATGGCCTTCAACAAAATCAACAAGGAGGGTCCAAAATTTTAAGAAATTTGGGAAAAGTTGCAGTTACAACAAGTTATAATCAATCGACTTTAAATTTTGATGAGATAGTATCATCCCTAGTATTAGAAGAGATGAGACAAAAAACCATTGATACTCATAGCATGGATTCCTTGTCTGTGAGAGGTATTCCCAAGAGAGAAACAAAAATAAGGGATTTGAGGGGAGATCTAAATCTGAAGGTAAATATAAATCCCTAGGAAAAGGTATAAGGAAGTGCTCAAAATGCGATAAAGTTGGTTGATATAAAAATGATTTCATATCTAAGAATGTGTAGAAAGAAAAGATATTTGAGGATACCCCTTCCATAGAGACAAAGACCTCTTTAGGACAAGGATGGGATGGGTACCTAGCTTCCATGGGTAATCATTCAGAATGCGATATATGGTTCATGATAGATGTTGTAGGTGGAAAGAATGTGTGTGGAGATGGTGGTTGAAAAATGGTTCAAGTATCAATGGTATTGACAAGGGGATTTTGGTATTGAGCTCTGTACAAACTATTGGGAATATCCATCATCAATGAATGGAACAACTTTGTTTTTCTTGAGGGAGGAGGTAAACGTGATAGAACTCTGACTGCATCGGGATGAAAGAAAATGATATGGCATCAAAGCTTGGGGAATGCTGGAGAAAATGACCTTTGATAATTACAAGGTAAAGGTATGGTTGAATGTATGACTGATTGCACTTTGTATTTTGATTTCTATGAACATTTAATATATGGAAAACATAACCAAGTAAGATTTTCATCTGCTGCTACAAGAGGTAATGAAATTTTAGAGTTAATTCACAGTGATGTGTTGGACCCATTCATATTCCATCATTAGGTACATATGTGTATTATGTTTAATTTATAGATGATTTCTCAAGGAACACATGGATTTATTTCCTTCGAAATAAATATGAACTATTTTCTAAGTTTAAGGAATTTAAGGCTCTTGTATAGATTCAGTAAGAAAAGAAAATAAAGTTTTTGAGGACAAATAATGGTGGACAGTTCCACGGAAATGAATTCGAGGAATTATGTAAGAAGTGTGTTATATATAGGAAGAATAATACTCCATACACACCTCATCAAAATAGAGTTTCCTAGAGGATGAATAGGACACTGATGGAAAAGGCAAGGTGAATGCTAAGTTGTGTGAGGATAGGAAAAGAATTATAGGAAGAGGCAGTGGAGATGACATATTAATTTGTAAATCAATCACCCACTTTAGCATTGGTTGAAAAAACTACAGAAGAGGTATGGACTTGTAAGAATACCTCTATTAAGCATATGAAAGTTTTGGTTGCGATGGATATGTAAATGTTCCAAAGGAGAAAAGGAGCAAGTTGGATAACAAAGCTGAAAATCTATCTTTATTGCTTATAAATATGGTATGAAAGTTTATAAGCTTTGGAGTCCTGTAACAACAAAGAAAGTTTATAGTCAAGATGTTGTGTTTAGAGAGATCAAAGAAGTACCCAAACAAGAAGGGACTATAATGGAAAAGGATCTAGATACAATAGAGTTTGAGTTAGAAGATTAATCATATTACTCAACAAAATAAGGTGAATAAGAAGAAGAAGAACAACCTCAAACCCTATTTTTGAGGAGATCATCTTGAGAAAGAAGGAAACCAGAAAGGTATTCTCCTCCTGATTTCCATTCTAGTTTTGACTTATCTATTATTGATGATGATCCTAGAAATGTAAAGGAATTTATTGGTTGAGATGATAGTGATATCTAGAACTAGTCCATGAACGAAGAAATATATTCCTTGGAAAAAAATCAATCCGAGCATGTAGTCTAGTTACCATATAGAAGAAAATCCCTTGGAAGTAAATGGTTGTCTAAAAAGAAGCTGAATGCTCAAGGTAAAGTCGTCAATTTCAAATCTTGTTTGGTAGCAAGGGGATAATATCAGGTAGAGGGAATTGATTTTGGTGAAATATTTTCTCCAATTACAAAATTAACTTCTATTATACTTCTTCTTTCTATTATTGCTCCTTTTGATCTTGAAGTAGAGAATATGGATGTGAAGACAACATTCTTACATGGCAATCTAGAAGAAGAAATATAGAGGAAAAACCCAAAATGGTTCATAGTAAAGGGAAAGAAAGAGTTCGTATGTAAAGTAAAGAAGTCCCTTTATGATATAAAGCAAACTCCAACGATGTGGTACCCAAATTTCGACATACATGGAAGCCACTCGTGCTAGCAAAGAAGCAGTATGGATGCAGAGATTGTAATTGTTGGATTTGTATAGAAATATATAAGGTTAGATTATGATATCCAAAGTGAAATATTCATGGAAAATAACCCTGATTATCATACTAAGACAAAGCATATTGATGTGCAATAATAGTTTGTGAGAGATATGGTTGAAGACAAAAATGTGTTGTTGGAAAATGTTAACACCTTGTAGTTGAATGTTGCATATTCATTAACAAAGTTTGTCAGTATGGAAAATTTATCTTGGTGTAGAGAATATATGGGTATTGATGTTGAAATATTGTAACTTTAAAGGATATTCTAAATATATTTGACTGATCTAACCCAAGGGAGATGTTCGTATTCCTCCGACGGGGTGTTACTATTATATTTCGTCCGCATAGAGTCATGAGGTAAAACCTCCATTGTAAGTCGGGTCAATAGTACCCTAATGAGTGATATAAGATACTGTATTGAGTCTTCCTAGGTGAATTCGGACCAGACAGTTTAGTGGGGTCGACTTGGTTAGGTTAAAATTCAGTTGGCTCAATGTGTATAAATAGAGGATATGTGGTTCTTATTTGAACACAGACTCACTCACATGAGTAGCGCATAGGAGAGAGAAAGAGAAAAAATAGAAGGAGGATAACACATGTTTTTTGGGTTATATTTATACATCATATACAAAGGAATTTTTGTTGAGTTTTCATCCCCTTGAGGGTTTCCTAGCATAAATATTGTGTCTATCTTGTGATTGTGTTTCTATCAATGATTTTGGATATGCTGCTACTGTGATTTTTGAATTGAACACTAATGAATATATTATTTCATATGAAATATTAACATGGTATCAAATCTAACCTCATTAGAACAACTTTCAAAAGGTGAAATTCTCTCTCCTCCCTTTCTAGAAGAAATTAGGGTTTCTGCAAATTTTGAAATTTGGAATATTTTCTTGCATAGAAAGTTGTGCATCCATGGAGCGCATCTATTGAGCCCTAGATCAATATTTTTGGGTGATTGAATCTCCAGGAAATCCAAACCCTAGTTTGGAAGTGAACCAGAAAACTGCAGTGGAACAAAACTAGAAATTTTGCAGTGCTACAAGCTCGCAAGTAGGATTTAAAGACTAGAAATTTTGGGATCTCCAAAAATCAGTTGGACCAACCAAATCGCCTCATTCAAGCGCGCCTACTAGTAACATCAGCCTCCTTTTTTGATAAATTTTAGTTTTTAGTGACCTACTAGAAAACATGGCCCCAAGCACTAAGATTAAGGACAAATTGGAAGGCCTAGAAAACTTCTTGGCTTGGAAGTATCGTATTGGTCTAATTCTAAAAGAGAATGGCCTTGATAAGTACATAAAAGATGAGATTGCATAACCTAAATAATATGAATATAAGAAGAAGCATGAACAATACCTAATCAAGGAAATGAGGATCATTGTTGATTCTATTAAGGATCACTTGATACCTCAAGTTCCATCTAGGAATACACCTATGAAAATGTATGATACACTTTCCATAATGTATGAGGAAAGGAACGTCAACAGAAAGATCAATCTAAGAGCTCAACTAAAGGGAACCAATATGAGCAAAGGAGAATATATTCAAGATTACTTCACAAGGGTCTCCCATTTCAAAGAGAATCTAAGTGCTATTGGTGAAATCGTTAACGAGGATGAGCTAGTTATGACTGCTCACAATAGTCTCACTAGACCCAGGGACTGATTCATTCAGACTCTGTGTTCCAAAAAAAAAGCATGAAGTTTGACATAGTGTGGGAAGATTGTATACAAGAAGAATCTAGAGTAGCCAATAGAGAAGCTCTCCTCATAGAAGATGATAAGGATCTAGCCACCCATAATAAAGGAAGAAAAAAATCAAACTTCAAGAAGAGTAATCATAAGCCTTCAAAGAAGAAATTTCAAAAGAAGAAGAAGAAGGATTACTAAACGTATAAATGTTATAACTATCATAATATAGGACATCTTTCTAGATAATTTCTATCACCAAAGAACAACAACAACAACAAGATACATCATGTTCATCTAGATGAAAATGAGGATGTAGAAGAATAAATGCCTTGAAAGGAAACTAAAGGTGAAGATGTAGAATAATATGTGCTATTCTTTGCACTCTATGGGTATGGAACACCTGGATAAGACAGATGGCTTATTGATAGTGGTGCCTCTAAGAACATGATAGGGAAGAAGGAAAATTTGTCAAGACTTGAAGAGAATAAATCCCCCTAGAAGGTATCATTGGGAGATGACTATCAATATCTCATAAAAGGTATTGGTGAATCAAGCTACAAGCCTGACTCTTGGATTTCCATGAAGATGAAGGAAGTATTGTATGTACCAGGTTTGAAAAAGAAGCTACTTTCCATCTGTGCTATAGATAAGAAAGGATATAGAGTTTCTTTTATAGATGGACAAGTATTTATGTGGTCCAAAGGAAAGACACGTGAAGATGTTGTAGTCATTGGTGAAGAAGGAGTACTATAAAAACTCAAAGGACATCCAAAGATATCCCTTGTCCATGAGACTACCAGCTCAAGTGAACTATGGCATAGGATACTTGCGCACATCAAAGCATTTACCTATGTGATAAAGGTGGTAACGGGGTTACCATATCTGAAGATCGAACATGAGGGAACTTGCAAAGGATGTACAAAAGGAAAGAAATTCAAGAATCCCTTTCTGAAAAGTGAAAAAAGGACCAAAGGTACGCTGGAGCTAATTCATTCTAATGTATGTGGTCGTATGCCCTCCATATCCTTAAGTGGAATATGAGTACTTTGTCACATTTATTGATGATTATTCAAGAAAAACTTGGATATACTTCTTAAAGAACAAGACTAAAGTGTTCGGTCAATTCAAGGAATTCAAAGCCTTGATAGAGAACGTTCCAGAAAAGAGAATCAAGAAACTGAGATTAGATAATGGTGGAGAATACACTTTAAAAGGATTTGAAGCATTCTATAAGGAGGTAGGAATCAAGAGGGAACTAACCACTCCCTATAATCCCTAACATAATGGTGTTGTAGAAAGAAAGAATAGAACTATCATGGAAGAAGTGAAGACCATGATTCATGACCAAGACCTCCCTATGCACCTATGGGTTGAAGAAGAAAGAAAAGTTATATTTGTGAAGAATAGATTATATCATAGTGATGTTGGATTCAAGAGTCCTAAAGAGATCTACACCAGAAATAAATCTGAAGTGAGCCATCTCAAGATATTTGGCTTCCCAGTATATGTACATTTTCCAAAAGAGAAGAGAACCAAACTGGATCCTTCTTGAAATAAGGGAATATTTGTAGGATACTATGAAGTTTCCAAATCCTTCGGGATATACATTTAAGGATTCCATCATATCGAAATCAGTAGGGATGTAACATTTTATGAAGAGACATCTCTTAATAATTCTAGAAGGTATCATCTTGAAGAAGTACATGAAGAGGATGTACCTCCCAGAGTGATAGAAGTTGAAACCTCTCCTAAAATAGTAGCATCGGAAGATATTGACATGCTAGAACCTTAGGATCCCCCTACTTTGGATAGATATTGAAAGATAAAACCTGCATGGGTAAGAGAAATCATATAGGAAGCAGAAAGATATGGAGTGCTAGAAGGGTCCATAAGAACCTGAAAAAGTTCAAATCCATATTCTAGCTATGTAGCTGTGATGTGTAATCTTGTAGATCAATAACCCACTAGCTATGATGAAGCTTAACAAAAGAAAGAATGGGTTGAATAAATGACAGAAAAATACCAGTCGATCATGAAGAATGATGTTTGGGATATTGTTCCCAAACCAAAAAACAAAAGTGTGGTATATTTGAAATGGATCTACAAGATAAAACACGATGCTGATGGAAGTATTGAAAAGTACAAATCAAAATTTGTTGCTAGAGTATTTTCTCAAAAAAAGGGGATCGATTACGAAGAGACATTTTCTCCGGTAGCAAGGTACACTTCCATTATAACTATCATGGCACTTTCTTCCATGATGAAGTGGGACCTACACCAGATGGATGTAAAGACATACTTCCTTAATGGTATGATTGCAGAAGAGGTTTACATCTAATAAACACTAGGATTTGAAGTCGAATACAGAGCGACTCATGTATGCACATTGAAAAAGGCGTTTTATGGACTGAAGCAAGCTCCTAGTGCTTGGTATGGCAGAATAGATAGCTTCTTGACAAGCATGGGATTTACCAAGAGTAAAGATGATCCTAAAATTTATATGAATATTATGGATGATGAACCAGTGATACTATCATTGTATGTTGATGATCTATTTTTGACTGGAAATGAGAAACATATCAAGGATTGCAGAAAGAATCTACCTGAAGAATTTGAGATAAAAGATCTTGGATTGATGCATTATTTCCTCAAGATGGAAGTGTGGAAGAGCCTATAAGGAATCTTTTTGAATCAGGGAAAGTATGTAGTAGAAATATTGAAAATACTTGATATGTTGGATTGTAAAGCCATGGCCACACCCATGGACTCCAACCTGAAGCTATTGTATGATGAGACATCATAGTTAGTGGACATGACTCACTAAAAAATGATTATTGGGTCATTAATGTATCTGACAAACACAAGGCCAGATATATGCTTTGTTGTGAATGGCTTGAGTCAGTATCTAGTTAAACTTAGACAGGTTCACCTGATAGCTACAAAGCATGTGATGAGGTACTTAAATGGTACAATTTATTTAGGAATTTACTTTGGGATATATCATGACTACAAATTGTATGGATATGCGGATTTATATTGGGAAGGAACTGTTGCAGACATAAAGAGCACCTCAGGAGGATGTTATTGTCTAGGATTCACCATGATCTCATGGTTTAGTAAGAAACAGTCAAGTGTTGCTCTCAGTACAGCTGAAGTAGAGTACATTACAGCTTTCTCCACTTGTTGTGAAGCAATATGGCTTCGGAAGCTGGTGTCAAGAATATTTGACATGGAGTTGTACACCACAGTGATTTTTTGTGACAACCAAAGTTGTATAAAGATGACATAGAATCTGGTTTTCCATGATAAATCTAAGCACATATAAATCCAACATATTTATATAAGGGATATGCTACAAAAGTGAGCTATCCAACTCCATTATGTGAGTACCAATGAGAAAGTTGCCGATGTACTAACCAAGCCTCTATCTCGAGTGAAGTTTGAATATTTCCATGACAAGCTTGGTGTGGTTTGAAAATACTTTCCTCGTAAGGAGGAACAATGATGGGACAACATATGATGATGATATGGACCTTATTTGAAAAGGAGGAAGAAGTCAAATATATGGACTCTCCTCAAAAAGGAAGAACATGTTGAAGACATGAATCCTCCTCGGACAAAGGGGAAGCAAGTTAATAATAAAAAAATCCCAGGAAAGGGGGCGTAATAATGAAACTGACATGGATGATGGATGACAGTGATGATAAAGGTTTGACATTTACTTGTGGACAATAGTGTCTTCTCTTGAGGATGGCAGGTATAACACTATGTTCATGAAACTTGTCCTTACTAAGGATGACCATGCATATGTGACTCTCACATAGAGAGTACCCACATTCATTTGTGGATATTGTAGAATAACACTTGCTCAGGAGTGGTCCTAACCTCAGTGGTAAGGATTCTCTATGACGGGACTGAAATTTTGTATGTAGTCGAGATCTTCTTTGTAGACTATACTCTTGTATGGATAGTATGCCTACATTCAGATGTAGATGTCATAGAATAACACTTGCTTAGGATTGTTCCTAACCTCAGTGGTATAGATGCTCTATGATGAGTCCTCACGGATGTCATAGTATAACAATCACTTGGGAGTGGTCCTAATCTCAGTGGTATCGATGTTCTACGATGGGAAGACATTTTGTATGCAGTCGAGATCTACTCTACAGACAATACTCTTGCTTGGAATATTATTCCTACACTTAAGTGTACATACCGTAGTATAACACTCACTTGGGATTGGTCCTAACCTTAGTGGTATGGATGGTATACGATGATTCCTCACGGATGATAGGGCCTACACTGGGTGCGTTCGTGATCTACATTTAGTTTTATCCAATTCATCCGATCAATGTCATGGATCAGGATGATTGAGGATTTCATCATCCTTGGACTCATGTCCTAAAGTGATGGGGATTGATCATCCCGTAAAGAGATCATGTGTATTGCAGGTAGCATGGAAGCGAAGGATCAAGTAGATCGAAGTACAACAACAAAGGGTCAAGTAGATCGAAGTGTGGCTATAAAGGGTCAAGAAGGATTGAAGTGTTGCTGCAAAGGATCGAAAGGATCGAAGTGCTGCTGCAAAAGGATCAAAAAGATTGAATTGTTGCTACAAAGGATTGAGAAGATCTGAAGGCTTCTGCAAAAGATCGAAGTGTTTTCGTAAAGGATAAAATTTGAAGTGCTGCCACAAAGGATTGATAAGATCAAAGTGATTTCACAAAGGATTGAAAAGATCAAAATGCTACTGCAAAGGATCAGAAGATCGAAGTTCTGCTATGAAGGATCAAAATATCAAAGCATTGCTGCAAGAGGATCAAGTGATCATGTGAGGCAGAGGATGAAGAGTAAATGTTACAGTTACTAATTGTGAAAAATTCCTATGACGTATAGATATATTACTTCGATGTACTATTGAAAATATTGTCTCTCTTCTCTCCTATAGTCTATGATGATGTTGTCAGTAGAATAACCTTCTTGTTAACAAGCAGTGTTGAAATATTGTAATTTCAAAGGATATTCTAAATGTATTTTACTGATGTAACCCAAGGGAGATGTTATTATTCCTCTGGTGCGGTGTTACTATTGTATTTGGTCATCATAGAATCATGAGGTAAATCCTCCATTGTAATTCGAGTCATTAGTACCCTAATGAATAATATAATATATTGTTTGAGTCTTCGTAGGTGAAATCCTCCCAGACAATTTAGTGGGGCCAAATTGGTTAGGATAAAAGTCAATTGGATCAATGTCTATAAATAGAGGAGTTGTGGTTCTTATCTAAACACAGAATCACTCAATTGAGTAGCGCATATGAAAGAGAGAGAGACATAATAGAAGGAGGAGTACACATTTTTTTGTGGTTATCTTTTATACATCTTATATAGAGGAATTTTTTATGGCTTTTCTTCCCCTTGAGGGTTTCTCAGGATAAATATTGTGTCTATCTTGTGATTGTGTTTCTATTAGTGATTCTGGATAGGTTTTTATCTATGATTTTTGAATTGAGCACTAAT
>LPNX010036243.1:14814-26919 GCA_001517045.1 Pseudotsuga menziesii
GCGTCATACAACTAGGGTTTACCCTATCCACCGCCAGTTATGAGCTCCTTACCCATTAATCATCCATGTGAAATCAATCACTAAAGAGTCATCCAAAATCCTAGATGCCATTGTTGGAGTGAATATTTTTTTGTTGGAGAAAGAAATGGACACTCCTCTTAAAACCACAAGGGGGGATTCAAATCTCTTGTCTGGTCCTTGAATCCAATCAAAGGAAAGTGACCAGTGCAAAGAAAACTTGTAAAGCATGATGATGTCATTTCTTAGTTGTACGCCACATCTTCAGAGCCAATGAAAAAATCCATCTATGTTTGAGTGTGCATTAATAGGTGAGTTTATTGGCCTTTATCCTACGCCAACAACTATAAAGTCATGAATCATAGAACATTGGGGGCCAAAGATCTAAGGTAAAGTTTTTTCTTTTGTTTGTGGACATGGATTATTTTTATTTTTATTCAATAATTGTGAAGGACAAAATTTATCTTTTGCTCTAGGCCTTGTTTCATGAGATCAATGGGAGTGGTACTGTCCCATTAATCTCTCGACTTCATCCTAGAAATGGAGATTTCTATAGCACCTATGTGGGTTAACTTTCCTCTTATACTTTAAAATTTTGGGTTGAAACCTCATTTAGAGTCATTGGAGACAAATTGGGTTGATTTATTGATTGATAAGAGAAACAAGGAAACTTGTATTCCTATGTTAGATTATGTATGGAATATCTAAAGAAGCATCTTCAGTAGGTGGTGCAAACTAATGTGGATTGTTGGAGTCACCAATAAGATCTAAACTATGAGAAAATTTCTTTCAAGTACAAAACTTGTCATGAGTATGGCCACTTTTCTAAGTGCTACCCAAGGAATCAAGAGGCTTAGCACCATTCAAAGTAGCCCTTGTAACCATTCAATGAAATGAAGTAATGATTAATTGAAAATGGTAAATAGAATGATCTAAGGGCCACAACAAAAAAATGAAAAGGTCAACTCATCCATTCCATCCAAGAATGCATATGAATCCCTTGAAATAGAAGATTCAGAGATGATAAGCGAGGCAGTTGAAAAATCAAAAGACAAACTTGAAGGTGGAGTAGAACCGTACCAAAACTCAAGTGCATCCATAGGTTACTGAACCAAATGTCAAAGAAGAGGAACCAACTCAAGAATCAAACCTCGAAACTCAATTGGAAGAGGAAGCAGTCCCATTCGAACCTCCATCTTCAATTGGATGTTTGTAGAAAGTCCCTCATTCTTCTCCCCTTCTCACAAGGGGAAGGAAAACAAATCATGGATGAATAGAAAAGGAGACAAAATGAAATATTTTTATCGGATAATCGACTCTCATTGGATTCAACTATATTAAAGGGGAGGATAATTATCCATCTCAATCCATAATTATTTACCATTTTTTCATTCTATTATGGAGACAACTTTTAAAAATTTATCCTTGTATCAAAGAATATGAATGAAAGAAAGCACAAGAGAAGTGTTTGTTTTACTCCTCTAAACACTTCAATATGAGAATGAAATACCGACTCCAATATGAATGAAAGACCGACTCAATATTGGTAATTTGATTCCTAGAATAGTCTAGAATTGTTGATTTGGTTGTTGGATTTGTTTTATAACTTCGTGCAATATGTTCTTCCACTACATGAATGTATCAAACTATTGGTGACCTGTAAGTAAAAAAAGCAAGATATGTTCCTCTCCAAAAGTAATCAACTCTCCTTGGATTCAACTATATTAAAGGGGAGGATAATTATCCATCTCAATCCATAATTATGTACCATTTTTTCATTCTATTATGGAGACAACTTTTAAAAATTTATCCTTGTATCAAAGAATATCAATGAAAGAAAGCACAAGAGAAGTGTTTGTTTTTCTCCTCTAAACACTTCAATATGAGAATGAAAGACTAACTCCAATATGAATTAAACCAATAACAGATTTCAATGATCGTGTCTTCGACAAACAAAATCATTGGATTTTTAAAATTTCATTACCCCTAGAGAAGTGGAGGATAATTACACAAAGTTAGGAGGATAACTATACAAACTAATTCTCATGGAAATTACAAAGTAATAACACTAGAAATATGAATATGAAAACATAAATTGTAAATATAAAACAATAGAAATATTAAAATGAGGTTGTATACCCCTAGATCTAAAATAAATGATTGTACCTTTGACAAACAAAATCATTGAATTTTTAAAAGTTCATTGCCAATAACATATGTTTTTAACTATATAGTGATATGCACAGGCCAAGCACTTCCTTGAATGCGTCGTACAACTAGGGTTTACCCTAGCCACCACCAGTTATGAGCTCGTTATCCATTAATCATCCATGTGAAATCAATCACTAAAGAGTCATCCAAAATCCTAGATGCCATTGTTGGAGTGAAGATTTTTTTGTTGGAGAAAGAAATGGACACTCCTCTTAAAACCACAAGGGGGGATTCAAATCTCTTGTCTGGTCCTTGAATCAAATCAAAGGAAAGTGATCAGTGCAAAGAAAATTTGTAAAGCATGATGATGTCATCCCTTAGTTGTACGCCACATCTTCAGAGACAATGAAAAAATCCATCTATGTTTGAGTGTGCATTAATAGGTGAGTTTATCGGCCTTTATCCCAGGCCAACAACTATAAAGTCATGAATCATAGAACATTGGGGTAAAGTCATGAATCATAGAACATTGGGGGCCAAAGATCTAAGGTAAAGTTTTTTCTTTTGTTTGTGGACATGGATTATTTTTATTTTCTTTCAATAATTGTGAAGAACAAAATTTATCTTTTGCTCTAGGCCTTGTTTCATGGGATCAATGGGAATGGTCCTCTCCCATTAATCTCTCGACTTCATCCTAGAAATGGAGATTTCTATAGCACCTATGTGGGTTAACTTTCCTCATATACTTTAAAATTTTGGGTTGTAACCTCATTTAGAGTCATTGGAGACAAATTGGGTTGATTTATTGATTGATAAGAGAAACAAGGAAACTTGTATTCCTATGTTAGATTATGTATGGAATATCTAAAAAAGCGTCTTCAGTAGGTGGTGCAAACTAATGTGGATTGTTGGAGTCACCAATAAGATCTAAACTATGAGAAAATTTGTTTCAAGTACAAAACTTGTCATAAGTATGGCCACTTTTCTAAGTGCTACCCAAGGAATCAAGAGGCTTAGCCCCATTCAAAGTAGCCTTTGTAACCATTCAATGAAATGAAGCAATGATTAATTGAAAATGGTAAATAGAATGATCTAAGGGCCACAACCAAAAAAATAAAAAGGTCAACTCATCCATTCCATCCAAGAATGCATATGAATCCCTTGAAATAGAAGATTTAGAGATGATAAGCGAGGTAGTAGAAAAATCAAAAGACAAACTTGAAGGTGGAGTATAACCGTACCAAAACTCAAGTGCATCCATAGGTTACTGATCCAAATGTCAAAGAAGAGGAACCAACTCAAGAATTAAACCTCGAAACTCAATTGGAAGAGGAAGCAGTCCCATTCGAACCTCCATCTTCAATTGGATGTTTGTAGAAAGTCCCTCATTCTTCTCCCCCTCTCACAAGGGGAAGGAAAACAAATCATGGATGAATAGAAAAGAAGAGAAAATGAAATATTTTTATCGGATAATCAACTCTCCTTGGATTCAACTATATTAAAGGGGAGGATAGTTATCCATCTCAATCCATAATTATGTACCATTTTTTCATTCTATTATGGAGACAACTTTTAAAAATTTATCCTTGTATCAAGGAATATGAATGGAAGAAAGCACAAGAGAAGTGTTTGTTTTTCTCCTCTAAACACTTCAATATGAGAATGAAAGACCGACTCCAATATGAATGGAAGACCGACTCAATATTGGTAATTTGATTCCCAGAATAGTCTGGAATTTTGATTCGGTTGTTGGATTTGTTTTATAACTTCGTGCAATATGTTCTTTCATCACATGAATGTATCAAACTATTGGTGACCTGTAAGTAACAAAACCAAGATATGTTCCTCTCCAAAAGTAATCAACTCTCCTTGGATTCAACTATATTAAAGGGGAGGATAATTATCCATCTCAATCCATAATTATGTACCATTTTTTCATTCTATTATGGAGACAACTTTTAAAAATTTATCCTTGTATCAAAGAATATGAATGAAAGAAAGCACAAGAGAAGTGTTTGTTTTTCTCCTCTAAACACTTCAATATGAGAATGAAAGACCGACTCCAATATGAATTAAACCAATAACAGATTTCAATGATCATGTCTTTGACAAACAAAATCATTGGATTTTTAAAATTTCATTACCTCTAGAGAAGTGGAGGATAATTACACAAAGTTAGGAGGATAACTATACAAACTAATTGTCATGGAAATTACAAAGTAATAACACTAGAAATATAAATATGAAAACATAAATTGTAAATATAAAACAATAGAAATATTAAAATGAGGTTGTATACCCCTAGATCTAAAATAAATGATTGTACCTTTGACAAACAAAATCATTGAATTTTTAAAAGTTCATTGCCAATACCATATGTTTTTAACTACATAGTGATATGCATAGGCCAAGCACTTCCTTGAATGCGTCGTACAACTAGGGTTTACCCTAGCCACCACCAGTTATGAGCTCGTTACCCATTAATCATCCATGTGAAATCAATCACTAAAGAGTCATCCAAAATCCTAGATGCCATTGTTGGAGTGAAGACTTTTTTGTTGGAGAAAGAAATGGACACTCCTCTTAAAACCACAAGGGGGGATTCAAATCTCTTGTCTGGTCCTTGAATCCAATCAAAGGAAAGTGATCAGTGTAAAATTTGTAAAGCATGATGATGTCATCCCTTAGTTGTACGCCACATATTCAGAGCTAATGAAAAAATCCATCTATGTTTGAGTGTGCATTAATAGGTGAGTTTATCGGCATGTATCCCAGGCCAACAACTATAAAGTCATGAATCATAGAACATTGGGGTAAAGTCATGAATCATAGAACATTGGGGGCCAAAGATCTAAGGTAAAGTTTTTTCTTTTGTTTGTGGACATGGATTATTTTTATTTTCTTTCAATAATTGTGAAGAACAAAATTTATCTTTTGCTCTAGGCCTTGTTTCATGGGATCAATGGGAATGGTCCTCTCCCATTAATCTCTCGACTTCATCCTAGAAATGGAGATTTCTATAGCACCTATGTGGGTTAAATTTCCTCATATACTTTAAAATTTTGGGTTGAAACCTCATTTAGAGTCATTGGAGACAAATTGGGTTGATTTATTGATTGATAAGAGAAACAAGGAAACTTGTATTCCTATGTTAGATTATGTATGGAATATCTAAAGAAGCGTATTCAGTAGGTGGTGCAAACTAATGTGGATTGTTGGAGTCACCAATAAGATCTAAACTATGAGAAAATTTGTTTCAAGTACAAAACTTGTCATGAGTATGGCCACTTTTCTAAGTGCTACCCAAGGAATCAAGAGGCTTAGCCCCATTCAAAGTAGCCTTTGTAACCATTCAATGAAAGGAAGCAATGATTAATTGAAAATGGTAAATAGAATGATCTAAGGGCCACAACCAAAATATGAAAAGGTCAACTCATCCATTCCATCCAAGAATGCATATGAATCCATTGAAATAGAAGATTCAGAGATGATAAGCGAGGCAGTAGAAAAATCAAAAGACAAACTTGAAGGTGGAGTATAACCGTACCAAAACTCAAGTGCATCCATAGGTTACTGAACCAAATGTCAAAGAAGAGGAACCAACTCAAGAATCAAACCTCGAAACTCAATTGGAAGAGGAAGCAGTCCCATTCGAACCTCCATCTTCAATTGGATCTTTGTAGAAAGTCCCTCATTCTTCTCCCCCTCTCACAAGGGGAAGGAAAACAAATCATGGATGAATAGAAAAGGAGACAAAATGAAACATTTTTATCGGATAATCAACTCTCCTTGGATTCAACTATATTAAAGGGGAGGATAATTATCCATCTCAATCCATAATTATGTACCATTTTTTCATTCTATTATGGAGACAACTTTTAAAAATTTATCCTTGTATCAAGGAATATGAATGAAAGAAAGCACAAGAGAAGTGTTTCTTTTTCTCCTCTAAACACTTCAATATGAGAATGAAAGACCGACTCCAATATGAATGAAAGACTGACTCAATATTGGTAATTTGATTCCCAAAATAGTCTAGACTTGTTGATTCGGTTTTGGATTTGTTTTATAACTTCGAGCAATATGTTCTTCCATCAGATGAATGTATCAAACTATTTGTGACCTGTATGTAACAAAAGCAAGATCTTTTCCTCTCCAAAAGTAATCAACTCTCCTTGGATTCAACTATATTAAAGGGAAGGATAATTATCCATCTCAATCCATAATTATGTACCATTTTTTCATTCTATTATGGAGACAACTTTTAAAAATTTATCCTTGTATCAAAGAATATGAATGAAAGAAAGCACAAGAGAAGTGTTTCTTTTTCTCCTCTAAACACTTCAATATGAGAATGAAAGACCGACTCCAATATGAATTAAACCGATAACAGATTTCAATGATCGTGTCTTCGACAAACAAAATCATTGGATTTTTAAAATTTCATTACCCCTAGAGAAGTGGAGGATAATTACACAAAGTTAGGAGGATAACTATACAAACTAATTCTCATGGAAATTACAAAGTAATAACACTAGAAGTATAAAAATGAAAACATAAATTGTAAATATAAAACAATAGAAAATATTAAAATGAGGTTGTATACCCCTAGATCTAAAATAAATGATTGTACCTTTGACAAACAAAATCATTGAATTTTTAAAAGTTCATTGCCAATAACATATGTTTTTAATTATATAGTGATATGCACAGGCCAAGCACTTCCTTGAATGCGTCGTACAACTAGGGTTTACCCTAGACACCACCAGTTATGAGCTCGTTACCCATTAATCATCCATGTGAAATCAATCACTAAAGAGTCATCCAAAATCCTAGACGCCATTGTTGGAGTGAAGATTTTTTTCTTGGAGAAAGAAATGGACACTCCTCTTAAAACCAAAAGGGGGGATTCAAATCTCTTGTCTGGTCCTTGAATCCAATCAACGCAAAGTGACCAGTGCAAAGAAAATTTGTAAAGCATGATGATGTCATCCCTTAGTTGTACGCGACATCTTCAGAGCCAATGAAAAAATCCATCTATGTTTGAGTGTGCATTAATAGGTGAGTTTATTGGCCTTTATCCCAGGCCAACAACTATAAAGTCATGAATCATAGAACAT
Source organism: Pseudotsuga menziesii (assembly GCA_001517045.1). NCBI lineage: Eukaryota > Viridiplantae > Streptophyta > Pinopsida > Pinales > Pinaceae > Pseudotsuga > Pseudotsuga menziesii. Next base: position 22,104 of record LPNX010036243.1, read on the forward strand.
TGGGGTAAAGTCATGAATCATAGAACATTGGGGGCCAAAGATCTAAGGTAAATTTTTTTCTTTTGTTTGTGGACATGGATTATTTTTATTTTTATTCAATAATTGTGAAGAACAAAATTTATCTTTTGCTCTAGGCCTTGTTTCATGGTATCAATGGGAATGGTCTTCTCCCATTAATCTCTCGACTTCATCCAAGAAATGGAGATTTCTATAGCACCTATGTGGGTTAAATTTTCTCATATACTTTAAAATTTTGGGTTGAAACCTCATTTAGAGTCATTGGAGACAAATTGGGTTGATTTATTGATTGATAAGAGAAAAAAGGAAACTTGTATTCCTATGTTAGATTATGTATGGAGTATCTAAAGAAGCGTCTTCAGTAGGTGGTGCAAACTAATGTGGATTGTTGGAGTCACCAATAAGATCTAAACTATGAGAAAATTTGTTTCAAGTACAAAACTTGTCATGAGTATGGCCACTTTTCTAAGTGCTACCCAAGGAATCAAGAGGCTTAGCCCCATTCAATGTAGCCTTTGTAACCATTCAATGAAATGAAGCAATGATTAATTGAAAATGGTAAATAGAATGATCTAAGGGCCACAACCAAAAAAAAAAAGTTCAACTCATTCATTCCATCCAAGAATGCATATGAATCCCTTGAAATAGAAGATTCAGAGATGATAAGCGAGGCAGTAGAAAAATCAAAAGACAAACTTGAAGGTGGAGTAGAACCGTACCAAAACTCAAGTGCATCCATAGGTTACTGAACCAAATGTCAAAGAAGAGGAACCGACTCAAGAATCAAACCTCGAAACTCAATTGGAAGAGGAAGCAGTCCCATTCGAACCTCCATCTTCAATTGGATGTTTGTAGAAAGTCTCGCATTCTTCTCCCCCTCTCACAAGGGGAAGGAAAACAAATCATGGATGAATAGAAAAGGAGACAAAATGAAATATTTTTATCGGATAATCAACTCTCCTTGGATTCAACTATATTAAAGGGGAGGATAATTATCCATCTCAATCCATAATTATGTACCATTTTTTCATTCTATTATGGAGACAACTTTTAAAAATTTATCCTTGTATCAAAGAATATGAATTAAAGAAAGCACAAGAGAAGTGTTTGTTTTTCTCCTCTAAACACTTCAATATGAGAATGAAAGACCGACTCCAATATGAATTGAAATTTCAAAAGTTTAAAGGTGCACAAATAACAGATTTTTTATTTCAATAAGAATTTAGGTATTCTTTTTCATATATTGATTTGACATAACATTTAGTAGTTTGTTCATTTTAAGTTTGAAAATTATTTTAGTTTGATTATTGTAGTTTTGATTTTTAATAAGATTACCTAGTATGCACTCTTGTTTATGATAGTTTTCTCTTTAGTTTGGATATTTATGTCCTCATAGTATTTATTTTTTTAAATGATATTTGGTAGAAGGTGTATATTAAAGTTAAGGTTATAGTTGGAATTGTAAAATTAGTTTATAGTTGCGTTTAAATTAATTTGTAGTTTATAAAGTTTCATAGTTGTTAGTTAATTTAGTCTATAATTAGAAATCAGTTTGTCATTTAAAATTAATTTGTAATTCGTAATTAGTTTGCATTTTCTCATTAGTTTGTAGATTATTGCACTTTGCGATTTGAATTAGGAATAGAAAATTATTTGGAGTTTGCAATTCCTTTTCACAATTAGAGTGTGTTTATCATTAGGCCAAGTTAGGTTAGATTAGGCTAACCTTCAACCATGCACATAGAGTGTTGACACCTCGAAGCTTACGAGCTCCAGGTTGACAATTTAGCGTCGAATTCTTAAGCATATATTTTTACTGACAAGAACACGAGGATATAATTTTCATGAGATTTCAAGTTTGAACCTTTTGGATACCTTACAGTCTATTTCAAAAGTCTCCTCGACTTTATCATTTTGTAAATTAAGAACTTTCATAGTGACAATAGTGTCATTACTCAAAATTCATCTGTAAATTGATCTAAAACTATCATTCCCAAACAAGTTGGCTCCATTAAATCGGTTTGTTACTATGGGGAGCCCTTAATATGAGATCCTTCGATGCTCTACTTTTTGGAAAATGGCCTATGGAAAATGAAAGTTTTGTGTTTGCAATTTCCCTCTTTGGAGGAATGCTAAAAGTAAACAACATAATATAAAACGTATATTATCAAAAATTGGAAACGATACATTTTTCAAAACATTAAAATGACTTCTTCATGAAGAAAATGCATGTGATAAAAATACTTGTGGTCAACACAAACTAGGGTTTCCAATTAAGGATATAGTTTCATTTGTAGAAAATATTTCATCAAACATTTTCCTTGTTGGCTTGTCAAAAGACAAATTTAAATAATGAAGCATTTTCATGTACTTCAAAGCAACTGGTATTGTACCGATAAAGAGTTTAAAGAAAGATTCGTGAGCATGAGTTTGTACAAATTTCCAAGTGAATAAGAAAATACAAGCTTGGAAGGCTTTCCAACATAAAGCTAATCATTTTACTACTAGTCAATTTCCAAGCATAGTTTGAATGAACTCAGTCAATTGATTGGCATAAATGTCTATAGGTTGAGTCATTACAATTTTACTAATCAATGTAGGCAACAAGCCTTCTAATAAATTCCATGACAAATCCAAATAGAATTGTAGACTAGAAATCCTAGAAATTTCATGTGGTATGCTTCCACTAAGTCTACTGAGAGACAAGTTGAGCAATCCCAAAAATGTGCATTATCCTAAAGTTGAATGTCTTATCTAATAATCAATGAAGAATATAAATAATTCATAGTTGTTTAAGGTGGTGCAAGCAATTGGGAATTCTTTCAAAAAATAGGTTTCTACTAAGGTGTAAGAGACCACAATGTTTTAATGCTTTAAACTCATTTGGGATATTTCCTTTAAATATATTGTTTCCAAAATCCAATTTTCTTGTTTTTAAATATGGTATGCTACCATTAAAAATATTTACACCTATATTGAGAGAGCTTAAGACACTAAAATTACCAATATACAAAGGGATGTTTCCTTCTATTCCATTTCTTTATAAATCCAAGAGAGATAGATTGGGAGAAAGTTTGGCTACTGTAAATATGAAAATACAACTTACTTTATTCCCACCCAATTATAGTTTTTGGGTATGGGATAAGGGGCACTAATATTGCCCCATTTTAGACATGAGTACATTTTATAGTGAGGCATAATTCCAACCCTTTTAGATATTTTTTCTAATATTTGACAATTTAGGCCATCTTAAAATGGGTCAAAACCCCAAGGGACAAAGTTTCCAACAATGGGGATAAACTATGAATTAGTCTCTATCGGATTTAGGGATAATTTTTGCTAGAAATAAGGGAAAATATGAGTGACCCTTATCCCACACATAGTTTTTTTAGGTGTGAACAATAGGTAAGCATTGTAATAAAGTGCATGTTGATAGCACCACCACTTTCAAATTGATTATATTCCAAGTTTAGACTTTCAAGGAGAGAGTTTGCTTAACATTATTGGCACAATCTCTTATACATAGTAGTTGAAGCTTAGATCTAGTATTGTGAGTTTCGAACAATTTCCAATGGAATTTGATATGCCTCCATTGAGATGATTACTCCATAAACTGAGTATACTCAAATTGTTGAGCTTGTTGGATTCCCAAGGGATGTGCCTTTTTAAGATGCTTATGGAAACCTCCAATTCAATCAAAGAGTAGGTGTTTGACAAGCATATAGGAATTGTACTTGATAACCTTTTTTCTCGAAGATAGAATAATTTTACATTAGTGTGTAGACCCAACTCTATGGGGGTATTTCCTATCAAAGTGTTAAGTGAGAGGTTGAGCACAACTATATTATTGTAGTTGTGAGGGTTACATAGAATGCTTCCTTCCAATTAATTGTAGCCAACTGGTGTTTTCTCAAATGGAAGAAACACCCAAATTGAGGTTGGATATCACTATGGAGAGCATTATGTGAAAGATAGATTAACTGAAGAAATGAAAAATTGGCAATGGAAAGAGGAATGGAGCTATACAAATCCATAGGTTTGAGTTTGAGGGTTATAACTTTGTCCATTTGATGGTGGTAGTTGTTGGGCCAAGAGGCCTTTTTTACAACCCAATTAAGTGAGATGTGTCATGTCTATCTCATGTCTGCCCTACAAAAATCTTAAAAAGAAAAATTATAAAACCAAGAACATGTTGAAACCAAATTTAAATGAACTAAATTACAAAAAAAATTTAACGTTTTCTTATATTTCTCTCTATATGTAATCAAAATCAAACTTTAATAAATACATCACACAAATTCAACAAATGGTTTATATATTTTTATTTAAAAGTGACTACTTCACACCAATTTTGTGTGTTTGTTGTGATTTGATTTGATAACAATTAAATTTACATAGACAAATTTATGAAGGAATATCTCGTTGTGATATGTGTGTGTGCACGCGCATACACAATTCACAACAAAACAATTTATGTATCTATTTACTAATAAAGTAAATACACTTTTAAAATAAAAGTGGTCATCCTTATATGGACTACGCTAATCCAATGATACGGTGAACTTTGTAATGGATATTTCTCTTCAGTTTTCCTTTTCAATTCTAATGTATGCTAGAAAGTGTAGTCTTTATGTAAATAAAAAATCTATTTCATTCCAAAACAAAATTCTTTGAATTAATTTATAAAAAAAAACATACCTCAAGATGTATAATGACATGGTACAAGTTTATAATTCGTAAACAAATAATATGGTTCGAATTTTCCATTCTTGCAAGAAGCCACAACTTTATCATTTGT
>LPNX010036243.1:28007-70622 GCA_001517045.1 Pseudotsuga menziesii
TCCGTTTTAGCCCTTAGTAGAGCCAAAGTTAAGATGGATCTATACTGATAGGTAATTCTAGTCCAATTGCACAAGGTATTGATGACACTTTAGCTGGCGAAAGAGCCATGAGGATCATTGCAATAAGGGATTTGAATTCCAACAAGGATTTTAGATCATCCTGTTTATAATGTCTTAATAATAAAAAGTGAAATTTACTAGTAAAAAAGATTTTCCAAGTTATTTTCCTTACTTTGGCCTCACATCTTTTGTAAATTGTGACAAATCTATAATGAAATAAATCAATTTGCATATTCACTAGGGTAAATACAATCTCAAGAATCTCATAAGCAAGGAGGTCTCCTACAAAAATTTGGTATGTAGCTAGGTTATGACCTTAAAATTAGATTCTTATTATTATTATTTTAGTATCCATCATTTCTATCATTATGTCTTGATCAAAAGGTTTAAAATTAGATTCTTATTATTATTATTTCAGTATCCATCATTTCTATCATTATGTCTTGATCAAAAGGTTATTTAATTATATAAAAACTATTTAATTAAAAATCTAGATATTACACTTACATGTTAAGCAACTAAAAATAGATGTTGTCTTACATGGTAAACTCTAAAATCTAAAAATTAACTAATTAGCCATATTGCATAGAGTAAATGAAAAAATTAGATTATTATGCATTCAATTATGTCTTAATTTCTTTCTTTCTATCTACCTTTCCCATAATGGCCGTAAATGTTTTGACTTCAATACAAAAGGTTTATCTTGAAGCTATATATGTGTGTGGGTGTGGGGGGGGGGGATTTTAATATTATGACTAACTTACTTTTATCATCCATATAATTATTTTTATTAATTCAAACAATTTAGCTTCATAAAATTACAACAAATTTCCATATAGTTACATATAAATCCCAAGTATACAATTTGCATCTACTAAGTGATGCCCTACTTTATCTATTGCATCTAGAGAAGTTAAGTTGATCATCTTCTTCCTAAATCAATGCTTACTAATCATTATTCAAATAATCTTTAATGTTTTGTTATGAGATTAATGATTGTTGTTAAAGCTAAAGGTTTGTTATGCCAGCCATGGAATTGTCATAATATATACACAATTACGAGCGATAATAATGTGTATATAACCCATAATCATAAACGAACATATTATTATGAACATCATAATAATCCCTATAGGAATTAGGGAAAACTCATGCAGTGAATCGAGTTTTTTTTTCAGGAAGAAAAAGCCTGTCCTTGTTATTCTTATTAGGAATCAAAGGGCATTAATAGCACCCACCCAAGAAGGCTTACATCACAAGAGAATACAACTAATCAAGAGAAAATCACATCCAGTCGCAGCCGAGGGGAAAGGCATGCAATAGAGTGTAGATTCCCATCAGTAATCCGTGTCATCATGAGGGGGATCGATCTCAACCAAGCCCATCTTCCATGAACCAAAGGGATCAGATCTGCATTCTAAAAGATGCCACTCAGTAAGTAATAGAGCAAGTATCCAATAGAGGAGCAATCTCCCTGAAACATGGCTCAAAAGAGCTGAAAGGTGTCATGTGTGACCAAATGGTCATCTATAAATTCAGAAAAATAGCCAAATCCTGGAGAAAGAGTGAGAGCTATTTTAGAAAGACGATCTGCAATCCAATTGTGTTCACGGTAGATGTGGCTGAATGAGATATCCTGAAAGCTTGAAATAAGCTTTTGAGATTCCCTACACGAGTGAAGAAGTTCTGGTGGGGAGACGGCAGTGGATCCCTTAGCCCAATTGATGATGACCTGTGAGTCACCGAATATGTGGGTTAAGGGGATCCCCATCATCTGAGAAGAGTGCAAAAGGGCACGCAGGCCCAGTAATTCTGCCTTTGTATTGGAACCATATCCAACCCCTAGCGCAAAATCCAGATGGTGAGTCTCATTTATGAACAAGTTATATCCAATACCTGCTGCTGAAGATGTGGAAGCACCATCAAATAAACCACATGGGAAAGTCATGCAAGGTGGAAGCCCAATCTGTCTAGCTTTTTCTGTGGCTTTCCTTTATAACATGCCGAGAGGAAATCACCTAAGCAGTATGTAAAATCTGTTGAAAAATGCCAAGGATAGTCACCTTTTTCCCATAAAAAATAGCATGATTTTGAGCTTTCCAAATAGCCCATATCATATGGTGTGGGATATAGAAAAAAGCAGAGTATCGTGGGTAGGTGGAAGCCAAATATTCCATAAAAATAGTAATGGAATCACCACCGAGAGGAATAAACAGCTGGAATTGATCACATATAAGTCCCAAAATACTTTTCCATACCATACAGCGAGAGAAAAGATGTATGACAGTCTCTTCATTTGTGAAACACAATGAACAAATACTTGGGCTAGACTTGCCCCTTTTTTGTAAATTGTCCCAGGTGAGTACCTTATTCCTTAATACCAGCCAAGAAAAGCAACCAATTTTGCGTGGAAGTGTTCTTGACCATAAAGATTTAAACAGTCGGCTGCCCATTGCTAGATAGAAGGATTTCACAATGCAGTCATAAACTTTATCAGCAGAGATGGTACCATCTTTTTTGTTATAATCCCATATCAGAGAATCAGATTGAGATGAAAGACAAATACCATTTAGATCCATATTTCTAGTATATGAGTTCCAGACTTCTTTCCATTCACCATCCAAATATAACTCTTCAGCCGAATACCAATAGTGTTGGGAATCCGATAAGGTATTGCGAGCCTCGGCAAGTGTTTTAATATCCAAATCTTCTAAATAAGATCTCAGTCCTTCAGGAAAGAGGTGAGAGGAAGGGATACCTATCACTGGATCAATACCAATCTAGATATAAATGCCATTCCCTACCTTCCATGCTAGTTGGCACCCCAGCCAGGGAATAGTTTGAATGAACCCCCTCCAAATAGCAGAAACACCATGAGTGTTGAAATTTTTTTTTCGGAGCTAAGAAACCACAAAGAGATGCTTCAAATATTTTGTAGTGAGGACACGATGCCAAAGACTATCACTGAAGAGAGCCCTCCATAAATTTTTGAGACGAAGGGCAATGCTAAACCAATGGAGATTCTTAATCCCCCACCCCTCATATTTCTTTGGCCAAGAGAGATCCAACCAGCTTGCCAGGTGAAATCTGCGATTATTTTCTGAGGATCCCCATAAGAAAGCGAAGGTTATGCTCCTGAGCTTGTGCAATATAGAAATCGGAATAGGGGCGAGACCCATCCAATATACCGGAATACTAGAGAGTACAGACTGTACAAGAATCAATCTACCACCCAGTGAGAGCATCTTATGGGTCCAAAGACTGATTTTTTTTTCATATTTTTGAACTAGCCAGTTCCAGTCCCTAGTTCTGTATCCAAGGGGTTTGATGAAAAAACCAAGATATTTGAAGCCAATAATTATAGGGAACTTCTGATATGGGATGATTCTGGAAAATTTCATGAGATCCGATGCTACAATATTGTTATAAGGAATACATACTTTTCCAGGATGATAGACATTCTAGAAGCTTTGCAAAAAGTTTCAAGTATAACATCAAATGCTGCCCATTCCTGAAGAGAACCAGCGCCCATAAGAATAACATCATCCATGAAAAGAAGATGAGTCAGAGCAAGAGAGGGAGTAATCTGATACCTCGAATAAGTCCATGATTCCAAGCATCGAAAATTAATAGCATGAGACCTTCAATGACCAGGATGAATAGCAAAGGTGATAAGGGGCATCCTTGACAGATGCCCTAAGAAGCCAAGAAAAAATTAGAGGGGGTACCATTGATCAAAACTGCAAAGGTAGTTGAGGAGAGGCAGCCAAGAATCCAGTTAACAGTCTGAAGGGGAGCCCCAATCTAAATCAGAATGAGACGGATGAAAGTCCAGTTGACACGATCGAAGGCTTTAATCAAATCGAGCTTGAGGATGAAAGCACAGAGGTTCTTTGTTTTGATAGAGTGGAGTGATTCCTGTACTATTCCAATAGGTTCAACGATCTGGCGATTTTTGAGGAACCCAAATTATTCCTGTGATATACTGGAGTTCAGGAAGGGTTTAATTCTGACCACAATAGCTTTAGAGATTAACTTGTACAGGAGATTGCACAAAGAAATGGGCCAAAAGTCAGCAAAGGTCAGGGGCTTGTCTCTTTTTGGTATCAGAGCAAGAAAGGTTGTGTTCAGAGATGTGGGGATGTATCCAGAGACTCTAGTGGAATCGACAGCAGACAGAAGTTCCCTTCCCAAGAGATCGAAAAAGTGCAGATAGAACTCCATAGGCCAGCCATTCGGGCCTGGACTTCTATCTTTTTTGAAAGATTTCAGAGCTAGTTTGATTTCCCCAAGTGATATCGAGCAGGTAATATTAGTGGCATTCACTTCTAGAATCATCCTAGGATATAGTAGGACAACCTTGAGTTGATGGGATATACAGGTTCCTCCATCATCTTTAAATATATTAGCAAAATGTGTTTGACCCAGTTCTTTGAGAGCAGTCTCATCCTCATAGTTATTACCAGCCTCATCTAACAGAGACCAAATCGAATTTTGATTCCTCCGACTAGAAGCCAACATGTGAAAGTATTTAGTATTCGAATCACCCTATAGAGCCCATTTTTCTCTACTTTTCAATTGCCAAGTAAGAAGAAAATGGTTCAATATCAGTTTTCTTTCAGATCTTAGATGGGCTAGAAGGGCCATATCCTCCGTAGATAGGATGCCATTGGATGATCCTGAGAGGAGTGAGGTGATGGCCTGTTCAATTTTGTAGTAGTCATAATCAATCCGGGCCTGTTTATCCTTGATCCATACTTTAGCTTCATTTTTGAGAATACGGAGCTTATGTTGGAGTGAGTCGAGATCCGAGACATGGTCACCCAGGGGGAGAAGGGGCCACCTTGTCAACAACCAATTAGTGAAAGCATGGTCATTGAGTCGGGATCGGTTAAACTTGAATGGGTAGTTGTAAGAAGCTCTTTGCTTATTCCATTCCAAGACAATAGGGTAGTGGTCAGAAATGTCAGAGCACTGTGTCCAAACCCTATGGATCCCCAGAAAAGGTATTAAGAAAGCTGAGATCATAAATCTTTCTAATCTTTTACTAATACCCTCAGCTCCTGCACAACCATTACACCACGTAGGACCAGCACACAGAGGAGCTAGATCCATCAGACCCAGTGAGTCAAACAAGAATAAGAAGTGGCTAGAGAGGGGATTGGGAGAAGATTATGACCCCAAATCTTAGAAGAGTGCAATGTGAGGTTTAGGTCTCCACCTAGAATCAGATTGGGAGAGCTGAGAAGCCCACTTCTATGAGCTTTTTCCCAGAAGATTTCACGGTCTTTATAAGGGCCATAAACATTAAGGATAGTGATGGGGTAGGAGAGTCCATGGAAGGAGGCCTGTATTAGGAGGCCAGCACAAGTCTGGTAGGCTCAGCATCTAACCTTGTGAGGATTCCAGGCCGTTAGGAGACCACCCAAGAGGCCAGAAGTGCCAATAGTGCAAAATTCCCAAGAGGGGAGAAGTTTGGAGAAAGCCAGTAATGTAGGGGAAGAGTTGCACATGGTTTCCTGGAGAAGAATCATATCCGGGATTAGTGAGCGGAAGAGAGTGCATAGGCAGTGTAATTTAGCCTTACCTCCAAGGCCCCTAACGTTGAGGGAGACAAGCTTCATTATGGGTCATCATGGAGGGGAGACATAGCTCTAAGTCCCCAAGGAGGCAAGTTATGGGCAGCATCTTTAATGCGGACAGAGAGAGGTATGTAAGGGGGAGATGCAGAGGAGAGGTCCACCTGCAACTTTCCCTTTTTTTCCCTTTTTTTCCGGACTCTGACATTGGCAAAACGTATAGAGTTCAAGTGTAGTGTAGAAGGAGAGGTCGGCGTGGTAGCAGTAAATATGGAGAGAGAGTGTTTTAGGCAGGGGTCTGAGAAAGAAGGGGAGGAGGTGGGGCTAATAGGGGAGGGAGAAAGTGATGGGGATGAACGAGGGTGTATCAAAGGGGGGAACTCAACAAGCGAGGACAAAGATGGTACAGGTAATACTTGAGTAAGTGAGGCCGAAGACAGATGAAGCGACGTTGTCAAAGTTTGAAGAGGAGTTGAACAGTCCAAATCCAGAGTGGGTACACAAGTAATGTGAGGACTCAAAACTGGTGAAACGGGTTCAACAGGAGAAACTCTATCCTAGGGCGAGGAGGGCAGAAAAGCCAAAGTTGAACAAAGTTGAACAGGGGGCCGGTAAGGAATCAGGCTGAGGTCCTTTCGAATGGGAAAGTATCAACTCATCTATAGCATCCAAGTAAGAGGCCGAAACAGATTCAGTGGGAGGAGAAGATACGTTAAGAGTAATTTTAATAATTCCAAACTATCCTACCACCCTACTCGATTTGAATTTGCAATAGACACGAAAAGTTTTGCAGGGCTTCCACGTTTTTATTCATGCCAACATGCTAACTTAGTCAAGCACTACCGGTAGTTGACATAATATATAAAATTTTAAATTAATGTTGCTAGTTGTTAACATGGATAAGGTAGCTAGTATGCGATAAGGAAGCCACTAAGATGTTTTTAATATTAATAAATCTGGCTAGTATGCAATAAGGAAGTCACTAAGATGTTTTTAATATTAATAAATCTGGTTGTCATTTTGTTAAGTGTCCATGCAGTTCAGCTGGGTCACAACAAATGTATAATTTAGTGTCCATGCAGTTCAGCTCGGTCACAACAAATGTGTACAAATTGAAGCTACCATATAGACAAAGTCTTAACCAACAATTGAAGCCAATGAGATGTTTTTAATATTAATAAATTTGGTTGTCATTTTGTTTAGTGTCCATGCAATTCAGCTCGGTCACAACAAATGTATACAAATTGAAGCTACCATATGGACAAAGTCTTAACCAAGAATCAATAAAGACGTTAAATACTGTTCCACATTGATGTTAAATATTGTACCGGACATTTGGTACATTGATGGACGCAATTTTAATAGAGATACAAGGAAGTATCATTACGCTTTAATTTGAATAAAGAATTTCGCTTTAATTTGAATAAGGAATTTTGTTGTGTCCTCATCATCTTTGAACATATTGGATCCCATAAAAAAACTTAGAGCTTCAGTATTGGATCGGTTACATTTTATTTGCTTTACAAAATATTTTTTTTTTTATAGAATTATGTATACACTTAGCAATGAATAATATTAATAATTTTATTTTATTAAACAGTGCATAAGCTTTACAAAATAGTATTTTTTTTATAATTATGTATACACTTAGCAATGAATAATATTAATAATTTTATTTTATTAAACACTGTATATTTAAAAAACGATTTACAATTATGGGAATAAATAAACAACTTAAGCAATGAATAGTATTAATAATTTTATTAAGTAGTTTACAAATTAAACTAGGAGCAATAATACTAACTAATATTTTTATTTTCATGTTTTTGAGAGCCGGTTTGAAAGACTATCCTTGAAAAATAGTCTTGGCTACGATCATTGAGATCAGCAAAAGCAACGGAAACATGAGAGCAAGTTACATTAAAAAAAACACAAAGAAGCACAGGCAGTTTCAGTTCAAGCGGCGGAGTCATAGCCAGTTTTCTTTGTTGATCCATAATCAGAAGGGGCTGAGTTTATCCAGCATGTACGTTCATGCTGGTTAAGCCAGCTGGCTAGCGTGGTCCCCCATATCGCCTTCATTCTTCACCGGCCGGAATCGAAAAAACAGTTGGTAATAAGCGATCGTCCATTTGACACTCCCTTTCCCGGCTCCCTCTCGAAAAAACAATCGGTAATCAGTGATCGTCCGTTTGACACTCCTTTTCCCAGCTCCCTCTCGTTAACTGGTTTCTTCACCCGCAGGGTTGGAATTTCAAATGGCGGACACCCGTCAAAATTGCCGGTAACAATCAAAATATGAAACGTTTTCTCTATTCTAAGTCAGATTTTGACGGTCTAAGTAAAATCTTAGTTGTATTTGACGGATAAATTGACCCATGACAGGCATTTATCCATCAAATTCCATCCCTGCTCACCCGGTTCCGAGCTTCACTGATGCACGTACAGGGTTGTACCTAGAGAAAACGTAATGTCATATGTACTCGTCCACTTAGCATGCCATGGCATCCATGCATCTGACCATCCCAAATTTGAAATTTGAACTTCTTTAATGGGTGGGGAAGTTTGAATTTGAACTTATTAAATGAGGGGACATTCAAATTTAGTGAGCGCTTCTCATTGCAGCAATATGCTTTCTCTCTCCTTTGTATGATGGAACAGCTTTCTCTCTCCTTTGTATGATGGAACAGGTGCTTCGATAGCTGTAGAACGTGGCCTCAACAGGAAGACGATGATGGTATAGGCTATGGGAGAAACAGACGAGAATGGAGACCCTTCCCTCTCGTCTATCTTTTTCCTTGAGAAAGAGTTGCACAGTGGAACAAAAGTGAATCTGCAATTTCTGGAGAGATCTAGTAGCCATGACAGCAGAGTATTCTTCCTTCCATGTCGTTTGGCTGAGACTATTCTATTCTCCTCTAAGAAACTCTCTGTCGCTCTGGAGAAGCTCAATATATCACAAGGATCGTGCAAGGCTCTTGCTATGGAGCAAACATTACAAGAATGTGAGAGTCCTGCGATTAGTTGGGAGAGCAAATACTGCGCAACATCATTGGAATCAAATGGAATCCATGATTGACTTCTCGACATCTGCACCGGGGACCAATAACGTGAATTCCTTAGCAATGAATGTAGGTAAGGGGCAGCAATATACAATCAGTGGGTTTCCTTTTCAAAGCAAATCCGGTTCGAAGTCGGTGGCTTTTCACAGGAAGACATATGCATATGCTGTGTACTACTACCATGAAACATAGCACACAAGAACTGCGCGGGTGTCTCTGAAGGGCGAAGATGGCAGTCGTGGAGAGGGAGTTGTAGTGTGTCAGCGGGTGGAATCCTGAACACCTGGCCTTTAAGGTGCTTAATATCAAGCCCGGTGGTGCACCTTTCTGCCACTTCATTCCGAATGACCACATCGTCTGGCTTCCTGCTAACTAGCTGATTCCTGCCATATCTCCTCCTCTTACCGCTCATTCCCATGTCTTATATTGTACACGATCCACTATTGTCTAATACCTACATTTTTATGCTAAAACATAATATAATAGAATTCAGTGTGCCAACTACATCTTGGTGTAGTCCTTCCCTATCTTTTATGTCTCGCATTTACTCTTTCTTATGAGAAAGAACAAAAGCCCAATTTTTAATAATAGCATTTGCATTCTCTAAACTATATTTGTTGGACCTTTATTCCGTGAAGACATTTACTTGGTCAATCAGTCATAGCGAATATATTTCATTTATATATATGTCTGAAAATTGTTCTAATTATAAAGCCACGTTCATATTATTCATAGCATATCAAACAGAGTGGAACGACGTACATTGAAAGGTTGATTATATTGTCTGGTTTTTTAATTTATTCAATTTCAGATTATATTTTACTAACAAGAAGGAAAAAATTTTGGGAAATCAAATAGATATGATTAATTTTTCATGGTTGTTTAGAAAAATAAGTTTGTATTTTGATCCCCTTTGCTTAGCCACCTTATGTGGAATTTTGATTCTAGAAAAATCTCTTTTTTTTTTTTCTGGACCATCCACCTTATGAATAAGTTAAATTTTATTTTGATTTAGAGGTTTAATGATTCCTTGTTAATTTGTATGTGTGTAATGCCATATATTTATATATGTTCCTCCTCTAAATCATATAAACAATATTATCTTAGGGTTATTGATGGCATTTGGTAGGTGATTTTTGTTTAGAAGAAAAAAAGGTGCTAAAGATAAAGTAGTATAACAATAGATTAACTCATTATATTTGATACATCTTATTTTGTTAAGTACTAAAAATATTGATGGAAATGTACATCACAATTTTGTTAAGTGAAAACCTGTGGGAGAGTGGCCAAGTAGCAAAAAAAAATAATGAAAAATGTTACTATTTTTTTTTCAAGAAAATGTTCATAGATTCTTTAATATGAAGTTATATTAGCAAGTATATTAAAATTAACTAAATAAAAATGAAAACAAATTTGTTTGAATTGGCTAACTATTAATGTTTTTATATATATACTATTAAATAAGAATTCATAAATATTATTAATGACAAACTTATTTAATAAAAATACCACAATAACATCTTAAAATCTTATTAATATGATTGGATTCACATATCACTTCAACCCAATCTTTTTGTTTGAGGAATGAATGAGTTCTACTTGTTCTCATTTAATACTTATCAAAGTGTTCTTTCCCAAATAAAAGTATTCTTAATTTTGAAATAAAAAAAATGTAAATGTTTTAAATACAATACAATGTTCAAGTTCAAGGTATAAAAGATCACATCACGCGTCTTTCATTTAGGAATGTACATTTTATCATAGTGTTGTTTTCCAAATAAAATTGTTACTTTTGAAATAAAGTATATGTAAATGTCTTAAATACAATTTATTGTTCAAAGTATAAAAATATTACATTATAAAATTTTTCTTTTTAAAAACATTGTGTCAAACCTCTTTCATTTAGAAATAGAAATCATTAAGTTTAAATAAAAACAACATTACATATTTTTACTAAATTAAATTAATTCACATATGAAACATGCTTGCTTTTCATAACTTATCTAAAACTTTATTTATCATAAATTATGAAAACTTTAAGTTATACTTAAGCATCAAAAGTTCCTTACCATGTTTATGTGTCATATTGCCATGGCTGCTTTACTTTAAGCATAAATAGTTTGGATGTGTTTTATCTTCTTCAAAAACCACTTTATTTAACTAGAATTATTAGTTTTAACAAGGCTGGTTGATGTTTGAAAGCAAGTCAAACTTAATGCACATAAATAAAAGGGATCAATTTTTCTTTATTATTTAAAAATGTGGTATGTTTATTAAGGGGATTAGTTTCTTTTACTATATTTTACATTTGTATCTTTTGATAACTAACATCAAATCATCTCACCAATGTTGGATTCCTTCCACTTCTTTTCGCTTGGAACAACAATTAACATTTATAAATCCAAGATTTGTCACATACCTCATTGCTAGTATGTTCTTCAACTTTTTAAGGAAAATATTAATATGGAATGAAGGACATCTGAGGTAAATTAAATGGATTACACCTCCATTATGGATTATAAAATTAAGATGGTTGACAAGAAAAAATGTTCCAGTGAAAATTTTCGTTCCTTATTAAATTTACTGTAGAAATTTTCGATTGAAAGTATGTAAATATCAAATATACCTCTTAGTAAGTAATTGTGAATTTATGTGTGGTGCTACAAAGCACCTAAGTGAACCCACACACATAAAAAAATGTTAAACGTGGCTACATCAGGTTTTATTGCATCCAATACCCTTTTCCCAAAATATTTTATTAACCTCATTACATTTATTACTTTGCACATAGCCCATCATCATTGAATTCCATGAGACTATCCCTATTTTAGACATGTCCTCGAACATAGTAAGACCCTAAAGTATGTCTATATATTTATTTATGAGTTGCCTATAAATTTGCCATTTATAGGCAAATTTCATATGTCAACATAGATCGTCTTATTAAAAATGACCATCCTATAAGAGATCAATATTTTTAATGTTTTATTATTTAATTAAAATATGTAGTTTATATCTTTTTAAAATGTATATTTTATTGTTTCGTAAATTAATTATTTATAATTTATGATTAAATATTTGGTGTTTGAATTATGTAAGTTATAAGTTTTTAAGGTTCTAAATAATAAACAAAATAGTTTTCCTATTGATATATTAATATTAACATTGGTTATTAATTGGTAAACAAAATATTTAAAATATTTTGTATGACAATATGTTAATTGTCATTATAATAATTGATATTGATATTTTAGAATTTTGAAAACATAGCATATTTTTATATTTGTAGGATGGACTCCCTAATTTTTTTAGTATTGAATTTTAAGCAGTAGATTGTTTTTTATATTGAGTATTGAACCGAATTCGAATTCAAACTTGGTAACTATGATTTCAATATAAAAGAAGTGCTTAGTGCAATCAGAAAGAAGTGCTTAGTGGAATTGGAGAGTTGAGCAAATTGGAAGTTTTTGAGATGGAAGGCTCATTGATGCACATGCTGTTGCCTTCCCTATATGATTTAAAATATCTTGAAGGAATTGGAGCTCATAATATGTGAAGAAGATAAAACACATCCAAACTATTTATGCTTAAAGTAAAGCATCTATTGCAATATGATAAGTAAACATGGTAAGGAACTTTTGATGCTTAAATATAACTTAAAGTTTTTATAATTTATGATAAATAAAGTTTTAGATAAGTTATGAAAAGCAAGCATGCTTCATATGTGAATTAATTTAATTTAGTAAAAATATGTAAATTTTATTATTATTAAAACCTAATGATTTCTATTAAGAAATGAAAGAGGTTTGACACAATGTTTTTAAAAACAAACATTTTATAATGTAATATTTTATACTTTGAACAATGTATCGTATTTAAAACATTTACATATACTTTATTTCAAAAGTAAAAACATTTTTATTTGGAAAAGAACACTATGATAAATTGTACATTCCTAAATGAAAGAGGCCTGATACAATGTCTTTGGAAACAAGCACTTCAAAATGTGATGTTTTATATGTATTGTATTTAAAACATTTACATTTGCTTTATTTCAAAATTAAGAATATTTTTATTTGGGAAAGAACACTTTGATAAGTATTAAATGAGAACAAGTAGAACTCATTCATTCCTCAAACAAAAAGATTGGGTTGAAGTGATATGTGAATCCAATCATATTGATTAGATTTTAAGATGTTATTGTGGTATTTTTATTAAATAAGTTTTTCATTAATTATATTTATGAATTCTTATTTAATAGTATATATATATAATTAGCCAATTCAAACAAAAAAAATTTCGTTTTTATTTAGTTAATTTTAATGTAATTGCTAATATAACGTCATATTGAAGAATCTATGAACATCTTCTTGAAAACAAAATTGTCACATTTTTCATTATTTTTTTGGCCACTTGGCCACTCTCCCATAGGTTTTCACTTAACAAAATTGTGATGTACATTTCCATCAATATTTTTAGTACTTAACAAAATAAGATATACCAAATATAATGAGTTAATCTATTGTTATAGTATTTTATTTTTAGCATTTTTTTTCTTTTAAACAAAAATCACCTACCAAATGCCATCAATAAACCTAAGGTCTAGAATAAGATAATATTGTTTATATATATATTAGAGGAGGAACATATATAAAGATATGGCATTACACACTTAGAAATTGACAAGGAATCATTAAACCTCTAAATCAAAATAAAATTTAACTTATTCATAAGGCGGATGGTTGGGAAGAAAAATAGGATATTTTTCTAGAATCAAAGTTCCACATAAGGTAGCTAAGCAAAAGGGATCAAAATACAAACTTATTTTTCCAAACAACCATGAAAAATTAATCATATCTATTTGATTTCCTAATTTTTTTCCTTGTTATTAGTAAAATATAATCTGAAATTGAATAAATTAAAAAAACAGACAATATAATCAACCTTTCAATGTACGTCCTTCCACTCTGTTTGATAGGCTATGAATAATATGAACGTGGCTTTATAATCAGAACGCTTTTCAAACATATATATAAATGAAATATATTCGTTATGACTGATTGATCAAGTAAATGTCTTCACGGAATAAAGTTTAAACAAATATAGTTTACAAAATGCAAATGCTTTTATTAAAAATTGGGCTTTTGTTCTTTCTCACGAGAAAGAGTAAATGCCAGACATAAAAGATAGGGAAGGACTACACGAAGATGTGCTTTGCATTTGGGACTAAAAACTAAGGTGGTGGTTTAGAGGCAGTGGCTTTATGACAGTATGACAATGGTTTAGAGGTGGTGGTGGCTTTATGACAGTATGACAGTAAGGCCGTGGTAGTGGTGGTTATACGCCAGTAAGGCGGTGGCCATGGTTCCAACGAAAACATGGATAAGTGATATCATGAATGATTGCAAAACCTCGAGAAGTACTCTCATTAATAACTATTTCATCGTATATGCTCAAATGAAAAAACAAAACTTTGGTTATGTCGTAAGTAGTAGGGAGAATTACAAGCACGAGTCCGGCAATAAGACTATGAAGTTTTAGACGAATCATGTATTTGATAAAAATAAATTTATATATAGCATAAATACATTAATATAGTTTTACCTAGTGCAACATTAAAAATTTAAAAAAAATTGAAAGTCAAAAGCTGAACTAATTAAAAGTCAAAATAAATCTATCACAATAGTACCCTGGCCTTACGGCAGGGACTAATAAGGGTAAAATCTATCCACTTTCTGCCCTACCTGTCGCTTCATGGTTTCACCTTACCTGTCACTTCATAATTTTTGTAGAAAAATGACGGTTCCAAAGGGAGTAAGCTACTGACACGACGATTTATCTCGATGGCAATCATCGCGCCAACGATCCGGCCATCGACGACCCCTTCCTCCCAGTTTCCCATTGGCCATTCTACCACCACCTCAGTCACCCCATTCTCCAACCCTCCGTTGCGACCCGGATCACCGTTACATCCTCCGCCGTCTCCCTCCGTCCATCTGTCAGAGTCACCGTCCCTGTCCACGCATTAATGCCACCCACCTTTGTGATTCAAACAACCATCCCGATTCCCGTCTCTTCTTCAGCGCATCCTGCAGCGCACTTATGTTGTTTTCCCTTGTTTTCACCACACACCAATGTTGTTGTGTCGTCGATGAAGCCACCGCTGCGGGCGCGACAATGGGAGTGGGGGCTCCAGAGGGGGCAGAGAA
This sequence comes from Pseudotsuga menziesii, assembly GCA_001517045.1. NCBI lineage: Eukaryota > Viridiplantae > Streptophyta > Pinopsida > Pinales > Pinaceae > Pseudotsuga > Pseudotsuga menziesii. The sequence goes on from LPNX010036243.1 coordinate 42,918, forward strand.
GGTAGTGTTATTTGTTCCGCTTCAGATGATAGGATGGTAGGTGGAGCCTTGGTTGTTTCCAGAGAGATCGATGTTGTAAATGGGCTGAGAGGCATTGAAGTAAAGCAAGGGATTTACTATTTCAGGAACATTTCAGGGCCCATCGTAGATCAGAAACAACTAGTATACAATAGGTTGTATCAAATAATGACAAAACTGTGGATGCCATTACTTGCAAAACAACGAAGTAATATTTGGTTTTCCTTTCCAGAGCATTGACTTTTCCTGAAAGGGAAATCACTGTCCATCCAACCAGCTAGCCATCTCTCTACATCCCTTCAGATTAAATAAGAATCAAATTACACTAAAGTGGTCAGGAACCCTCAAAAGCACAGAGCCATGGGATGAATAACATGGAACTTATGGTCTGGTACCCAATTCTTATTATTACTATTGACCTAGTTTCAATTGGGCATGGGCACTAGTGCAGCGTACATTGGCTCGGACGAAGACGCGTGGCAGGATTTTGAAGTGGGTAGCAGCCAAGAAGATTACTGGGATTTTGTTCAGATGAGAGGCACACAATTTGTAGTTAATGATTTTCCATTTTATGTGAATGGATTCAACACATATTGGTTGATGTTGCTTGTTGTCGACCCTTCTACCAAATCCAAAGTTAGCGATGTATTCCAACATGCAGCCTCGGTTGGGCACATAGTAGGACGAACCTGGGCTTTCAATGATGGAGGATGGAGGGCTCTGCAAAAGTCCCCAGGAGTTTATGACGAGGATGTCTTCAAGGTGATATTGTTTGAATATATTAAATTGTTAGATGGCAAACAATAAGCACCGATTTGCAGAGAATGAGTGACAGTATATAAACATATTGTTAGATTTCTAGACAGACACATTTCATTGTGTATGTCTAAACATACATTTTGTTATTAATACTTTGATGCTCAGTGTTTATTGTTTGAAATGAAAGTTGAATTTATTAACCATATTTGTGCTTTGTCAAGCTTTAGATTTTGTAATCAATGAGGCCTAGAAGAATGGAATTCGGCTTATCCTGAGCTTGTCCACCATATATATGAGAGATCGATGAACTTATGAGAGAGGTTCTGAAGGTGTGACTTGTGGAGGCAGAAAGTCCTCATTACAACTTACGAGAGAGTTTCTGCGTGTGATGGGAGAAGATATGGATGCTTTTTCTATAGAGTATTCATCTCTATTAGAGGATTTCATTGCTCAACTGCCACTTCAACAACATGTTGATTTGAATTTCCTCTTATTTCAGCTTGATTTCATAGAGTATTACAGAAAACAACAATTGAGTACACTTACGACACCAACTAAATCAAGGAGGACTTCTATGAGGAGTCGAAAACAGTTACGGAATGCTCAAATGATTGACATTGTTTTTAGAGTATGCATCACTGGCTAATTGATCTGGAGTATACACATCAATTCTTGTAGTGAGCATTGATTTCATTCATCGGTCTTACCATTTTAGCCTCTAGTAATCGACTGGCAGTGTTGTGCTTCTGCATTATTATTTTAGATGAACTAAATTTCAATGTCAGCCTTTCCGATCTTTGATTTTGAATAGCATGTTTGCATTCCATGCACACGATCCATTCATGTTTAACCTGATAGCTAAAAGAGTGTGGGATATTTAACCTTTGCTCATATTTGATGTTTAAAAGTTTATTTGCATTCCATGCGAGTGATTCATTCATGTTTAACTTGATAGCTGAAGGAATGTGGGATATTTTAGTGTGTGGAAGTTATCTGAGGTATTTTAATATGATTGGCTAGTGAACAATAATCTATGTTATTGATGAATAATTATCTAAAACATGTCAGTTTTTTTTCACTGCATTTAGTTGCTTGCTTTTTACATTGATATAAAACATACTGGATTATGCATGAATATTGTGTTTCTAGGGAATATCAAAGCCGATAAATTAGGCTAGAAGGAAGGAATCCTTGCATGTAAAAGTAGATAAATTTAGCCCATCATAACAACCTTTAGTTTGTTAATGCCCATATTTTTTTTCTAAATCTCTGTTATTTTCAAAATATTTTGTGTTTTGATCTCTGAAACTACTAATTCTCTGAGTTTTCTCAGGCATATATTGCAATTCAAATATATAAGAGGGAAGTAGCCAAAAATATTTTCGATTACTTGCAAAATATTGGAGTTAAGCCCTTTATCATTAGTGTCGTTGGAGAAGATATAGCAGGAAAGGTTATGCATTTTTAACTTTTTAGCCACTTATCTAATAACTTTTCAATTTTAATTGAGATGTTCTATGGACTATGTCTATATTTTCATGTCTAGGAGATACATTAATTGACCACTGGAAGTACTTTGGCTTTTCCATATATGGTAAACTTTCAAACTAACTATCACCCTTACTTTGCTTACACATTAAGATCAAAAAATTCTAAGCATTAGGTTGAAGATGCATTTCTTCCTTGATAGCATCATCATTCTGTATTTACTTGTGTATGAATTTAGTCACTCAAGATCATGAGAATTTAACCCAAGATTTTTGAATTTCTTACATGTCAAAGTTCCGATATTCATACTATGAATAACAATTTGCAATTGAAGTCATTTTCAAGTATGCAACCACTTTTGGCATTTACAAGTACGTGCCCAAACATGTAATTTTTGTATTAGAGTTTCAGGAATCCACAAGTGTAATAATGTAGAAACCTCTATTGTAGCAAACATATTTGACAGTGCATGAGAAATAACAGCCACAGTTGCAGATGTATTCATGCATATTATTCAATTTGGTAGACATTCTCTCTTAAGCAGTCTAGGATAGTGCCAGGGAGAGAATAGTATTAGTAAATTCATAATTAATGTTTTTCATGACCATTTGAGATAACAGGAAGAAACCTTGACAGCAGAATGGATAAACTAGTTTAGGAGCTATGTTGTCTCTACACCTCTGTTGATGATTGATGAAAATTTACAACCTCTGGCCCTTAAGGCAACTTGCAATTGTAAGGTTACAGAAATTAATGTCATTGTACTTACATCCAAATGGGAAATAGTTCTCTTATGCATCATATTTATTTTGATTTGTAGTGGCCAAAGAATAAACGACTGCACTTTGGTTTTAGCTTGTATCAGATGCCAAAATATTTAGAGTTAGAAGTATTCTAAAATATGTACTTAATACATCATTTTGTGTATTGCAAATTATTTTTTATTAAGGTTGTTGAATCTCTCTATTATTGGTAAAGATTTGCATCATGGAGGAAATATCTAGTATGCCCCACCTCATTTCTTGAAATGTTGCATGGGTCACTTTGGTTTCACTAAATGAGTCTGAACTTATTGACATGGAAACGGCAATCTCTTTGTTAGGTTTGTTTCAATCCCTTCAAATCCTAGAGCAGGATAGCAAGAAAATGAATGTTGAAGCAAACTATGAAAGTTTCAAACCGACCATCATCATATTTCTATATGAGGGTGTCTAGTTTATTTTTTTGACACTTGGATCCTCTGATGTGTTACTGTGTTTTAAATAGGTCTCTAGTTTTATTCCCATCTCTTTTCTGTAAGCAAAGTTTGCATTATTTCTCTTCTCATCCATGTGCCTGTGTGGATGAGCACAATGATTGATTATTTTGGGATCCCACAATGGTTTGCATGTGATCCTAACATTAGTATTGTTGCCATGGCCTTGCACTACAAGTGTCCAGAGTGTGACTGAGCAGGATTCACCAAAAATAAAGGCACAACCCTCAGAGGGAATGTTCTAAAAAAATGAGGCTCAGATAGTGTGCCTCGGCTGCAATAGTCAAGTGACATCTATTAATTTATTCTACTTTGCATGATCTGTTAAATTCTCTATAAAAATATTATCACTCATGCTATTCTACTATTAACAATATTTCAAGCTTCCATGTCTAGAATGAATGTGCTTATATCCAATTAACTACAACAGTCCTTTTTTCCCATTGTTCTGGAACAAACATCACCCTTGCTTGTTCTGCACCAACACTTACTTCCATTGAAAAATGCAACCAATGTTTATTTCTAGATTACGTTTCTTTCTAGATGTGTTAAGAAGGGAAGGTTGTTCATTATTTCTAGAGCCTTGGTATGTAGAGAAACCTGTTAATGTAATTGTAACTTCGGAATGTATTCACTTGTATTTCTTATCTATTGTAACCCGATGTTTATTTTGGGATGTTCTTATGTCATGCCATGCTTCGATGTTCCGATCGAGAGAATCAATAATGTAAACAATTCATGTCAAGTCATTATGGGCAACCCTCCTATTGTCTAAGGGTTAAAGTCCCCACAGTTCCAAGGCACTAGCGTTATTAGACTCTCCTAGAGAGGTCGGCCCTAGTAGGGTTTTATTCATGTCAGGATTAGTATAAATAGAGAGCTGGACTCTCTATTTAGCACACAACTCATACACAGTCAAGTGTAGCGCATAATTGAGGAAGAGAAAGACACTGGGGCTAGAGGAAAGAGCTTGGTGTTGTTGGGAGATTGCCTTACTGTTTTTGGGTTTCACTTTGGTGTTGATTCTATCTCTGAGGAAGTTGTGGGGTTTTCTCCATTTATGGTTTTCCTGAGGAAAAACACTGTGTTCATTGTCTCTTGTGTTTGATTAATGTGCTTGTTGTTCTCTTAGTTAAAGATCCTAATGATATGCTAGCTTAATGTTGTAAAACTAACATGGTATCAGAGCTAACCTGAGAAGAAGACATTGTGTAACTGTGGGAACTAGGGCTTCCTATTTTGTGGATCTCTCTCCATATATTTTCATCAAAAGTAAGGTGGAATAACTCTCCTCCCTAGGGCGCATCTTTCTGTCGAAGCAAAATCCAATTCTGAGGTTTTTCAGTTTTGGACCCGACACTACTGCCGAAAATTAGGGATTTTCACAGAAGATGAATTTTTTAGTAAGCCCGGGCCTGGATTGATCTCCTCCCCAAAATTGAAGTTAGGGATCAATTTCAAAGCATTTGGTTGGATAAAACTCCAGAAAAGTAAAACCCTAATATGCTCCTAAACCAGTACTGCAGGATTTCAACTTCAAATCTAGATCCGACATCTTGACCTGGTAAGATATAAATATTTTGTATTTCCATTCGAGGTTCTCAATTAAGATGTCTCATCATAACAAGCTTGATGAAAATATTGAGGGAGTTGATAACTTCTAAACCTAGAAGTATAGGATCTCCTTGGTCCTGGAAGAAAATGAGTTAGACTCCTATATCAAGGCAGAGGTTCCAGTTCCAGAGGGAGATGATGCTAAGGCCTTACATAAGAATAAATTGGTTATGGAAAAGAGGATCATTGCTGATTCTATCAAGGATCACCTCATTCCATAGGTGTCCTCCCTCAAGACAGCTAAAGCCATGTTTGATGCCCTAACCAAATTGTTTGAAGGGAATAACATCAATCGAAAGATGACTCTAAGGAACCAGTTGAAGATTGTCAAGATCCAGAATGAGGATACCATCCAGTCATACTTCACAAGGGTCTCCCAGATCAAAGAACAATCAGAATTTGTAGATGAAGAAGTAGAGAATGTAGAAATTGTGATGACAACATTGAATGGCCTCCCTAGGTCATGGGATTCTTCCATCCAAGGAATCTGTGCTAGAAATAAGTTGGTCAAGTTCAACAGATTGTGGGAAGAATGTTCTCAAGAAGAAGCTCAGATAGTTGCTCGAGAAGAGAAGATGGGAAGTGAAGATCAACCTCTCACAGTACACTCCAAGAAAGGAAGAAGGGAATATCATCATCACCAAGGTAAGCATTCTCATCAGAAAAATAACTTTATGAGAAGGGATCCATCCAAACTTAGATGTTATATATGCGATGAAATAGGACACTTTGCTAAAAATTGTCCCAAGAATAAGAATGGATCCAAGAAGAAGAAGAACTCCAAAAGAAGACATCATGCTCACACTGTTGAGGATGATGATCCTCCTAGGAAGAGAGTAAAACAAGAAAGTGAAGACTCTTCAAGTGAAGATGAATATGTTCTGATCTCCGCTCTCACAGGAATTGTCACTCATGGAAGCAAAGATTGGCTTATTGATAGTGGGGCTTCCAAACACATGACAGGTTGCAAAGAATCCTTTGAGAAACTATCCAAACATAATTCACCTCATAAGGTGAAACTTGGGGATGACTACCAATATCCTATAAAAGGTATTGGTGAATCCTCCTACAAGCTAGACTCTGGAAAGTATATGAAAATGAAGGATGTTCTATTTGTACCAGGATTAAAGAAGAATCTTCTATCCATATCGGCACTGGATGCAAAAGGCATAAGGGTTGCATTCATAGATGGTCAAGTCATCATGTGGCCAAGAGGAAAGACTATTAACAATGCAATAGTGATTGGAGAACAAGAAGGAGGTTTATACAAGCTGAAGGGCCATCCAGAACAAGCTATGGTCCATGACACAGTAGAGCCAAATGAACTATCGCATAGAAGGCTTGCAGACGTGCATTATAGAGCACTACCACTTGCAAGAAAAGCTGTTGAAGGTCTTCCAAAAATTCAAGCAAAACATGAAGGGGTCTGCAAAGGATGTGCAAAGGGGAATAATACAAAGAAGACATTTCCAAGTAGCGAAAGCAAGGCAAAAGGAATCTTGGAAATTATCCACTCCGATGCATGCGGACCAATGTCATCAATCTCACTAAGCAGGTATGTATATTAAGTTTCTTTCATTGATGAATTTTCTAGGAAGACATGGATTTACTTCATGAAGAACAAAGATGAAGTTTTCAGCAAATTAAAGGAATTCAAACCCTTGATCGAAAACCACATAGAAAAGAAGATCAATACCTTTCGATCAGATAACGACGGAGAATTCACATCAAATGAATTCAAAGACTTATGAAAAGAATAAGGGATTAAGAAGGAGTTGTCCACTCCTTGCAATCCAAAACAGAATGGGGTTGCATAAAGGAAGAATAGAACCATCATGGAAGGTGCAAGAGCAATGCTTCATGATCAAGATATTCCTATGCACCTATGGGCAGAAGTAGCCAGAACAACGGTGTATGTACAGAACTATACTCTACACAGAGTACTCGAGAACAAGACTCATGAAGAAGTCTTCTCCGTTAAGAAACCAGAAGTTAGCCATCTCAGAATATTCGACTGTCTAGTATACATACACATTCCAAAAGAGAAGAGAACAAAACTAGATCCTTTAGGAAAGAAGGGTATATTTGTGGGATACTCTGAAAGCTTGAAAGCTTACAGAATATACTTCTTAGGATAAAAGAAGATTGACATCAGCAGGGATGTAACATTTGATGAATACACAGCTTACAACAAATCCAGAAAGAGACCTGCTGAAGAACCTGAAGAATCTGAAGCTCCCAGAATTCATGATACAACCATGAATGAATAAATTCAAGAAGAAGATCAAGAATTTGAAGAACCACAAAGACCTGTAGATCCACCTCAGGAAAAGAATCCTCATAAGAGGAAACCTGCTTGGGTACGTGAAATTATCCAAGGTGTGGAAAGATATGGGGCTCCAGAAGAGAATCATAGAGAAAGAAAGAGAACCAAATCTTGATCCAGATATGTAGCCTTACTATGTGACTTTATCAAAGAAGAACCTTCCAGTTATGAAGAAATGGCAGAACGGAAAGAATGGAAGGATGCAATGATAGAAGAATATCAATCAATCATGAAGAACAATGTTTGGGATGTTGTCCCAAGACCAGAAGGGAAGTCAGTTGTAGCTTCCAAATGGATCTACAAGATCAAGCATGCTACAGATGGTAACATAGAGAAATATAAGGCAATATTTGTGGCTCGTGGCTTCTAATAGAAGGAAGGAATAGATTATGAAGAAACCTTTGCTCTTGTATCTAGATACACTTCCATCAGATCAGTACTTGCTTTGGCTGTAGTAATGAAATGGAAGATACACCAAATGGATGTCAAGATTGCTTTCTTGAATGGTGTAGTAGAAGAAGAAGTGTATGTAGAACAAACACTTGGGTTTGAGACACATGACAGGGAGTATCATGTGTGCAGACTGAAGAAATCCCTGTACGGTTTGAAACAGGCACCAAGAGTAAAGCAGATTCCAACCTTTACTACAAGGTTGAATATGGCAACCCCGTGATGCTTCTACTATATGTAGATGATCTATTTGTGACAGGTATGGATGGGTTGATTGCTGATACAAAGAGAAAGCTTGCTGCCGAGTTCAAAATGAAGGAATTGGGTATGATGCACTATTTTCTAGGTATGGAGGTGTGGCAAAGTGCGGATGGAATCTTTCTTGGACAAGGGAAGTATGCAGTAGAGATCCTAAAGAGGTTTGGGATGATGGACTGCAAGGCTATGGTCACACCTATGGCATCGAACCTGAAGCTATTGAGCAATGCTTCATCCGAGTCGGTTGATGCTACGATGTATCATTAGATGGTTGGGTCCTTGATGTACCTGACAAACATGAGACCATACATTTGCTTTGATGTGAACACCTTGAGCTAATTATTGACAGATCCGAGAAATGTTCACTTGATTGCTGCAAAGCATATTCTGAGGCACCTGAGGGGTACAATTGATTATGGGCTCAAGTACGAAGCGAATTAGAAGATTAACCTGGAGGGTTGTGTTGATTTAGATTGGGCAGGAAGTTCCATCGATAGGAAGAGCACTTCAGGGTGTTTCTTTAGTATGGGATCAGGTGTGATCTCTTGGTTTAGTAAGAAGCAATCCTGTGTGGCACTGAGTACAACTGAAGCAGAGTATGTCGCAGCTTGTTCAACTAGTTGTGAGGCAGTATGGCTATGAAAGCTACTGTCTGATTTATTTGATCTCCAGATGGATGCTACTTGTATACATTGTGACAACCAGAGTTGTGTGAAGTTGTCATAGAATCCAGTGTTCCATCACAAGTCGAAGCATATCGAGATCAAGTATCACTATATCAGGGATATGGTGCAAAGGGGAGTAGTAAAGCTCCAGTATGTTGCAAAAGAGGAATAGATAGCTGATGTGTTGACAAAGCCATTAGCAAGGGTGAATTTCGAGTACTTTAGGGAGAAGCTTGGTGTTCTCCAGATTGAGGTTTACTCCAAGGGAAATTGATGAGTCCCATAGCCATTTTGACGAGCAGGTCAGATGTAAGGGATGAGCCATTCTGTCATGGTGAGAGGATTGGTTCCTCCCATGTCAGATATGAGTGTTGAATGCCATTCTGGGAATGGAGGTACCTGGTCAGTTCCCAGGAACACTCAGTCTAGGACTGAGAGAGCCATTATGACGAGCAGGTCAGATATAAGGGCTGAGCCATTTTGACGAGCAGGTCAGATATAAGGGCTGAGCCATTCTGTCATGGTTAAAGGATTAGGTTCCTCCCATGTCAGATGTGAGTGCTGGCCATTGTGTTGAGTAGGACATATGTAAGGGCAACTACCATTCTCTTGGAGAATGGAAGCGCCTAGTCAGTTACCAGGTAGCTCAGTCTGGGACTGGAGGCCATTCTAATGAGGGTGTAGGATTTGGTTCCTACAAGGTCAGATGTGAGTGCACGCCTTTTCGAACATGCAGATGGATTGGTTCCTTGTATTTGTCGAATGTAAGTGCAGATCCTTTCTTTGATCATGTGTTGATTAGATACAAGTGTTGATCCTTTCTTCGATCATGCGTTGATAAGATATAAGTACTGTGCCTTTCTTCGATCATTGGTTGATCAGATATAAGTGTAGAAGCCTTTTGGCATGGAGGATTGGTTCCTCGCATGGCCAAGTGTAAGTGTTGGGCCTTTCTGATAGGGTTGTGGGCTTTGTTACCACATGGTCAGATGTGAGTGCTGGGCATGCCTTTCTGATATGATTATAGGTTAGTTCCTACATGATTAGATGTAAGTGCTGGGCGAATACCTACATGGTGGCTAGGCCTACATCTAGCATGAAAAAGGGCTAGCTCTGTAAAACTTTCGGTGACGAGAAGAATCATGAGATAGCACATGTGAAGATTCAGTATTGATGATCCAACATAAATGATCCAGAATGAGTGATGATCTAGATCTAGAGATGATGCTCTAGAGATTATCTAGATCGAGTGATGATCCAGATCCAGGAATGATGCTACAAAGATGATCCAGTGATGATGATCCAGATCCAGAGACGAAGATAAATTGAAGACAACGAAGACTTGAAGACAAATAAGACTTGAAGACGATGATGACTTGAAGATACAGATGACAAGAAGACCGAGAGAAGAAGACCAGTGATGAAAATTATGTCGAGAGAATACCTTCCTAGTTAAGAGGGTGTGTTAATGTAATTGTAACTTCGGAATGTATTCACTTGTATTTCTTATCTATTGTAACCTGATGTCTATTCGGGGATGTTCTTATGTCATGTCATGCCCTGATGTTTCGATCAGGAGAATCAATAATGTAAACAAGTCATGTCAAGTCATTATGGGTAACCCTCCTATTGTCTAAGGGTTAAAGTCCCCACAGTTCCAAGGCACTAGCGTTATTAGACTCTCCTAGAGAGGTCGGCCCTAGTAGGGTTTTAGTCATGTCAGGATTAGTATAAATAGAGAGATGGACTCTCTATTTAGCACACAACTCATGCACACTCAAGTGTAGCGCATACTTGAGGAAGAGAAAGACACTGGGGCTAGAGGAAAGAGCTTGCTGCTGTTGGGAGATTGTCTTACTATTTTTGGGTTTCACTTTGGTGCTGATTCTATCTTTGAGGAAGTTGCGGGGTTTTCTCCATTTATGGTTTCCCCGCGGAAAAACACTGTGTTCATTGTCTCTTGTGTTTGATTGTTGTGCTTGTTGTTCTCTCAGTTAAAGATCCTAATGATATGTTAGCTTAATGTTGTAAAAACTAACAAAACCAGTTATAATGTATTTTTTTTCAAATCAGTCTTTTGCATACAACTTGAGTAGGTTTGAGGGACAACACTAAAACACTCTGTATTATGTTGTATATCTGCTTGCAACATTGGGTTGGCTTTATTACATGGTGGAATATTTGCTTGCAAAGATTGCAATCTTCAATGAGTATGTATTATGACCACAAGTGAGCTGAGTGCTTTTTCATGATTTTCTTTGAGTAATGTATTTTCACTGCAGTCAATGCTCTGCTGATTCTGTGGGATATTTATTTATAACGCAATCCCTCCCAAAAAGGAAATTGATGGCCAAAGTGTTTAATGTGTATCATGAAGTCGCTTCCAAATGAATTTTTGAAAGGCAGTATAGAAATGTTCATGCAATGAACAATATGAAGTACACAGGTCTCCAATGTTAGAGAACATGCAGTGATACTTTGTTGGCCACCCGGTAGTAGAAAAAGCACCAACATTTGACCAAGTTGTACAGGAAGGAACACATATAGTTGTATTTTCACTATTTTGTTTGTCTGAATCAATAATAAAGCAAGCATTTGATTAAGTATTCTTAGAGATAAATGACCCATTTGAATATATCCATTAATAGGAGAGGTGTAGTGAATTTCATGGTTCATAGATCCAAATCAAGACCCCTTTGGATTTGATTTAAAACAAGCTCTGGTTTGACTCTAAAAGTTGATTGTGAATTGATTAATTATCCATTCATAGTAATTATATATTTATTTAAGTTATTGATCCAGATAAAGTAGCAATACCAATATAGGTAGTTAGCACTACAACCAAAGAAACATCTTTATCAATTCCATGTGAATGCACATTATATAGATACTTATTTTCTATTATGTAAATGAAGAAAAAAAGATAAAAACATTGTAATCTAAATGCCATGCATTTTTTATAGTGAAAATTTGCAAGGAACTAACCTCAAGGGAAAATACAACTATTAAAATAAAGAGTATTTTTCTATGATTGCTGAAGTACACTATTAGAGACAATATTGAAATTGTACGAAGAGCATGTCCATGAGCTTTTGGTAGCTTCTATTTTTACTAATTATAATTATAGTGAACTTGAATAAAATTGGAATATAATATGCAATTATAAATTGTGCTTTTTCAATTCCATTTATACAACATTTAAGCTGCCCTTGAATGCTCATGTCTTGGTGGCATTGTCTACCCAGGGTATGCTATCAGTGCCCAATAAAATACCAACTTCTTTTAGTTAATCCATTAACTTGATTTCTAGCGTAGAGTTGCTCTTATCTTCCCTACATAAATTGCAGTCAGGGCTTTATTGATAGCTTCGCTTTGCCATCTTTTATTACACCTTGTCTACTTTTACCTATATTAGTTATCAAGGAATGGAAAATTATGGCATATCACCACCCATAACTATCATGTTGTACATCAATTCTATGAATTTCAACTTTCTCTTTAACTCCAACAATTTATTATGATCGTTGATATAGAGGGAAAATAAAAATTGAGAATTATTGATCCACATGAATCCATGCAGAGGGATGTGTGTCTGTATTTTCACTATTAATGAGTTGTTCCATGGGAACAATAATTATGAACACCTTTCACAAGTTTCTGTTTTGTTACAAGTTTTAGTAAATGCTTTGCTTTTTACCTGGATGTGTAACTCTCATTGCATTTAAAAACAAAATTATAAATACCCAACTGAGTGGGAGGGATGAATTTTTTTTATTCCCTCATGTGGTGTTTGTTGTATGTTCATGTATTTCCTATGCATTATATAGCATGGAACACTAGTTAAAGAATGCATCAGTTTCATGTTGATGATGGGGGATACATCATGGCCCTCCTTTGGCAATTTTTTGTTGTTGTCGACTTCAACACATAGAAATCAACCTCGACCCTAGACCTTCAAGTTTCTATATATCACTAATATCATTTATTCGATGTCACCATTGACCAATATCTAGTATCAAACATTCAAACCTTTACATTTTTTCCCTAGGTTCAATTTGGCATGTGTCCTTGAAGCGATACTGGGACCTACTTGCAAACATACATAAAACAAAAATTATGGATCAGATCGATGAACTGTCGATTCCGTTGGATTTACGACATCGGGATAGTGTTAGGGGTGTCCCTCTCCTCTGGCTTCATGGACACAAGATCCTCTTTTAGGTCAATTTTGGAAAGAAAGGGTTTTGCTCAGTAACAAAATGTGAAATATTTGCACATAGGGGTCAACTTTTCAAATTCATCGACCGAGAACTTGTGGCTAGTGTTCCCATGTGGAACCTTCTTAAACAAACTTGTAGGACCCCCTGAAACCCAGTTTTGTTGCACGGTTGGAATTCTATGCCCTGGGTAGGGATTCAACAGTTGTCCCTAAAATCTTGTAGAAGGTGAGATCCAATGTCCCATAGAATGATGACTGTGGCTCAGATGGATGAAACATCAAATTCATTGGATTTAGTACATAGGAATAGTGCCAAGAGTGGTCCTTTCCTCAATATATCGAAAAGAATACTGGCATTGTAACTGAAGCTTTCAAAAATCGGGAGAAAGCATTTTCTCCAACCATTGCCAAATATCAATTGCCAAAATCTTGAAACAACACAAGTTGATGGATGGAAAACATCTTGAATGTGCATTCAAACACAGAGAAAAAAAAAATAGGATGCTCTTTTTTTTTCGCAATGAACATCATTGAAATAAAAACAGAGGAAGAAATACCAGCCGGGGCAAATATACCTCAAATATATGTCTTCACAAAGTTCCATATGGGGCGGAAATAGCACCATTGAGATTGAGGTCAAGCTTTTCATCCAAATGATGAGCAAACAACAAGCTCCTAATATTCTTACGTATAATACCTAGTAGATGGGTTTTGCAAGACAAATAAATCCAGCTGGGGCAGAGTTTCAGCCAGGGCAAGGTTCCAGGTGGGGCAAAGTTCTAGTCGGGGCAGGGTTCCAGCCAGGGCAGAGTTCTAGCCGAGGCAAAGTTCTAGCCGGAGTAAAATTCCAGTTGGGGAAAATTTCCATGTGGGGCGAATTTCCATGCGGGGCACAGTTCCATGTGGGGCAGAGTTCTTAGGGTTCAAAGGTCATGACAAGGTACCGTTACGAGGATTTGTGCACCAATAATGGTTCTCGATGCTTTGATAAAGGATGAGGGAGGAAATCAAGGGATTGATATGCCAAATGAAGCTTCTTGGGATCATGGGCCACGATGAAGGCCTTGAATCATCACAAATCCTCTAAATGGGATCATTGACCAAGGTGGCTACCTCCAAGATCAACTATAACTGCTTACACAAAGAAGAATGCTATTATGTTTTAAGCCATGTAAGTTTTGAACCCCCCTCCCCCCTCGTATCCATAATAAATCATAATAAAATATATTTATTTAAAATATCAATACTGCAATATCATTAGGGCAGGAAGGAATCGAACCTTCAACCTCCTACTTGTAAAGCAGACGCTCTTCCATTCAGCTAGAACCCTTTAGGAATAGGGGAACTGAACAATATTAACACCAAGATTGCATCATTTGTAATTCTAAGAAACTAATACTCCCAACATTGTTTCTGACTCAGGAGACCTAAGAAAGTAGTCTAAATGGATCTGGCCTTATTTAGATATTTGGATATTAACATATTTTTAAAACATTAAAATATAAAATTCTTAGGCTAGAATAGATAACAGAAACATAAATAACCATTTGATTATGGCATTTCTTAATTCCAATTGCATATTCATAATGCTACTATACCTTTTGTATAATTCATACTTTCCTATTACCAGATCCCAATGTTGTTTCAAGGTATTCCTAGCCACTGGATTATTGCATAGTGAATAGCTAGTGATAAAGGGTGGAGAATAGTCGAGTCTCCATGCCGGTGGCAATTAACTTTGGAGGGAATTTCTCCAGGGTCTATGAATATTCATAAATTCAGTCATGAAGGCATCTTCGAAGTCCACCTAGGTGGGGCAAGGTTCCAAGCAGGGCAAGGTTCCAGCCGAGGCTAAGTTCTAGCTGGGGCAGAGTTCCATCTGGGGCAAATTTCTAGCTGAGGCAGAGTTCTAGCTAGAGCATAGTTCCAACCGAGGCAGAGTTCTAGCCTAGAGAAGAGTTCTAGCCTAGGGTGAAATTCCAGCCAAGGGCAGAGTTCCAGCCGGGGACACATTGTCCCTCATAGGAATCCTGCCTCGATTGGAACTCTTCCCTGATTGGAACCCTGCCCCGATTGGAACCCTGCCCCGGCTGGAACTTTGCCCCGTTGGAACTCTGCTCCGGCTGGAACTTTACCCCGCTGGAACTCTGCGATTAGAGGAAATTTCAACTCAAAATGGGCCTTTTAACTTTTATTCAAATTCCATGTCATCATGTGTTAGCCAATGAAATTTTTTTAAATTTGAAATACCGTANCATGTTTTTTGGGGTAGCGGGGTCCATCAAAAGTATGTCGAGTGGGTACTCGTTGGATGCGGAATTTAATTCCACGTCCAATGAGCTCTCCCGATCGAAATTTGAGTAAAAACACGTGGAGATATGTCAAAAATACAAACAAAAAAGTAGTTTTTTTCTTTTCTTCCTCCAAAATTAATAAATATTATTTTATTATTTTAACTATTATTTTATTAATTCATTTTAGGAGGCCCATTTTGAGTTGAAATTTCCTCTAATGCCTGATTGGAACTCTGTCCCGATTGGAACCCTGCCCCGATTGGAACCCTGCCCCGATTGGAACCCTGTCCCGACTGGAACTTTGCCCCGTTGGAACTCTGCTCCGGCTGGAACTTTACCCCACTGGAACTTTGCTCTGACTGGAACTCTGCCCTTAGCTGGATTTTCTCAATACTGATTACTGTCAAATGATGTATCCACTCTAAGAGAAAAAATACTTTCTCCTTCTCAAGAGGAGAGGAGATTATAGGCAAGGCAACATCCACTGGTATTAGAAATGGAATATCGACAACTTCAAGATCATTTCTGATAAATAAATCAAGATCATCTTCCCCTTTCAATCCATAAGCACAATGAGGTGGTCTTAGGTAATCCATTGTCAGGACAATGAATCCATGTTCAGCCCATGGGTTGATTTACAATAGCTTTTCCCACTTGCTTATCGATGTCGGCACAAGTTTTGCTTTGGGACCCTTACATACAGGCTTCATTTCTTTCCAAGTTTTTGTCCAGGTGTGTATGGGTTGCATGGGATAAAATAGGCTGGAACTCTACCCAGGCTGGAACCCTGCCCCACTTGTTGGAACACTGCCCTTGTTGGAACTATGGCCTCGTTGGAACTATGGCCTCGTTGGAACTATGCCCCAGTTGGAACTATGCTCGGTTGGAACTCTGCCCTGCTGAAACTTTCACCCAGCTGGAACTTTTCCCCTCTGGAATTTTGCTCCAACTAGAACTCTGCCCTGGTGGAACTTTTCCTTGACTCAAAACCTTCCCCTAAACTTGCATGTTTGAGTTGTTGAACTTGGCTTCTTTGCAAAGGCCATCTATAAGTACACTATATGTGACAACATTAGGGCTAATAACTATTAAAGTTTGTGTAGATGTGATACCCATTCTCAAGTAGGATGGTACCATATTAAGTTAACTAGGGTGGAGTAAGACCCTATAAGGTACCCTAGGGCCCCTAGTTGTCTCCTTACATTCTTGGTCTGGGACCAAGCAGGTTGATGCATGTAGGGTTCCTGGTTTGATGTGTCCATTCTCTGCCTTGGCTGGAACTCCTTCCTAATTGGAACTCTGCCCTAGCTAGAACTTTGCCCCGGTTGGAACTCTACCCCGACTGGAACTTTTCCCTGGCTAGAACTTTGCCTTGGCTGGATCTCTGCCCGGGCTGGAACTCTGCCTTACTGGAACTCTTCCCAACTGGAACTTTGCCCCACTTGTTGGAACCCTACCCTTGTTGGAACTCTGCCTTGGCTGGAACTCTACCCTGGCTGGAACTCTACCCTGGTTGGAAATCTACCCAGTTGGAACTTTGACCCAACAGGAACTTTGCCCCGGTTGGAACTTCCCCCCCTTAGAACTCTACTCCAACTAGAACTCTACCTTGGTGGAACTTTCTCCCAACTAGAAACCTGCCCCTGAACTTGCATGTTTGCATTGTTGAACTTGCCTTCTTTGAAAAGGCCATCTATAAGTACACTATATGTGACAACATTAGGGATAACAACTGTTAAAGTTCATGTAGATGCGAGACCCATTCTCAAGTAGGATGGTACCATATTCAGTTAACTAGGGTGGTGTAAGACCCTATAAGGTACCCTAGGACCCTTAGTTGTCTCCTGGCATTCTTGGTCTGGGACCAAGCAGGTTGATGCATGTAGGGTTCCTGGGTTGGTGTGTCCATTCTCTGCCTCAGCTGGAAATCCTCCTCGATTGGAACTCTGCCCTGGCCAGGGCATAGTTCCAGTGGGGGCAGAGTTTCAGCCAGGGCATGCATGCCGAAGCAGAGCTTCAGTTGAGGAAAATTTCCAGCCAGGGCAGAGTCACAACTCCCTCTAGAAAACTTAACACCACCATTGAGCTATCATCTAGGGTTTGATGAAGACAACTGTTTCCATGTGTAATAAGATGATCTCAAGCACCCAACACTCTTTCCATACTTTTAATCCTTCTGCATTCAAAATTTTTGAAGGAATGTAAGCACATGGCTATATTCTAGACATCATAAACTTCAATAGCCACATCAAAGGGATTTGCAGGAATAGACAGATCAATGGTCCATTGATGTATCTGAAGAATACTTGGCTAGATATATGATTTTTTGTGAACACCTTGAGTCATTGTCTTGTTAAGCCCAGACAAGTTCACTTGATAGTTGCAAAGCATGTGATGAGGTACTTGAAAGGTACAGTAGACTGTATGGTCTCAGATAGAAAGATCACTTCAGGAGGATGTTTCAGTTTGGGGTCAGCCATGATCTCATGGATAGGAAGGAAGCAATCCTTGTAGTTTACATTATTATTATTCATCCTTTGGGATATGTCACAAATGTAAAAGGTCATGTAAAATTCATGAGGTAAACCCTTCATTGTAAGTTGGGTCAATAACACCCAGAAAAGAATAATATAATTATTATTATGAGATTTTGTAGGTAGGTCGGCCCTGTCAGTTAGACAGGTCAGCTCAGTGAGGTTAAATGTTAGTTGGGAAGTTTAGTATAAATAGGGAGGCACCCTCCCTCATTTATACACACTCATTCACACTTGTATTGTGCAAGAGAGAGAAAGGAGTGGTAGAGAAGGAGGAGGACTAATGTCTTTGGTGTTTTGGCTCTTATGCTTGGGGTTTGGTCTCTCTCTCTCTCTATGAGACCTTGTTCTTTGGTCATTACATTCTGGTAATCTAAATTGATGAAGTTTCTGCCAGGTTTTTCTCTTTAGAGTTTTTCAGGATAAATTGTTGTGTACCTTTTGATTGTGTTTATTTTAGTTATCCTCTATATTGTTATTGTGAAAATGTATTAAATGCTTATCAAGTTAGGTCTTAATCCATATCAACATTGAAAACTTAACAAATACACCTTCATATTCTTTTCTAAATACTTATGCTTATTAAATAAGAATAGAAAATGCTCCTTCCTAACAAATTTATAGGATGGAAGATTAAAACCACAATCCATATGTGTTTTAAATAGTAGATTGTTGGAAAGAGGGATTCACCTCATTAATTGTGAAACCAAATCTTATGTGTTCCTTAGATCAACAGATTTTTATAGCCATCTTGATTTTATATGTTTAATTGTTAAGGAATCTGGCGGGGTTCTTTACTTTTATGGTCTCATCAACTTATGGATTGTGGGCATGTAGTGTAGCACCTTTTTCAAGTTCATAAACTTTATTGAGTGTAATATTTTGGGTATACATAAATGGAATTATAATACAATTACCTCTATAAGATGAAACTCTAGAGGGAGTATGCATAGGATCCAAATAGAATCAATATTTTGAAATTGAAAAAAAATGAGAATGTAATATTTTGGGTATATATAAATGAAATTATAATACAATTCCCTTTATAAGATATGAAGTAAAGTTATGGGAAGAAAAAAAAATTGTGGAATCCCCAATTGAGAAATGAGTCTTAACTAAACAAACAGAGTAATTAAATGCATAACAAATAAATCCAACTTTGGGAAAACATCTCAGTATGGTAAAACTCTCCTCAAGACCCATGAAAAAGATGGAAAAAAATGGAAGACATTACAAACCTTACCATAGGTCAAACTTGAGTTAGCTCGAATGGTTGAGTGCTATGAATTGCAAGTAGGAGATCATAAGGTCAAGTCTCTTGGCTAATTGCCTTTGTTGAATTTTGTGAGCCTCACTCAATGTCCCCACCAGCTTTGGTTTACCTTGGGTACCATCCTTGAAATGAGAGGAAGTGATCAGAGGGTTCCCCATGTTATGCATTTCATCTGATAAAATGGGTCAAACTTGAGTTCTAATTTGATAAGTTGCTCTAGTGTGGAAAAAAATCATGTAGCTTTGTGCTTTGGTATTAATTTTGGGATAATGTAAGGGATATAAGAGAGATACTAAATGAAAGGATTGATCTAGTGGAGAGACAACACAAGCAATGTGGTTACAATGAAGAATGCAATAAGGAAACTGGAAATGAAATGGTAGAGTTACACATATATTGAATAGAATAACTCTTCTCCCACATGAACATTACAATAGAATGAGGACTTTCTAGGTTTTGAGCATTAGAAGGAGTGGGGTAGAACACTAATAAGAGAAGCTCATACTCTTCAGCACATAATGAAAAAAATGGGCTCCAGACCCTAGTGTTACAAAATCTATGTTGTATGGGTGGATAGAAAAGTGTTATGTATCCTTGGTGAAAAGCAATAATTTTGTAACTATAACTTATCTATCTAGTTTAAAGCTATTGAATCATAGTTGGGAAAATTGGTGTATCTGCCTACAAGCATAGCTGAGTCATTTTGTTTAGCATACAAACTATTTTTCTTAAAATATAAAAGTATAAAATGATTGAGGAGAAATAAAGCATTGTGAAAATTATATAAAGAATTACATCACAATGATGTAAACTTTAAAACTATTATTTGACAAACCAAATATTGCATTGATGTCATAATGCACGAGAAAAGTTGTCAATGTAGAGCATTGTGCCTCCTCATCAAACAAGGGTAGTGTTGCAACACTATTTATTGTTTCCCATAGATTAAATCAACATGTCTAGTCTCACCCTATTTGGCACACTAGGTTATTCATCTTTGAAGCAATCTTATAACATTTAGTTTAAGACATGCTTCATGTGCTCTGGATGTATCAACATCTACATCCATTTACTCAATTGTGATTAGTATATCATCGTCACTCACTGTTTTTTCATCCCTATCATACCATTTTTTTAGGTTTCTCTAGTGGGAATTTTATAGGAAATGACCAAAGAATTAACTCCTCCCCTATAGCAATTTTCTACGATATCAGCCACAATCATGGTGCTGACCAGCAGATTCTTATTTCTGCAAAATCATTGTGACTGGAAACAAAACAATAATTGTGACATTCAAGCCAATCCAAATAATATTGAAAGTGTCTAACAAACAATACGCATGAAGTCAATATACTGAGTCCCAATGTGAAAGAGACTCTAATAAATTGTTTAACATTATCCAATTATACAAATTTGAAAAATATTCTGAACATCTTATAGCTTCTCATCTAGTGAAAATGTACACATCTCTGTCAAACTCCTACTTGTTGCCCCAAAATTGGTGAACATGACATTATATCAGATATAAATCTCCCCCATGACTTATCCAATATTATATTATTGGATCATGCCTCTATGCTCTTCCCTGACAAACACCAGAAAACAGTGTAGGTAGTCTTGATCCCACTGATTTTCTTGCATGACCATGAGCTTATAGAGCCCCTTCTTGAACCAGATTCTTTAGAGAAGGATTTAGTTGACCAAGAAGTGTTAGATTCAGCCCGAACCATGTTAATACCAGATGATTGCTGTCTAGAATGAGCAGAGTGGGGAGGAAGAATTCGACCCTATGAGAATAGTAAATTTGTACCTGAGAAATATTGGCTAGCTGTAAACTCATCATATATGATATTAATGTACATTCCTTCTCCTATGTTTGAACCAGTTGTTCTTCTTTCCTCTTCTAGGAAATGTTCAAGTGATGGATTGATGTTTCTGTGGAAATTACAGTCACCAAAATCTCTGCATAATCTCCACCAGCTCTTGGATTTCTTAGACCTTGTATTCTGCCTACTCCTCGGCACCTCAGGTTATGGATGTAATTTCTTGTGCATGAACAACAGCTCTTGGAGATACCCCAACATCAGATTTAAGACTCATCAAGCTTCCTAAAGTAATGCTTTTGTCAAAGAAGAAGGAACCTGTTGACTGCAATAAAAATGGAAAGGGATTAGGAATGTCTAAATATACATCTAAGTTGAAAGCAAGGGAGAAAGATAACCTACAATAAATATGTGCACCAGGGCATTCACTAAGTACAGGATGGAGGAAGGATAATCACTATCAAAATAACATGATTTGGGTCATGAAATAACCGTGATCAATGAGAAACATATCAATCCTCCACCTCAATCCACAAACCAAATGATGACTAGACCCTCATTACCATCACTACCCGCTCCAAATCTAAACAACAAGATCAATCAAACAAACGAACCTGCATACACTAGTAAAGTTAGTGAGTACCCAACCTACAAGTTATTCACATTGGATTGCAAAGCCACTCACCTCTAGTCAAGAAAAATTATGGTTGACACACCCTCACCTAAACAAACCGAGGAAGATAAATCTTCTTTAGAAGAACTTGGTAAGAGATAGGGAGAGACACAAGCATCTACTCCAAATAAAAACCTAGTTGTACCACCATTTCAGGAGAGCGTAAACCAGATTTAGGAATAACCCCAACTATCCTTTGATATTGTTGAAGAACTTAGGCATGACTGCATAAGAAATTTGTTATGACAAGCCATTAAGGATGTCCCAATTTACAACAAAACCATCAAAGAAATATGCCTATGGAAAGCGAGAAGAAAGAATCAAGATCCCCCTACCATCCACATAATAAGGAAGTTAGCTGATCTAATGCTAGGAAGGATAACCAACCTTAAATATCATGATCCTGCCAGCCCCATTTTAATATTCCATGTTGGTATAACTCCCATATGGAATAAGATAGTAGATTTAGGAGTGATTATCAACATCATGACAAAATAAATCATGGAAACATTAAAACTACATAATATGTTGGACCAAACACACACAATGATCCAAATGGCCAAAGTTCAAACCATATTAAAGCTAACAAATTTATGTTCCTCTTCCTGTTTCACTGGATGCTCCATGTCATATGAATTTATAATATACTAATGCATTTGAAAACTTCCCGAGCTGCAATCAAGTTGCCACAAATATTGGATATTTTAGTTATTATCTTTAGGAAACGACAATAGTTCTCAAATGAGGCTTTCCCCTTCTACCAAAATAAACTTCCAAAGCATGTCACTCATATAGGAAATCTTGTGTGCTTAGAACAAACTGTGGATTTGATGTAGAAGCAACAAGTGGCCAATTATAGATATGTATACAGATAGAAAAGGAAAGACAAAAAGCAAAGCGGGCTCAAGCACAAAAGATGTTGGGTCTTCAAATCCAAGAAAAGACTTACACATACATGGAAAAAAAATGGATAGTCAAAACCTGCCTCAATCTCAAAATAAGCTATTTTGATTCAATAACGTTTTTTTTTGTAAATGACCAAACTATCTAATGCTTGTACAATGTATATAGCCTTCAAAAGTGGTTATTTCTTTCAGCTTATTCCAATTCATTTATAAATTTTGATCTAATGGAATATCAAACTTACATTTTTAAATTTTTGCAATAATGTACTTGACACGACTCAGAATCAATAACAGACTTTTGGAAGGATTTGTCACAACATAATTGCAATCTTATGTGAGCTGATAAAACACTTTCCTTCCTTTCTTCATTTGAAAAATTATATCAAGAAATTATCCGTTATGATGATGTTTAGACCAAGATATCAAGTCAATCTATGCAACTGAAAAGTCTATTCCTATTGAATGATCGTAATGGAAAAAATAGCAAAGCCTTGTCTCATGCTTTGCATAATTGTTTACTTTCTGCTCATTTATATCTAAAACCTAAAGAAACTAATTGAGGTATTTGTGAAATTTGAGCCCAAAGTTGCCAATTCCATGTAGCTATCTATAATCAATATCCAAGAACGAGCTTAAGTTGGAGTCCTTGTTACTCAAATTGCATATTTGTTCCATGCTTGAATCTAAAAATGGTTGGTAAAATAATTGAATTTACATGAAGATCATGAAAAATTAAAACCAACATAATAATCTCGACAAAGATGATTGAGATAAAAGGTTGGCTACACGTTCAGATGTCACTCAGTGAGACTAATTTGAGGCATAGACCTAAGGAATATAGGAAGTATGAATATCCCATTATTGAAATCTCAAAGCACCAATAATAGCACACGAGTTTGGGTGACTATGCACATGCTTGTAAGCTCTGGAAAACATAAAATAACAATTTTCTTTTTGCAAATTTCAATTTCTAAAAAAACATGAACAGTAGGTCAAATCCTCTCTACCATGAGGAACATTTCTTAAGATGTTTAAGGAACACTTTGTTTAACTTAACACGTTAAGTCAATGTGTATCTAAACAAAGTCCCTTGATTGGATTAATGTAGCAATGGATTTGACCAGAGTTGTAGTTGCCTCAAGTGAAGAAAGTAATTGTATGAATGTACACAAATGACCAAAATAGATCAAAGAGCCTCAAGAGTTAAGCAAGCTACAATAATGATGGGGTGTAACTAGGCATCTCCGATCTAGATTAGTATAAGGACTAAAAGTTAAAACAATATAATAATATAAAGGGGTAATCCCAAATAGATAAACCCTAGACAACGATGTAGAGGCGTACCTTGTGTGAGGAGAAAATAAAGGAAGAACAAGTACTACTGTGGTAGAAAGGGTTGGCCAGATCATGAGAAAAAAATCCAGTTGTGGAACTTGTGAAATCTAAAGTTTATTGCTAGAAAAACCACAAACAGAAACCAAGAACAATGAAATAGGAAATGAGGAGCATAATATTCTAATCACATTACCTGCCAACTATTGTGAAGAGGGTAACATGAGATATATACCATTATAATGAGAAAACACTTCCAAAAAAGGGTCCAACCAATAGTTTTTACAAACATTGTGGTAGCCGGCACAACAATAATAACAGTAGAACAAACAAAATAAATAAAAGTCTGCATTGTGATGAAAAAATTATAATCTGAGCTTCAATGTTTATGTTGTTCGATGAAGTGTAAAAGAAGTGAAAATGAAGATTGGTACAAGATCAGAGTTGACTGGTATGAATAAGATTACCCAAAGTAGCCACAGAAACATAGAATCCACCAAATTAAAAAGAGCACATAACTACAAAGTACAATAATGATGGTGAGTTGAACAGTAATCCCAAAGGACTAGCTATAAAATCTATTTAATCTAATGTTTGCTGCAAACAGAGCCCAAATTGAAACCAAGAACAATGAAATATGAAATCAGGAGGATAATATTCCATTCACATTATCTGCCCATTGTTAAGAAGTGGCCAACACAAGATATATACTGTTATAATGATACAGTAAACTCTCCCTTCCCCAAAAGGGTTCAATCTGTAGCTTTTGCATGAATTCAAGTAGACAACACAACAATAGCTAATAGAACGGACAAAATGAAAAAAGTCTGAATAACATAAATTATTGTGATAAAGGTAGATAAGCTGCACTTCAACTTTCATGTTGCTCGTAGAAATAGAACTATTAAAAAAGTAAAATAAGTGAAATGTATGGATTGATACAAGATCGGAGTTCATCGATCTCTCATATATATGGTGGACAAGCTTAGGATAAGCTGAATTCCATTCTTCTGGGCCTCACTGATTACGAAATCTAAAGCCTGACAAAGCACAAGTATGGTTTATATATTCAATTTTCATTTCAAACAATAAACAATGAGCATCAAAGTATTATTAACAAAATGTATGTTTAGACATACACAATGAAATGTATCTGTCCAGAAATCTAACAATATGTTTATATACTATCACTCATTATCTGCAAATTGGTGCTTATTGTTTGCCATCTAACAAGTTAATATATTCAAACAGTATCACCTTGAAGACATCCTCGTCATAAACTCCTGGGGACTTTTGCAGAGCCCTCCATCCTCCATCATTGAAAGCCCAGGTTCATCCTGCTATGTGCCCAATCGAGGCTGCTTGCTAGAATACATCACTAAATTTGGATTTGGTAGAAGGGTCAACAGCAAGCAACATCAACCAATATGTGTTGAATCCATTCACATAAAATGGCAAATCATTAACTACAAATTCTGTGCCTCTCGTCTAAACAAAATCCTAGTAATCTTCCTGGTTGCTACCCGCTTCAAAATCCTGCCACACGTCTTCGTTTGAGCCAATATACGATGCACTAGTTCCCATGCCTAGTTGAAACCAGGTTGATAGTAACAATAAGAATTGGGTACCAGACCATACATTCCATGCTATTCTCCCCATGGTTCTGTGCTCCTGAGGGTTCCTGACCACTTTAGTGTAATTTGATTCTTACTTAATCTGAAGGGATGTAGAGAGATGGCTAGCTGGTTGGATGGACAGTGAGTTCCCTTTGAAGCAAAGTCAGTGCTCTGGAAAGGAAAACCAAATATTACTTTGTTGTTTTGCAAGTAATGACGTCCACAGTTTTGTCATTATTTAATACAACTTGTTGTACACTAGTTGTTTCTGATCTACAATGGGCCCTGAAATGTTCTTGAAATAGTAAATCCCCCACTTTACTTCAATGCCTCTTAGCCCATTTACAACATCGATCTATCTGGAAACAACCACGGCTCCACCTACCATCCTATCATCTGAAGCAGAACAAATAACACTACCTCATCTGCCCCCTCTGGAGCCCCCAGTCTTGTTTCCATGCCCGCAGCGGCGACTTCATTGATGGCACAGCAGCAATGGTGTGTGGCGAAAATAGGGGAAAACAACATGAGCACGCTGCAAGATGTGCTGAAGAAGAGGCGGGAATCGGGATGGTTTTTTGAATCGCGAAGGTGGGTGGCATTAATGCGTGGACAGGGACAATGACTCCAACGGATGGACGGAGGGGGACGACGGAGGATGTAATGGCGAGTTGGGGCGCAACAAAGGGCTGGAGAATGGGGTGACGGAGGCGGTGGTAGAATGACCGATGGGCAACGGGGAGGAAGGGGTTGCCGATGGCCGGAGTGCGGCGTGATGATTGCTACCGAGCAAAATCGTCGTATCGGTAGCTTACTCTGTTCCAAAGTGCCCTACCTTTAGCTTCATGCATGGTTGCGGCCAGAAAGTCTGTATAGGGGATAATGAATGGCAAACACGATACTATGTTGTTGATGTGCACATTGCACCAAAATATGATTCTATTATGAAAGTGTACATTGCAAGCAGGTTGTATCATTTCTCCAACAATAGTTAGCCTGCTGCAGAGCATACCAACTTTTGGATCTTAAACAGTTTTAATCTAAAGGTTGGCATGCCTACTGCAGTCGCATTAAATGCTCTGCATCAAGCTGAGTATTGTTGGCCATATCCTTCACCCATTCCTAGCTTTATCAACTCTTCAAATGGCTACACTTAACTTATTTAAAGTGGTTCCTCGAGTCCATAGCATGTTTCCTAGGGTTTGCCAAGGATTTCAATCGGCAACTGCTTTTTCTTTAGCATTGCATTAGGGCACTCGCACGAAGTTGGTTCCACTTTTTGGTGCCACTTAGGAAATCAGAAACGCACTTCCGAAGTGCAAATCAAGAACACATATGCATTATTGATGGTACGTTCGGAATAACCCGAGCCCAAACACAAGGCTAAGGTTCGTGGAAATGTATATCGCATTCGTGTTTTGTAATGTTAAATATCGCATATGCGATATGTAACATTACAAAACGCATTTGCGATATGTAAATTTCCAAAACGCATATGCGATATATCGAAAGTGCGATATGCAACATTTAGAAAATAAATATGCGATATATCATCATTTATATTTTATTTTTATTCATATTTTGGGATTCATATTGTACCTTGGATTACATTTTCATCATTTGTGGAGGTCCTCTCCTTTGTCAATGAATTTCATAATCAATTGTTGCTCAAAGGGCCTATTTTGTGTGTTATTAACACCTAGTGCATGAGAGAATAATACTTGTTTGTATATCCCTATAGATAATTTTCCAATTCATTTATAAAACAAATAAGTCCATGATACTTCTTAATGTTGGTTGATGGGGGATAATGCCTCCCTTCCAACAAATATCTTCCCAACAATGTCAACTATTTTTTTATGGGAAATATATTTAGATACCTCTTACTATGTTAGGCAATGTATTCATCAATGTAAATATCCCTCTCTATTGAAAGTGCAAAATCATCAATGTCCCCTAATTGATAAATTGTACAAGTGTTTGGTGACAACTCCCTTAATTAAACTTGCTATAATGTACTAGCACCTTGATTCGCATAATAATAATCAATGTGTTTTCTTGCATTTGTTAAGAATATAGATCAATGAGTGGTAATAAATAGGCGTTCACCATGTTTTTTTCAACTTATTTATTCACATGGTAAAAACACATACATATCAATTGTTTTGGTTGAAGACCTTGGTCTCTAGTAACTCTTTCACCA
>LPNX010036243.1:73458-90451 GCA_001517045.1 Pseudotsuga menziesii
CCATTGTACATGTTGTTAGAATTAGTTTCATGGCTAACTTGGCCGCATTAGGGAAGAGGATCCATTGGTGGTGCATTTCTTTACAGTAGTAATGTAGCTTAATTTTCCATATTCCCAAGCTTGTATTTCCTCCAAATTCTTACCACATATACTTTGGTGTGTTATTTATCTACCATACTAGTTTTGAGCTGTGAAGAATCCAAAATGATGCCATGCCAGCCACAAAGTTCCAAGTTGTCTAGTTCTAGTGTGTTTTAGTGTATTTTTTATTGGTAAAAAATACTTGAAGATTGATGTGACTTAAAGAGGATGTGGCTTAAAATGATATTTCAAATTTTCAATATTCATATTATTTCAAAATGTAGAAGAATTTTTTTTGAAAATTGATTTTAAAGACATGAAAATATTGACAATTACTTTGTACATAAAGTACTTTTATAAACCACTTATGGTAACTAATTTTTTCAATATTGAGTTCAACCAACACAATGACTATCTCCACTACTAATCACCCCATATCCACTACTGGTCGCCTTGTTTCGTCACTGGCTCCTCTCCACTAGGTATTTGGAAGGAGTAAAAAAAAATATTGAACTTCAAATGCTAATAAATTTATACGTACCACTAATCCACTCTACATGTATGTTAGGATTCCAATTCACATAGTTAAATGATGGGACACTATTGGCTTGTAGTTTGTGTAGTTTGGGAGGTATATTTTGGGCATGTGATTCTTGATTCCATTTGTGCAAATAAATCAACCAGTGTACTAATGTGACCACCAGAAACTTCAAAATAGACATAATAATGCTTGACATTTGGGTTCGTTTGATACTACACTCTTTCATCGACCATTTCCACATTGTACAATATTATATAGTTCTTCCAAAACCATCGATACCTCTTGATCCATCCTCTCTTTGGCTTCCCAACAATCACTAACTTCAAAAAATTCTCCTTAAATTTTCCTACCTACAATCATTATTCTCAATATGGATTTCTATATCCAACTCAAGAGTCAATACCCATAGGTATTCACAAAAAATGATACTGCTAATCTAAGTCTTGGAATAAAAAGGTGAACTCCCTATACCAACATGTGCTCCATCTCAAATACTTCGACGTATATAAATGCATCAATGTGCCTATAATACCTCGAACACAACATCCACTCAAAATCTAGTTACATAATGATCCCAAGATCATCTCAAATACCTCTAGGAAGACATGTACACATTAGTTCCTTCTAATCTCTTAGAACATGTCAAATACCCACAACATACAAGTGCATATAGACATTTCTGTCATTACAAATAATTATGGGTATGCAAATGCATTGCCATGCCTATAGTCCCCCTCATATCATCTCTAATATTGGTATCCAAAAAAATGCACCAATGTGCATGTAATCTTTCCAATCATCAGAAATATGTACATGCATACAAATGATGTGTTTGTCATTAGGTTAAAATTATATTTCATTGGAATAACAAAAAGCAGAGTATTTTGTTTATTTTTATGCAAATAGGTCAAATGGCCATTATTTTATTTGATATGAAATTGACATATATATATATGCTACTTTATATGCAGGCCCCTAGTGAGGCACCGGTGCGTGAAGAGCACCAAACCGGCGGCCCACCGTTGACGAGCCAGCATGTATGTTTATGTAGATCACTTTCTTTGTACGTTTGTGTACATATATTGATCAAGTAACATTCAATATGTATCCTAATTTTTACATGTAACATGTTCTATGTAGGTTGCCCATGATGAGTGTATTGTCTCGCAGCCTATTTCCTCTCATGCAGAGGTAGATTCGTAGACACAGGTATTATTTGAAATATGCTTTTAATTATATATATGATTTTAATTATGTTTCGATTTGTTTGGAAAAATCATTTTGTAACTTACATATATTGCTTTGACATACGTTACTTTATGTAGCAACCTGTTGTGACAGTGGTGCTTGAAGAGCACCAAACCGAGGTTGTTGTCAACCCACCTATTCCCCCCAAACAGGTATGTCTGTTTCACTTTCTTTGGTAGTTCATCATTTTCCTTGTAGGTAGTATATATGTCTCTTATTCTCTATTTGATATGAAATTGACATATATATATGCTACTTTATATGCAGGCCCCTAGTGAGGCACCGGTGCGTGAAGAGCACCAAACCGGCGGCCCACCGTTGACGAGCCAGCAGGTATGTTTATGTAGATCGCTTTCTTTGTACGTTTGTGTACATATCTTGATCAAGTAACATTCAATATGTATCCTAATTTTGACATGTAACATGTTTTATGCAGGTTGCCCATGATGAGTATATTGTCTCGCAGCCTATTTCCTCTCTTGCAGAGGTAGATTCGCAGACACAGGTATTATTTGAAATATGCTTTTAATTATATATATATATGCTTTTAATTATGTTTCGCTTTGTTTGGAAAAATCATTTTGTAACTTACATATCACTTTGACATACGTTACTTTATGTAGCAACTTGTTGTGACAGTGGTGCTTGAAGAGCACCGAACTGAGGTTGTTGTCAACCCACCTCTTCCCCCCAAATAGGTATGTCTGTTTCGTTTTCTTTGGTAGTTCATCATTTTCCTTCCAGGTAGTATATATGTCTCTGATTCACTATTTGATATGAAATTGACATATATATATATATATATATATATGCTACTTTATATGCAGGCCCCTAGTGAGGCACCGGTGTGTGAAGAGCACCAAACCGGCAGCCCACCGTTGACGAGCCAGCAGGTATGTTTATGTAGATCGCTTTCTTTGTACGTTTCTGTACATATCTTGATCAAGTAACATTCAATACATATCCTAATTTTGACATGTAACATGTTTTATGTAGGTTTCCCATGATGAGTATATTGTCTCGCAGTCTATTCCCTCTCATGTAGAGGTAGATTCGCATACACAGGTATTATTTGAAATATGCTTTTAATTATATATATGCTTTTAATTATGTTTTGCTTTGTTTGGAAAAATCATTTTGTAACTTACATATCTCTTTGACATATATGTTACTTTATGTAGCAACCTGTTGTGATCATTAGAGGAAATTTGGGGTCTAAAATGGGCCTTATAAGAAACTGTGCCAAAATAAGTTTTTGTGAGTTGGAATTCAAGAACCAATAGAATTTCAATAAAATAAGTCAACCATAATGGTTGAATTGACATATTTGTCATAAAAGAAAACTATTGTTTTTGTTCGTATTTTCGACATATCTCCCTGTGTTTTTACTCAAAATTCAAGTAGGAGAGCTCATTGGATGCGGAATTAAATTCCACATCCAATGAGCTCTCCCGCTCAGAATTTGAGTAAAAACAAAGGTAGATATGTCGAAAATACAAATACAAAAAGTAGTTTTTTTCATTCTTCCTCCAAAATTAATAACTATTATTTTATTATTTTCCTTAGGAGGCCCATTTTAGACCCCAAAATTCCTCTAATGAGTGGTGCTTGAAGAGCACCAAACCGAGGTTGTGCAAGTGGTGCAAGAAGAGCACCCAATCAGGGTCGCTGTCAGTGAGGCACCAAGACCCCCGATTACTTACTCACGTACAGTAAGTAGAAATGTTATTTTGGTTTCAAGGAATTTGAACAAATGTATAGATAGAATTTTTAAAGGTTGGTAAATTAACTTACAAATGTTGGTTTTTCTGCAGTCTCCACTGATGAGACCTATCCCTCTTGTTCAGTGATGGGGATCACCAGTGAGTAGTTGCAAAAGAAAGCTCAACTTCTTCGAAGACTCTGGCAATGGCAGCAAAACAGGGGATAACTAGAAAAAATGTATAGGGGGCATGTACATAGATTTATCCTTTTGTTCATATGTATACACACAGATGTACTTTTTGATCCACTATTTTGTATTATGGCCATGTGGCATGGCAATTTTTGTACAACATTATTGCTATATACATATATATAATATAAATCAAGGTTCAAATTTATACGTGTATATATGGTTGACTTGAACTTGGAACATGATATCATGGTTGACTTGGTCTTGGAACATGATATGTGTGGATGACCAATGTGATATATAATGATATGTGTGGTTCGTGCATGTGTGCTAACTTAAATGAATTTCCAATTTACTTAAAGGAAGAATTTAAACGACTTGAATCAACTTTTTAACACCATACAATTCTAACATGTACAATTTAACATATATACCCTAATTTACACACAGTAACACACACTAACATACTAGATACAATTCTAACATGTACACACAAATTAACACATGTACTCTACATTACCCTACGACAAGTTAACATCATACCATAAAGCACATCTCATGACTTACCCTACATTACCCTACCTTGTTCTGTCTCATAAAGCACATCTCATGACTTGCATGATTACGCACCAAACCCTAGTTGGACATCTCATACCTTGTCTCAAGACCCTAATTCCAGAGCATGCAACATGGTGACTCATCAACTCATTAACTTTTTAACATCATACAATTCTAACACATGTACAATAACATATATATACCCTTGTTTACACACAGTAACACACACTAACATACTAGATACAATTCTGACATGTACACACAATTTAACATGTACTCTACATTACCCTACGACAAGTTAACATCATACCATAAAGCACATCTCACATGACTTACCCTACATTACCCTACCTTGTTCCGTCTCATAAAGCACATCTCATGACTTGCATGATTACGCATCAAACCCTAGCTGGACATCTCACACCTTGTCTCAAGACCCTAATTCCAGAGCATGCAACATGGTGACTAATCAACTCATTAACTTTTTAACATCATACAATTATAACACATGTACAATAACATATATATACCCTTGTTTACACACAGTAACACACACTAACATACTAGATACAATTATGACATGTACACACAATTTAACATACTCTACATTACCCTACGACAAGTTAGTTCATCATACCATAAAGCACATCTCATGACTTATCCTACATTACCCTACCTTGTTTCGTCTCATAAAGCACATCTCATGACTTGCATGATTACACACCAAACCCTAGTTGGACATCTCATACCTTGTCTCAAGACCCTAGTTGGAGCATGCAAGTATTGGTGATCATGTGTTTGTAGTTCACTCTCCTAACTTGCAAGATTACGCACCAAACCCTAGTTGTACATCTCATACCTTGTCTTGACCCTAGTCAACATCATACCATAAAGCACATCTCATGACTTTAGTTCCCAAAAACATGCTGAAAATAAATACATACTAAAGAGTAGCAGTATTTGACAATTAAAGGTCTTGTTTAGTTCCCATGCCACAATAATTTTTAGTTCCCAATAATGTTGTTGTGCATGTGCAAGTATTGGCACAATCTCATGTGTTTGTAGTTGAATCGAGCCTAACT
The DNA here is from genome assembly GCA_001517045.1 of Pseudotsuga menziesii. Classification (NCBI taxonomy): domain Eukaryota; kingdom Viridiplantae; phylum Streptophyta; class Pinopsida; order Pinales; family Pinaceae; genus Pseudotsuga; species Pseudotsuga menziesii. The sequence continues at coordinate 78,863 of LPNX010036243.1, forward strand.
AATTGCATGATTGCTCACCAAACCCTAGTTGGACATCTCATACCTTGTCTTGACCCTAGTTGGAGCATGCACAACTTGGTGACTCATGAAAGCCTAGTTGGTGCATGTGCAAGTATTGGTGATCTCATGTGTTTGTAGTTGACTCTCCTAACTTGCATGATTACTTGAACCAAACCCTAGTTGGACATCTATGACCTTGTCTCAAGACCCTAGTTGGAGCATGCAAGTATTGGTGATCATGTGTTTGTAGTTCACTCTCCTAACTTGCATGATTACGCACCAAACCCTAGTTGGACATCTCATACCTTGTCTTGACCCTAGTCAACATCATACCATAAAGCACATCTCATGACTTTAGTTCCCAAAAACATGCTGAAAATAAATACATACTAAAGAGTAGCAGTATTTGACAATTAAAGGTCTTGTTTAGTTCCCATGCCACAATAATATTTAGTTCCCAATAATGTTGTTGTGCATGTGCAAGTACTGGCACGATCTCATGTGTTTGTAGTTGACTCGAGCCTAACTTGCATGATTACTCACCAAACCCTAGTTGGACATCTCATACCTTGTCTTGACCTTAGTTGGAGCATGCACAACTTGTTGACTCATGAAACCCTAGTTGGTGCATGTGCAAGTATTGGTGATCTCATGTGTTTGTAGTTGACTCTCCTAACTTGCATGATTGCTTGAACCAAACCCTAGTTGGACATCTATGACCTTCTCTCAAGACCCTAGTTGGAGCATGCAAGTATTGGTGATCATGTGTTTGTAGTTCACTCTCCTAACTTGCATGATTACGCACCAAACCCTAGTTGGACATCTATGACCTTCTCTCAAGACCCTAGTTGGAGCATGCAAGTATTGGTGATCATGTGTTTGTAGTTCACTCTCCTAACTTGCATGATTACGCACCAAACCCTAGTTGGACATCACATACCTTGTCTTGACCCTAGTCAACATCATACCATAAAGCACATCTCATGACTTTAGTTCCCAAAAACATGCTGAACATAAATACATACTAAATAGTAGCAGTATTTGACAATTAAAGGTCTTGTTTAGTTCCCATGCCACAATAATGTTTAGTTCCCAATAATGTTGTTGTGCATGTGCAAGTATTGGCACGATCTCATGTGTTTGTAGTTGACTCAAGCCTAACTTGCATGATTGCTCACCAAGCCCTAGTTGGACATCTCATACCTTGTCTTGACCTTAGTTGGAGCATGCACAACTTGCTGACTCATGAAACCCTAGTTGGTGCATGTGCAAGTATTGGTGATCTCATGTGTTTGTAGTTGACTCTCCTAATTTGCATGATTGCTCACCAAACCCTAGTTGGACATCTATGACCTTGCCTTGACCCTAGTTGGAGCATGTAAGTATTGGTGATCGTGTGTTTGTAGTTCATTCTCCTAACTTGCATGATTACGCACCAAACCCTAGTTGGACATCTCATACCGTGTCTTGACCCTAATTGGAGCATGACGTGCAATAATGTTTAGTTCCCAACAATGTTGTTGTGCATGTTCAAGTATTGGCACGATCTCATGTGTTTGTAGTTGAATCGAGCCTAACTTGCATGATTTCTCACCAAACCCTAGTTGGACATCTGATACCTTGTCATCTCATGTGTTTGTAGTTGACTCTCCTAACTTGCATGATTGCTCACCAAACCCTAGTTGGACATCTATGACCTTGTATTGACCCTAGTTGGAGCATGCAAGTATTGGTGATCATGTGTTTGTAGTTCATTCTCCTAACTTGCATGATTACACACCAAACCCTAGTTGGACATCTCATACCGTGTCTTGACCCTAATTGGAGCATGCCGTGCAATAGTGTTTAGTTCCCAACAATGTTGTTGTGCATGTGCAAGTATTGGCACGATCTCATGTGTTTGTAGTTGACTCGAGCCTAACTTGCATGATTGCTCACCAAACCCTAGTTGGACATTTGATACCTTGTCTTGACCTTAGTTGGAGCATGCACAACTTGGTGACTCACGAAAAACTAGTTGGTGCATGTGCAAGTATTGGTGATCTCATGTGTTTGTAGTTGACTCTCCTAACTTGCATGATTGCTCACCAAACCCTAGTTGGACATCTATGACCTTGTCTTGACCCTAGTTGGAGCATGCAAGTATTGGTGATCATGTGTTTGTAGTTCATTCTCCTAACTTTCATGATTACACACCAAACCCTAGTTGGACATCTCATACCGTGTCTTGACCCTAATTGGAGCATGCCGTGCAATAGTGTTTAGTTCCCAACAATGTTGTTGTGCATGTGCAAGTATTGGCACGATCTCATGTGTTTGTAGTTGAATCGAGCCTAACTTGCATGATTGCTCACCAAACCCTAGTTGGACATTTGATACCTTGTCTTGACCTTAGTTGGAGCATGCACAACTTGGTGACTCATGAAAAACTAGTTGGTGCATGTGCAAGTATTGGTGATCTCATGTGTTTGTAGTTGACTCTCCTAACTTGCATGATTGCTCACCAAAACCTAGTTGGACATCTATGACCTTGTCTTGACCCTAGTTGGAGCATGCAAGTATTGGTGATCATGTGTTTGTAGTTCATTCTCCTAACTTGCATGATTACGCACGAAACCCTAGCTGGACATCTCATACTGTGTCTTGACCCTAATTGGAGCATGCCGTGCAATAATGTTTAGTTCCCAACAATGTTGTTGTGCATGTGCAAGTATTGGCACAATCTCAAGTGTTTGTAGTTGACTCGAGCCTAACTTGCATGATTGCTCACCAAACCCTAGTTGGACATCTCATACCTTGTCTTGACCTTAGTTGGAGCATGCACAACTTGGTGACTCATGAAAAACTAGTTGGTGCATGTGCAAGTATTGGTGATCTCATGTGTTTGTAGTTGACTCTCCTAACTTGCATGATTGCTCACCAAACCCTAGTTGGACATCTCATACCTTGTCTTGACCCTAGTTGGAGCATGCATAGCTTGGTGACTCATGAAACCCTAGTTGGTGCATACATGCAAGTATTGGTGATCTCAAGTGTTTGTAGTTGACTCTCCTAAAATAAATGTACTAAAGAGTAGCAGTATTTGCACTCCAATTAGGTCTTGTTTAACACCATGACAATTTAGAGTGAGATCCTAGTGAACAAAAACCTAGAGAGTTTTTACAACACCGTTGAAAGCACGTTTTATCAAGAGCATTGAGGCCATTAATTATCCAAAGTTGTGTGTTCCAATGCCAGCTACAACTTTATACTTACTAACATGCATATATATATCATTTACAAAAATAAGTTGCCCTGTGATACTAAAATTCGGATTACTTTGATATGCACCATCAAGGAAACCCATGACTTTGATATGTAAGCATCTACCTACATGTGTGTTTAGTGTACTTTTTGAGACGTGTGTTTAGTGTTTAGTTGGTGCATGCAAGTATCAAGGTGTTCATGTGTTTGTAGATGCAAGTATTGGTGACTCTCCTAACTTGCATGATTGCTTACCAAACCCTAGGTGGACATCTCAAGAACATGATGATCATGTGTTTGTAGTTCACTCTCCTAACTTGCATAATTGCTCTCCAAACCCTAGTTGGACATAAAATAACTTGTCTTGACCCTAGCTGGAGCATGCAAGTATTGGTGACTCATGAAAGTGTAGTAGGTGCATCCAGGGTGATGGTGCAAGTATTGGTGACTCATGAAAGCCTCTTCTAATTAAATGTACATATATATATTAAACTAAAAACATCAAGAAATGTAAATTTCAACAACTCGAGAACTTGTTATTTTCCGAACTAAATTTGGTGGTGTCTAAAGACACCATTCTTGGCGCCTCCAATGTGTCGTAGATGGTGTTTGTATCCTAGGCACACCAAAGGCTAGACATTAGTAACATCATAAGAAAGAAAAGAGAACCCAATGGAAATGTGCAAACATGGTTTAAATAACGCACCTGACAATGCACTCATACAAGTAGGCCATCCTGATCATCTCTGGTGCCGATAGTGTCCATCAATATTTCGTGCTCTATATGAGGTAGCAAGTAACGTACATGTGACCTATTTTTGTGAGCAAGTGTGCGGAGCTTGATGTTTGTACCAACTACTAGGTTGGTGAAGTGGTATACAATAGCTCTTGGTCTATAATCCTGATATACATACCCACCCTTCCTTTTCTGTTGTGCTGCAAGTGTCAAGTGCTCCCCTTTTATAACCATTGATCCGGTTGGGAATTCAATATTTTGATCATCTGTAATAGGTTCTAGAAGGGTTTGTTTCCCCTCTAAGCAACATGCCAACCAATAGTCAGAACCCCATTCATTATTTTTTGGGGCAACCACTGCATATATCTGACTTGTGAAAAGAAATAGGTCGAGTTAACAATTTACATTTTGTAAATAAGGTCTTGCATATATCTAATTTCTACATAAATTAAATTATATACAAAGGTCGAGTAAAAAATTTACATAGGGGGTCATTTTCTTATTTAGGTACACTACTCATGTACCTTCTTGTATGAGATCCGATATGTGATCATAGTCTCTAGAAATATGTGTCTGATCATATTCCAAATGGTCTATTTCATTGCCCCCGTTGAAATTGGTACCAAGTGTCACTCGTTCCCATGTATCAACGGTGTCAGTATGCTCACAATCATCCCATTCACCGATGCTACAAGAACTGCAAAAGAAAGCCTTCAATCTTGTCCAAATTTGTAGGGCCGAGTTGTCTGAGCTTCTAATTGAATGAAACTGTCGAGTTCCATGCACTGTGTTCACCCGAGGTGTTTGTGATCGGTCCACATTTGTAACCTCCCAGAATATTCTTCGCACTAAGTGTTTCCTTGTTGCTTGTTCTCCCATGGCAGATGCACACCATTGGACTATAGATGCTGCGTCTCGAAGGAAAGCACCTGTAAAATTCATCTCTTCCCTTCGAAGGGAATTTTTAATGCATGCACCAGCACCATCGTGCTCTCCTTTTCCATGATCAGTTTCAAAGTAGTTCCATACATGTGTCACCTTGTATTTTAGGTGCAACAAACACAACCATTCAAATACACGTGCATTCTTGAACTGTCCAGCACAACCATCTGACCAAATGATATGATGATAAAATGGTATATCCATAGCTATCACGTGGTCATAGAATAATTTAAAGCAATGTTGCACGTAATGGATGTCATGGGTCTGGTCGTCACTTATGTAGAAGTGACTTTCTTTCAGTATCACACGTTTCTCTTCACTGCTATCTTGCCCATGTCGATACGTGATATGCACCATTATGCTCACCTGCTCTGAGTGATAGTATTGACTTTGAATTTCATTTTGTGTTTGTAGAGTGTAATTTTCAGCAAAGTCAACCACTGATAGTATTGTTCCAAGAGGGAAGGTGTCCCGGCATATTCTGAATTGCTCATCTTGCCACCATGTCATATCGACATGTTGAATGTACTGTTGGATCTTTCCACGAAACTCTGGAATAAAATCACATACTCGAACCTGGTACATGAATATTAATATGTCAATAAACCACATAAAAAAATGTGTGTGTACACGTGAATATTAATTTGTCAATATTCAAGAATTTACCTGTGAAGTCACCAATTTAATATTCCTGCTTTCTTTCCCAACATTTAGCTGATATGTCTCATACTGATAGTTCTGCTTCTCAACAATTGCATTCCTGAATGCTTGATCTTCACTTTCATGGATGCAATCAGACCATAAGGATAGCCCACCACAATTGTTGCAAGAATCGTCTACACATTGTTTTAAGTAATCTGTCTGCCCATCTTGCCTCGGACACATGAGGCTATGGATGAAATCTCTGGATGAAATTGGCGGTACTGTACTTGAGCATTCCTGCACATGGTTAGGATGCAAAAAACGACGTATATGTGCAAATGTATGGTAATATAGGTCAAACTCTATGTGGTGTCTACAACAACAAGTGTTCCGGATGGTATTGATTCTAACATACCAAGGCTTGCATTTTCAAAATATCTTTGCCTAAGCCTTAGCTATACATGGGAAACTTTAAACATCTTGAACAGTTGAGTTTGTGTCATGTCAAGATAATGCTTAACATGAGGTTCAGTGTGATGAGAACCCCTACAATGTTTTAACATATCCTTCGTGTTAGAAGAAGGCCTAGTGTTATCATGCCAAAACGTTTGCACTAGGCCCTTCACTGCTTCGACTAACTTCATGTCTTTGCGGGGAAGTCTACCGCTAAATGCCCATAATGTTTCCATTTGTCCCTCTACATCAAGGTTGTCTCTTCTTACTGTATATTTTTTAAGAGTCTTTGGATGTAAAGGAACAATTTCTGATGTGCATTTAAGTAAACGACGTTGCCTTGTGAATCTACATACAATTGATTGAGCCAATACACGACGAGCCACATTACAGTCTTTTGAACGAGTTTTTTTACCAATCGATGTGAATGCAGCAGCAAGAGATTTAACAATGTGATTACTTGATTCCATATTCTTCACTGTTGTTATGCCTAAATTTCTTCTAACATTTGCCATATTTCTATATTTAAGCAAAGCTAAAAACAGTTGGCATTCACCGGCTTCGGATTTGTTATCAAAATATTGTTTCATTATTTGAGAAGAATGACGAAGGATAGTGCATTTAGCCACCTTACCTTCCATGGAAGTCAATCCGCTCTCGTCCACTTGTATTTGTTTAGGAGTTCTCTTTCGTTTTGATGCAAAATTTCTTGCCGTTTGAAATGCTGGAGTGATGTTTACATCCACTACCGGCTCACAACTTCGATTAGGAGATTGAACCACCGAACATGGTTGTTGCTGAGTCACATTTGCATCGGGGGTAACATAATTATTGAACTGTTCAGAAGATTGACCGTCTACTAATGGATGAATAATATTAGCTTCCGTATAACCAGCTTCTTTTAATGTTGCATTATCTTCCTTAGCCTCTAGGTCAGGTATCTCTTGAGGGGGAATGGGAACTATTTGCTCATATAATGAATGCCGACGATTTCTTGAATCTTCCCTTTTTTTTTGCTTTTTATTTTCTGCTTCTTCCGGTGTAAGCACCTTCCTTGCTGACTTTCTTCCTCTATTACGTACATTCCCCATTGAAATCCACCCAAACCTGTACAAAACTATGCAATTATGTAAGTAATGATAAAAATTAGCATGTCCAACAATTCTCTGTGCGTGGGTTCAGACGAATTATGTCTTTTGATACGTTAAAGGTGGCCAACACAACACCACCCTACATTTTCTATAAAACCTAAATTGCATTTCCGATATAACGCACATGCAAAATATCGCATATGCGATATTGAATTTTAGCTTTTTTGATGGAGGGAAAGGGTTTTCCATATCGCGTATGCGATTTAGTTCTCAATGAAGATGTGTAAAATTTACATTGTGATCTTTTTTTTGTTACCTTTTCCTCTAATTGTTGTACATGCTTGTCTTCTTTTTCTTTTAGCGTCAGATAGATAGAATTGGTGATTTGGGTTGCATAAGAAAAAAATATGTACATCCATTTTTCTATCTCCCCATCCTTATCCTTTTATATATATATATATTTTAAAATATGATCCATAAATCCATGGAAATATACACTTATATAGTTTTGTATCCATATTATGCATAAACATACATGCACATATACATAATCAAATAGTTATTTTATACAACAATAACTCTAATTATTTGAACAATAACTCTAATTATTTGAAGATAAAATAACTTTAATTATTTGAAGATAAAATAACTTTAATTATTTGAAAATAAAATAACTGGAATCAAAATAAATCTCAAACAAGTCCCTACACATAATTAAAAGTGAACTTTAAGACAAACATCCATGGAATCTATTGGTTTATTGGCTTAAAATAACCTTAATGTTTTTGTTTAGTTAAAATAGTAACTCGACATGAAGAACTTTCTTATACTAAGTGGTTGCAAGTCTTATTCTTTCTTTTTGTTTCATTAAAATATTAATTGGATATGAAGAACTTTCTTGAATACTTATTCTTTGTTCAGATCAATAGATTTAATTATCTCAGAAACTAAACATTCAGTTGTTAGCAAGATGATGATGATGAGGATGAGGGTGATGGTGATGATGAGGAGGATGATGAATATGATGATGATGATGAGGATGAGGGTGATGGTGATGATGAGGATGAGGGTGATGGTGACGATGATGATGATGAGGATGAGGGTGACGATGAAGATGATGGTGAACAATGATGGTGATGATGAGGAGGATGATGACTATGATGATCTGATGATGAGGATGAGGGTGATGGTGATGATGAGGATGAGGAGGAGGAGGTTGATGAGGATGATGAGGATGATGATGATGAGGATGAGGGTGATGAGGATGAGGATGAGGATTATGATGATGATGATGATGAGGATGATGATTATGATGAGGATGAGGATGAGGATGAGGATGATGTTGTCGGATGAAGATGATCTGACCATGATGATGATGATGACAATGATAATGACCATGATGATGACCATGATGATGATGATGACCATGATGACGATGACCATGATGATGATGATGACAATGATGATGATTTTGAGGATGAGGGTGTCAATGAAGATGATGACCATGATGATGATGACAATGATGCATCTGATGATGACCATGATGATTATGATCATGATGAGGGTGATGAACGTGATGATGATGAGGATGATGATTATGATGATGATGATGATGAGGATGCTGATGATGTTGAGGATGAGGCTGTCTATGAAGATGATCTGACCATGATGATGATGATGACCATGATGATGATGATTAGGACGAGGGTGATGAACGATGATGACGATGATGAGGATGAGGGTGATGAACAATGATGATGAGGATCGAGGTTGATGAGGATGAGGATGAGGGTGATGATGAAGATGATGATGAGGATGATGGTGATGAACGATGATGATGATGAGGATGATGATTATGATGATGAGGAGGAGGATGATGATGATGATGTTGAGGATGAGGCTGTCGATGAATATGATCTGACCATGATGATGATGATGATGATGATGATGACCATGATGCTGATGATGAGGATGAGGGTGATGAATGATGATGATGATGAAGATGATGATTATGATGATGATGATGATGAGGATGCTGATGATGTTGAGGATGAGGCTGTCGATGAAGATGATCTGACCATGATGATGATGATGACCATGATGATGATGACCATGATGACCATGATGAGGATGAGGGTGATGAACGATGATGATGATGAGGATGATGATTATGATGATGATGATGATTATGATGCTGATGATGTTGAGGATGAGGCTGTCGATGAAGATGATCTGACCATGATGATGATGATGACCATGATGATGATGGCCATGATGACCATGATGATGATGACCATGATGATGATGATGAGGATGAGGGTGATGAACGATGATGATGATGAGGATGATGATGATGATGATGATGATGATGAGGATGCTGATGATGTTGAGGATGAGGCTGTCGATGAAGATGATCTGACCATGATGATGATGATGACCATGATGATGATGACCATGATGACCATGATGATGATGACCATGATGATGATGATGATGTTGAGGATGAGGCTGTCGATGAAGATGATCTGACCATGATGATGATGATGATGATGACCATGATGACGATGATGATGATGACCATGATGATGATGATGACCATGATGTTGAGGATGAGGCTGTCGATGAGGATGATGAGGATGAGGATGAGGCTGTTGATGAGGATTTTGAGGATGAGGCTGTCGATGAGGATGATGAGGATGACGATGAGGATGAGGATGCTGATGATGTTGAGGATGACAATGATGATGATGATGACCATGATGATGATGACAATGATGATGATGATCATGATGATCATGATGATGATGATGAGGATGAGGGTGATGAACGATGATGATGAGGATCGAGGTTGATGATGATGAGGATGAGGGTGATGATGATGATGAGGATCGAGGTTGATGATGATGAGGATGAGGGTGATGATGATGATGAGGATGAGGGTGACGATGAAGATGATGATGAGGTTGATGGTGAGGATGAGGAGGATGATGCATATGATGATGATGATGAGGATGAGGCTGTCGATGAAGATGATGATGATGGTGAGGATGAGGGTGATGAACAATGCTGATGAGGGTGACGATGAGGATGAGGATGAGGGTGACGATGAAGATGATGATGAGGATGATGGTGATGATGAGGAGGATGATGAGTATGATGATGATGATGACTGTGATGAGGATGATGTGATGATGATGATGATGATGATGACCATGATGATCATGATTAGGATGAGGATGATGATGATGATGATGAGGATGAGGGTGATGATGATGATGAGGATGAGGAGGAGGATGATGATGATGATGAGGATGAGGGTGATGATGATGATGATGATTAGGATGAGGATGATGATGATGATGATGAGGATGAGGGTGATGATGATGATGAGGTTGACGATGATGATGATGAGGATGAGGAGGAGGATGATGACGATGATGACCATGATGAAATTGATGAGGATGAGGGTGATGCTAATGATGAGGAGGAGGAGGATGAGGATGAGGAGGAGGAGGAGGAGGATGAGGATGAGGGCACGACGACATCTGATGATGATGATGATGACAATGATGACCATGATGATGCTAATGAGGATGAGGGTGATGATGATGATGAAGAAGATGAGGATGAGGGTGATGATGATGATGATGAAGCTGATGAGGGTGATGGTGATGACGATGATGATGAACAATGATGATGATGATGAGGAGGAGGAGGAGGATGATGACTATATGATGATGATGATGAAGATGAGGATGAGGGTGATGATGATGATGATGAGGATGAGGGTGGTGATGATGATGAGGATGAGGGTGGTGAACAATGATGCGTAAGGACAAAAACAAATTAGTTTAAATTTACCTATATAGCACCATTAGAATTTACCTAGTTCAATTATGCTAGCAACATTAAAGAACTTCCATGACGTAATCTATAGTGGGAACCCACCACCCATACAACTTCGAAGTAGCTAGTGACATTGTGAATCTAGAAGCCATACCACATAAATTAGCTCTGAATGTAATTCTTTATATCTCTAATTATAACTCTATATGTAATTCTATATCACTCTAATGATAACTCTAATTATAACTCTGAATGTAATTCTATATAACTCTAATGTATACAACAATAACTCTAATTATTTGAAGATAAAATAACTTTAATTATTTGAAAATAAAAGCCATACCACATAAATTAGCTCTGAATGTAATTCTATGTATCGCATATGCGATATAACGCCCATGCGATATAGCTTATCCATATCGCATATGCGTTATAGTGCATATGTGATATGGATAAGCTATATCGCATATGCGTTATTTGAAAATTTAAATAATTGGCAGGATTAAGGTTTGGCATTAGGTTTGGAAGTAGCTTCAGAATACCGAACCTATTGGCTAGGACAAATCAACCAAGGCTATTGCTTGTCTTTTAGAACTCTATCAATATGCTCAGATTAGATCCCGTGTTTTGATATGA
>LPNX010036243.1:90677-145837 GCA_001517045.1 Pseudotsuga menziesii
ATAAGTTTTCGAAAATACATACATTGATTGTTTGTTATATAACTTTTGATTTCCATCACCATTTCCCATAAAAACTATATGGTGCACTAGACGAGATCAAGCTCTGTGATCTTATATTAAGAAATCAAGGATTTCATTAATTTTTTCCCCTAAAGTGTTGCACCCGCACATAAAGTTTTAATTTCAAGCTTTTCTGACTTCAATAATTAATAATAAAAAAAATAATTCATGAAAAATTCCGAATAAATAGTGTTGCACTAGGCCCATATGTTCTTTATATGTCTGCAAGATTTTATCCCAAATGGACATCATTTACCTCATATATTTCTGCACCCGCACAAACATATATGTTAAGATGTGCTAAAAATTTTAAAACCCACTTTCACAGAAACTAATTTTATAATCATTTGCACACATTTTCTCTGCACAAATGCTATATATTATGAAAGTTGATTCAATTACCTATATTTTCTCTTTTTACTTCATCTTCAAATAAGTTAGGGAAGTACCCCTAATTGTCACCTAAAATCAAAGTTTTTCGTTTATATTCCAGTGTTATGTGGCATCTAAAGTGTCCTTAAAGGAGTCCAAGATTGTGCATCAGCCCATTAGACATTTGATAACGGTGATTCATTTTCTGTGTCTTTTAGCTTCTATTTCTTAGGCAGTGAGTGGATGCTCTTGGTCATCGAAGCGCACACTAAATCTCATCCTTGATTTGTAAACAATATTGTTGATAGCAATAGAGACTGAAATACTTAAAACCCTTTTGGCCCTCTTTTATAATTTTATTCTTAAATTAGACCCTCTTTTATTTGTTCCGATCTTAATTGGTAAAAATCATATTGTTGCATCATTCAGATTAATTTAATAAAATTATTAAATATTTTATTATTTCATTTCTTAATCTTTTTATTTTAAGTTGTTTTTTTATTGGTTAGTTTTTTATTAATTTTATATCTATACTAATTGAATTCTGATTTCTTAAAAATGGGTAAAGAGTCCACTAAAGCTTCTGATTTGAAACTTATACCCAATGTATCGAGAAGCTTTATCTCAATGCCTATTTAGTGTTAAAATCATTTATAATCAAATAAATATTCTAGCCAAAATTTGTATAAACAAAAAAGCATCTTATAATGACAGAAAATATACATGAATGTTTTGGCTGTTCCATAGCAACAACCATATTGGAATGATTTGTATGATTTGAGAAATCTGCTTGTATGAAAGCCATTTTATTTGGCAGAATGACTTACACGTACATTTTTAAATTGATTTGAATAAAACATGGAACTTAAACATTTCTTTCATCTATTGTATAGCTACACAAAGTGGGGACAAGATATTTGCATTATTGAATCTTTATCATCTCTAAAATATTTTTTAAGAGAGAAATTTGCCTTCTCTTGGATGGATTTGTGTCAATTTCCTTGGATGGGTCTCTTTGAAGGTTTTCATGTCTATAAACGAAGTGAGGGCTTGAGGAGTGCAAGCACCCAAAATGTTGAGAAATGAATCCAAGGTAGTTAAGGTAAACATCACCACCAATTTACTACTAAACCACTAAGTTACCAATTGACTCAATCCTTTGAAGTTTAGCACATTATGAAAATGTCACAAACTCATTCGAGTCTTAAGACATCCAATGATGTGTACAAGGATGAAACACAATGTTTTTTTTACTTGTCACAACGTAGATATGTATAAACAATTTTTGTTGGGAAGATATTTACTAGCAACAACCATATTAATAAGATTAACAAGTTCAGATAACGCTCAGAGGAATATCTTTGACACAACCATATTAATAAGATTAACATGTTCGCATAACGCTCAAGGAATATCTTTGACACATTGATAATGTTTTCTTTCTAAAAAAATGTTTTTTAAGTTAATATGATCACTTGTTGTCTATGGATGTTTAATGATTGTTCTCATGATTCTACTCTGCCAAATGGAAAGTTTATTGGGTGGTGCATGGTTCAAAGAAGGGACTTATCAAGGTAAGAGATGGAGTCATTGGAGTAGAATTATAAGTTCATCTAATAGTTTTTATTACCACTTTCACCTAAATCTAGTTTAATATATGTATCACAATTGGAGTTAATGTAATAGTTACCTAATAGTTATCCAATATAACCGTGTTAGAGCTTAAGTTAAAACTAATAGTTGTAGAATCATTAGAGTTAAGCTAATTGTTGTAGCTAATAGTTATCCAATATAGTTGTGATTAGAGTTGAAGTTAAACTAATAGCTGTAAAATCATGCTAATTAAGTTAATCAAGTTGTATCTAATAGTTAATTTTAAAGTTAAATATCAGCAATTGCACTTCAAGTAAAAGTCCTAATTGGAGTTGAAGTTAAGCTAACAGTTGTATGATCAATGGAGTTAAGCTCATAGTTGCATCTAATAATCCAATAGTTGTATCTAATAATCTAATAGTTGAAGATGAAATTTAATTTTTCCAAGTATCATGAACTTTAATTATCATATTTTAACTAAACTATTTTTTTTATTTTTAGTTTAAATTGTTAATTTTGAATTTTGGAGGATGCCCATAGAATCAATCTTACAATGGTAGTCCATCCCAAAATTCTAAGATATATGAGCATATCCCTTAAATATGACTCAAGTCACACTAAATTACATAATATATTGCATACTATAACTTGCAAAAAAAAAAAGAAATTACCTAAATTACATAGTATGGTTTGCAAAAAAAGAAATTACATTTTCAATCTTAAATATTGTATTCTTTTTTAATACATTGTTATGATTAATTTTTAGCTCATCATTTTACCAATATAAAATATTATTTGATTATAATTATTGTTTTTTTATAGAGAAATCATAATAAAAGATATATATATTTCATTGTCAAACAAATACAATAGGATACCTTTATAAATGTTACTACAAAAGTATTGAAACTAAATATATGTCCAACCATTATTTGTATTTTAAATTTTGACTTGAAAATAAAAAATATATAAATTACTAACACACTAACAAGTAATTTGGGTTGTTCTCTATAATGATTATTTCATAAACTTAAATGTAATCACTTAAACCAGGTATGAGATGTGTTGAATTTATTTCCCAAATCTTAGTGCATGATTTTTCAAATTAAATGGTAAAACAACATTCAAAATTGGTTTGATTAATAATAATAATTATACAAAAATATATTTTAGATCAAAGTGTATGATTTTTCTTTTCACATTAAATAGCTATTAGATAATATATACTAACTACTAAAATTTTATTGAAGATTAAAAACAGCAAAGTTATGTATAAGGATGGGTACTCAAGGTAAATACAAATGTTATCTATAAAAGCAATTTTCTTTATAACCTTTAATTAAGAATGACAATACCATGAATATTCAACAATTAACCATAATTATCAATATGAACCTTGTAAAGTTAAAGTATACTACACACTCTTATCATCTAAACATTCTTGTTAATATGACGGTATACTATCTCATTCACGCTTAGCAAACAGGACGGTTAGCCTCAACACATCTCATACTTACTTAAACATAGAAGTAAAAAATATATACATTACTAACATTGGAACACAATTATGACAAGTAACATGATTGTTCGCTCTCTCTACATAATGATTACTCAGAAAGTCTCGATTAAGCTCCATTATATCCAAACAATGACAAATCTTCCAATGTAATATTTAGAACCCAACAGATGGAAGTTCGGAGAAGCCAAAAAGATATTAGACTATCAAAACCCTATTATTACATTATCGAACAAATACAATAACGTGCAAAGCGTTTAATTTTAGTTTACATGCAAATTTATAAATGTTACTATTGTACTCCTTGGAAGAATTTGCCAGAAATGAATGAAATTGGCCATTACCGTGATCTCTTGGCTTATATACCATTACCATTACCATGATATCTTGGATGTTATACCCACACAACATCTGTTGGCAAGAATCTACCATAAATAAATTAATTAAGCCATTGTTGGGATCTCTTGGTTGTTATACCATTACGATTACCGTGATCTCTTGGCCATGGTTGGACATGGCCTGGACAAATCCTGAAACCCATGCGACTACAATTAAAACTCATGGTTGGACAAAGCATGAAACTCATGCAACTGCAATTATTCACTCCATGTCCAATTACTAAGTTAATAACCAATTCTTGAGGAATTTAACTCAATACCACCAATCCTATCTTAATTGATATTAGATTTTCCAAATATTCTTATACCAATGTAGACACTTGCGTTCTATGGGATTGCTCAGTCTGGTAGCATTTGGATCCGTCATTAACTTGATATTTTCACCTGCCAATCACAAATTCAACTGAAGCGAGCAGTATACTCTCTTTGCGCACTGCATATAAATGTATAAACAATCAAGCGATAATCAATGGGATCGGAATCACCTCCATTGAACTGAAACAATCCAAATAAACCTCTGTTTGATTTTCAAGGAATTAATTGAAACTATAGAAATAACCTCCAAATAAATGAAATGATTGAATATAGTTGTGCGCGTGACTGATTGTTTTATTTTTGTCGAAGAATAAACTTACATGAACCTTTCTCATTAGACACCACCGAGCCATGAAGCAACTTTATTTGGAAGTACCAATCCACACCTAACATTGTAACTACATACGAGGAAAGGAGGAAAGCAAAAAAAAATTGACAGTTCACCCAGCATGGTAACACATTTTATCTTTTTGGAAACCAGATCAAAAGATTGTCTAGATGGACGCTACTGTGGAGGAGTTCATTGCTGACAAAAACAAACTAAAATAGACCTCAAATCTCAAAGAGGTTGCATGAATCTTTTGTTGATTGGGTCACACACTTATCAGATTGGATCGCTAATTGAAGACTGTATATATGGTTGGATCGCTAATTGCAGTGTATACACCATATTTCATAGTGATTGCAAAGATGTGGTCGCTATTTGGTGATAGCCAACATAATTCATATGTTGATTCCAAATAATTCATAAGAATCAACAATTCATATGAATGAATTGAATCAAATGTTGTGTTGGGAAACACCGATTGGAAGTCACGTGGGGCAGATCGCTTGCACCAGATCATGTGTGGATTTGTGTTTCATAATGAGAGGAGAAAGACATCCGTTCCAGCGTGGAGGCACTAAATGCATCGCACATATCAGATCTTTTTTTGAGGCCAATCACGTAATGAAATCATTAGATTGTTAAAAAAATCATTGTAGTACAGAGAACAATGAGATCAATTCAACATGGGCCAAAAAATACCGATATGAAGTTTTTCAACTCACTTCGCGCATTAGATTTTTCAAAAAATTTACAACTCATGAATGGAGGTTGCCAGATATACAAATATTTGAAGCAATCTTTACAAAAAAATGTGCCATTTTTACAACCACAAGAGACCTATAAATAAAAATAATTGTTGATTTTTGAGATCCCTGGCTATACAATTAACACATACAAATAATGTCTAATCCAATTTTTCACAACAATTGTTGTAATGAAAATTTCTTTATTAATTTTGGACAATAGAGTTACCTCCCAAAGAAAGTTGTCGTCACCTCCTTTAACAAAGGACCCAAAACTTAATTAATATCTATATAGAAAGCCTAAGCAAAATCTAAATTAGTTAGATGCCCAACTACTAGATGGAGGAGTTTCTTAGGAGTTTGGAAAAGTCTAGTAGGAGTTCAAACAATTTTATTAGGAGTCTGACTCTTGCACCTAAACTCCTAGATGCCAAATGCAGTTCGACTAAGCCTTAAGCGATTAAAAATGAAGTTAAGCTAATAGTTGTATCTAATAGTTAAGCTAATAGTTAAGCTAATATAACTATATAACCATGTTTGAGTTGAAGTTAAGCTAATAGTGGTAGAATCATTGGAGTTAAGATAATAGTTAGTTTTAAAGTTAATATATCAGCAATTGCATTTCAATTAAAGTCATGATTGGAGTTGAAGTTAAGCTCATAGTTATATCTAATAATGGAATAGTTGAAATTAAATTTTATTTTTTCCAACCATAAGGAACTTTACTTGTGAGATGTTAACTACTCTATTTTTTAATTTTTTGAATTATTAATTATGAAATTTTCGACGATGCCTATAGAATCAATCTGGACAGTACACTTGTCTCATTCTCGTCGGTAGATGAAAAAGCATAGATGGTATTCCACCCCAAAATCCTAAGATATATACACCTATTGGCGTAACTATTGATGCAAGGAGATGCATGATTTTATTAGGAGTTTGGAGGAGTTTATTAGGAGTTCACTCTTATATGAATGCACATTAGCTAGACTCCTAGATGCCAAATGCAATTGGACTAAGCCTTAGTGATTAGAGTTGAAGTTAAGCTAATAGTTGTAGAATCATTGCAATTAAGCTAATAGTTACCCAATAATTGATGGAGTTAAGCTAGTAGTTGTATTTAATAATCAAATAGTTGAAGATTAATTTTAATTTTTACAACTATCACTAAGTATAGTTATCACATGTTAATTAAGCTATTTTTTTCTATTTTTTTTAAATTATTAATTATTAATTTTGGACTAGGTGCATAGAATCTATCTAGAAAGTAAGCTTGTCTCATTCTTGTTTAATTTAGGACCATGCCCATAGAATCAAGTTGGACAGTACACTTGTCTCATTCTAGTCCTCAAAAAACATAGATGGTAGTCCACCCCAAAATTCAAAGATATATAAGCCTATCTACCTAACAACAACAAAAAAGCCCGTAAAAAATTAAAGCTATATACTTGGTAAGAACTAAGAAGGATTCAATAAAAGAATAAGGTAAGGAAAAGATTAAGTGCATGATAAATCATCTTTAACAAATCCAATGTTTTAGGCAAAGCAAAAAGTTTGGCAAAGAGAAAAGACTCTGCAAAAGCTGCATGAATCGAAACTCAAGAAACGGAATGGAACTATGCAGAGAACAACATAAAGCAGCCTAATTAGTGGGAATTTTTAAAACAAACACAACAAAACCTGGACCTGAAACCTGAGGTAGAGCACCTTGAAAGGGAAAAAGGAGAGAATAGTAGAATTTAGACGAAAGATTGATTCGAAAATGACAAAGGCGACACAAATAGAGTCACGACTATTGAAAATATCGTCGAAAGACTTTAACCAACTGAAGATTATGACAAATTTTGATACTAGTTTGTATGCTATACAAATAATTTTAAGGGTAAAAACTTTTGTTGCGTAAACTAAAACATATTGTTCAAATCAACACATGAGACAAATTCAACCAAGCGAGCAAGTATTTGAAAATAGTTGCCTGAGAAATCACTGCACTCGGAGATTACAACTGCAAAAAACTTCAATGATTTATAATATTCCCGTTCTTATGATCCTAAAATCACTGAATAAGAAGAAACTGGCAATCACTCATCCCTCAGCCAGGACGATCTGATTTGAGTGGTAAATATTGTTGAAATTGACACATCAAACAACTTCAACCAAGCAAGTAATTGAAAATAGTTGCCTCAGAAATCACTGCACTTGGAGAAAACAAATGCACAAAATTTCAATGATTTAAAATACTCTTTGTTATGACCCTAAAATGCTTGATCAAGAAGTAACTAGCAATCACTCATCCCTCAGTCAAGACAATTTGAATAGAATATATAAATATATGTCCACAATTGCCCAAAAGTGTCATCCCTCAGTCAAGACGATTTGAATAGATTATATAAATATATGTCCACAATCGCCCAAAAGTGGTCAGTGAGACAGGTGAGTGCAAGTAGGTTGAAAAAGCATATAAAATGCTGGTGCCCAGAAAATCTTACGAGCAACTGTAATTATAACAAAATATAAAATATATTATAGGACATGTAACTGTAACAAAATACAAAATATATTATAAGACGTCCTAGTGCTAAGCTAGTGAGGCAGGTGCTCAATTCTTGAGCAAAGGCCATAAGATAAACGGAGGACAAAATACTTTTATCTACATTTTACAGCATTCAAGAAACCAAAATAAGAATATATGTTCCATTAAAATTGAGGAGATAACAGTGCCAAGAAAAAAGAGGCAAAACAAATTTGGGACTAATAATTACAATGAAAAGAAAATCATAGTTACAAAGGGTATTCCGGATAATTTTAGTGAAGGACTCAACATTTTCCTATTTGGTTGCAAATACTTCAAACAGGTGACTGTACAATAACCTGAATACGGGATAATCTTCTTGATATTTATACACCAACAGAACAACAAAATTAAGGATAAACTCATCAGCGTAATCAACATTAAGATATCCTTTATCTCCTACCAAGTTTGATGATGAAAAACAACATAACCCCAATGGCATGTTGATCTTTCCTTTAGGAAATTGTTATACAGAAAACCAACATTGCCACAACTACTTTTGTGGGAAGACAAGAGAGTGTATTTAAATACTAGCTCATGAATGACCAGAAACAACACTGAAAATATATTAAAGAGGAAAAAGAATAAAATCAGTGTATGTTGTGCAGTTGATTACTGCCTTTTTAAATCAACCCTTTTTCATTACATGAAGAAAAATCAGTGTTTGCCAAAGGCCAATACTTACAGGATAAATGCCATTTGCACATAGTAGTCTGAATTTCGCTTGCAATCAAGTTGAATTCCCTGCTGGCCATTTGATTTACTAGCTTGTTTTGTAATATAGTTTACATCAAGTCTCCCCAATTGATGTTATGGGCATCTAAGCTTACCACATGGATATGAGTATTGACATCATTGATAATAGATTAAAACAAATACAGAGCTGCAATCCAATTAATATAGTCTTGCGAAAAAATACAATTTTCATGTTGAACATGATTACACATATATATAATATTAAACAAATAGAAATTTGTTTGAGCAACTAAAACTAATATAAAAGATTTCATTGGAAGAAAAGAGATAAAATGCAAATTTTTGGTAGTTACAATTTTTACAAACTAAAATGTAGAACCCTGATCATTTGATGTAGTTGCAACCATCCTTGCTGCACTTGTATTGCCAAACAAATTAGATATGCTCCATTTTGGTCTTTTGGAAACCACGGCATTTCCCACCAAATCCTCTTTTAGACACTTTAACACCATTGCTACATCTTTCATATTTGGTCGTTCTTCAAGTGAATCTTTTGAACAAAACAAACCAACATGCAACAAAGACAATAGACATTTGTATGCATCATTTTCTTCAAATGCCTCTCCATCCACCTCATGAAGAATGCTATTATCAAGTATCTCTTTCACATTGCTTGGAAACGCAAACTTAACCCACTTGTGCAAGTTTAGGCCTTCAACAAACATGTCACTAGTTGGCTTCATTCTAGTGAGCATTTCCAATAACATAATGCCATAGCTATAAACATCTCCTTTGATAGAAATAGTCTTGCCTAATCCATATTCTGTATTTAAGGAAAAATTGATCAAATTTTATTCATCCAATCCATACAAAATTATTAATAATGAAGAAATAAGTAAAACTAACATGCTTTGAAAAACTCTACCTGGGGCAATGTATCCCACGGATCCTTTCAAATCAAGTGTTGAAGTAAGTGAATCAGTAGAGGTTGCACCAATTAATCTAGCAATCCCAAAATCTGTTACATGGCCTACCATGTCCTCATCCAAAAGCACATTGCTTGGTTTTATATCACAATGTACTACTTGCACGGGGGAATCATGATGAAGATACTCCATGGCATGGGCCACATCTATGGCAATGTTTAATCTTGCTTCTAATCCCAATGCACACACTTTCTCACCATTGTTTGAATCTCTCTCAGGATACAAATGTTTCTCTAAGCTTCCATTACACATAAACTCGAACACTAAACCTTTGAACTGGAGGTTGGAACATGAAGTTATGATTCTCACAAGATTTCGATGACGAACCTTTTGCAACACCTTACATTCTGCTATAAAAAAAATTTCAACTTGATCGTTTTGCAAATTGAGAACTTTCACAGCAATAGGCGTGCCATCACTCAAACTTCCCTTGTAGACTGATCCGGAACTACCTTTCCCCAACAAGTTAGCTTGAGTAAATCCATGTGTTGCCACAACAAGCTCTTGATATGAGATCCTTCGATGCTCCACTTTTTGGAAAATAGATCGTGGAAACTCAAAGTTTTTCAAGCTTTGTATTTGCAAATAACCTCTCCAAAACAATGATAAAACTAGACAGGATAATATAAAACCAGCTCCAAGAACAGGCAATAACACTTTTTTTAGAACTTCAAAATGGCTACTTGGTGTTGGACATGCATGTAACAAAAATACTTGTGCTCCACAAAGACCAAGATTTCCAATTAAGGATATGGTTTGATTTGCAGAAAATGCTCCTTCCATCACTTTACCTGTCAACTTGTTAAAAGATAAGTTTAAATACCGAAGCATTTTCAACTTCTTGAGTGTAACTGGTATTGTACCTGATAAGGAGTTTGAAGACAGATCTAGGAGCATGATATTTTGCAAATTTCCAAGTGAATTTGGAATAGAACCTTGGAAGTCATTTCGAGATAAATTCAATGATTCCAATCCAATGCAATTTCCAAGCATAAATGGAATGAGCCCAGACAATTGATTGGCAGAAATGTCTATAGCTTGAGCCATTACAATCTTACTAATCTCTCGAGGCAATGATCCTTCTAATAAATTCCATGACAAATTCAAATAGAATTGTAGATTAGAAAGCATAGAAATTTCATGTGGTATGCTTCCACTAAGTCTATTGTGAGACAAATCTAACAATTCCAAATTTCTGCATTCTCCTAAATTGGCAGGTATCTCATGTGATAAGAAGTTATCATGAAGATAAAGGTTTCTTAGTTGTTTAAGATGGTGCAAGGAATAGGGAATTCTTCCAGAAAACATGTTTCTACTGAGATCTAAAAGACCCAGATATTTTAATGGTTGAAAGTCATTTGGGATATTTCCTTCCAATAGATTATTTCCAAAGTACAATCTTTCCAGTTTTACAAAGCTTCGCAAAGATGGGATGCTACCATTGAAAAAATTTCCTCTTAAGCTAAGAAGAGTTAAGCCACTTAGATTGCTAAGTTGCAAAGGTATGTTTCCTTCTATTCTATTTATGGATAAAACCAAGATAGATAAAGTAGGAGAAAGTTTGCCAATCATAAATGGCAAATTACCACCTAGTTTATTTTTTCCCAAGTATAATTTTTCTAGATGTGAACAATTGGTAAGAGCTGTAATAAAAGGCATGTTGGTAACACCACCACTTTCAAATTGATTATCTCCCAAGTTTAGACGTTCAAGGAGGGATAGCTTACCTAACTCTGTTGGAACAATTCCTTCTAAATATTTGTTGGAGCCTAGATCCAATATTGTGAGTTTCGAACAATTTCCAATGGAATTTGGTATGTTTCCACTAAGTTGATTAAGATATAAATTGAGTATACTCAAATTGATAAGCTTACCGAACTCCCAAGGGATGTGCCCAACTACATTGTTTACGGCAATCTCGAAGTCAATCAAAGAGGAGATGTTTGACAAAGAAGGGGGAATGGTCCCTGACAATTCATTTAATTGAAGGTAAAGCAGTTGCAGATTAGTGAGCAGACCCAACTCAGGTGGAATACTGCCAGAGAGTTTATTCCTGGAAATATCCAAGTGAACCAAAGTGGAAATATTAGACAAAGAAACAGGAATGTTGCCTGACAAGTCATTATAATAAAGCGACAGGTTTTGCAGATGATTGAGGATGCCAAGCTTGGGTGGAATGCTGCCAGTAAGATTGTTTGTATCAATTATCAAGCCATTCAAAGTGGAAATATTGCACAAGGAAATGGGAATATTCCCTGACAATTCATTTTGATAAAGAATAAGCATTCGCAGACTATTAAGCAAACCAAATTGTTGTGGAATGATACCAGTTAGACCATTGATCCCAATATTTAAAATAATCAAGGTTGAGAGGTTTCCCAAGGAAGTGGGTATAGTACCTGTGAGACTATTTGCTTCTAAGATAAGTTTCTGCAAATGTGAGAGGGAACCTAACTCGAAGGGAATGCTCCCGTTCAGATTGTTGAATGCGAGGTCGAGCTCCACCAGATTATGGCAACTTGAAAGGTTCCCCGGAATGCTTCCATCCAATTGATTGTGGCTCAATGAGACTGTTCTCAAACGAAAGAGGCGTCCCATTTGGGATGGTATGTCGCCGTGGAATGCATTGTGTGAAAGATCGATCGAGCGGAGAAACGACAAATCGCCGAGAGAAGGAGAAATGACGCCTTGCAGATCCATAGCAGTGAGGTTGAGGGCAATGACTCTGTCCATTTGATGGCGGTGGGTGCAGGTAATGCCAGTCCAATTGCATAAAGGATTGGCGGGACTCCAGTTGGCCATGGAATTTAGGGGACTGTTTGTAATAAGGGACTTGAATTCCAACAAGGATTTTCGATCATCGTGAATTGAGTGAGAGGAAGAGAAAAGCAAGAGAGTTAAGAGCAGAGAAAAACAATAACGGAGAAACGACATAGTGTTTGAAACTGAGATAAATGAATGAATGCATGCATGCTGTGTGTGATATGAGCTGCTGAAAGTTACTTATAACCTGCGAGGGAGAGGGAGAAACAATATACGTGCTAAAAATTCTACCAAGCAAAGATAGAGTACCTGTTCTGCCATTGAACTTATTTTCAGTGGGGACGCTCTTTATTTCTCACCTGCCACTGATAACTCAATTCCAAGGAAGTAATGGCTATGGTACGAGGGAGATGTATAGCAGGGTAATGTGGTGGTTAAAACTCACCCAATCAAGCCGTTAGAAGATTTTTATTTCTCACAGAGTCACCTGCCACCGATAAATTAATTGCACAGAAGTAATGGTACAAGGAAAATGTCTAGCAACTCACCCAAGGAAGATGATAAATAAATAGAAGATATTCATTTCTCACCTGCCACCTATAACTCAGATCCACAGAAGTAATGCCACCGATAACTCAATTGCACAGAAGTTAAAACTCACCCAATCAAGCCGCTAGAAGATCTTTATTTATCACCTGCCACAGGCACAGATAACTCAATTCCACCAACGGATACCGATATATCTTAATTTCTCATTTTGCACCCATAACTCAATTCCACCAAAAGAATTGGTTTATGTTGTTACGTGGATAGCGTATGTATCTTACAATTTTTGGGTAAGTACCAATCAAGCCGCTAGAAGATCTTTATTTATCACCTGCCACAGGCACAGATAACTCAACTCCACCAACGGATACCGATATATCTTAATTTCTCATTTTGCACCCATAACTCAATTCCACCAAAAGAATTGTTTTATGTTGTTACGTGGATAGCGTATATATCTTACAATTTTTGGGTGAAGTACCATCTATCAGATTTTGGGTGTTTTGGGTGAACTACCATTTATGTTAAGTGTATATATTTTATAATTTTTGGGTGAACTATTTATGTTTTTTTCATCTACTTATGAGAAGGTGAGCAATACTTGTTATGGTATGGAGCATTTAATGCGACGGCGGTCGCACTGTTCGCCGTCAGATCGCTCTTTGGAACGGATCCGACGGCGGACAGTGCGACGGCCGTCCCATTAAATGCTCCATAGCATAACAAGTATTGTTCGCCTTATGAGAATGTGACAAATGTACAAATTGATTTTATAGGCCTTGTCCAAAATTAAAGAGAATGAGACAAGTGTACTGTGCAGATTGATTCTATGGGAGTCGCCCAAAATTAATAATTAATCATTTAAAAAAATATAGCTTAATTAACATGTGATAAGTATACTTAGCGATAGTTGTAAGAAATAAAATAAGTTAGTGATAGTTGTAAAAATTAAAATTAATTTAACTATTCAATCAATCAAGTATTAGATACAACTATTAAAATTAATTTTCAACTATTCAATTATTAGATACAACTACTAGCTTAAATCAATCCATTATTAGATACAACTATTAGATTAACTTCAATGATTCTGAAACTATTAGCTTAACTTCAACTCTAATCATGGTTATATGGGATAATTATTAGCTTAACCATTAGATACAACCATCAATTATTAGATACAACTATTAACGAGTCTATTATTAGATACAATTATTAGCTTAACTTCAACGAGTCTAATCATAGTTATATTGGATAACTATTAGATACAAGTGTAGTAGCGAGATTGATTCTATGGGCATCCTCAAAAATTCATAATTAATACTTTCAAAAAAATAAAAACTATCTTAGTTAACCAGTATGGGGGAGATCTTGTAACGTAACGTTCCTTATGTAAATGAAGGCTATAAATATTATGAGGGAGATGTTGTAACGTTATGTAACGTTCCTCATGTAAATGAGGGCTATAAATATTATTTGGGAGATGTTTTAACGTTATGTAACGTTCCTCATGTAAATGTCGCCTACAAATATATACTTCTATTTACTTATGATCTGATTATGAGGGAAATGTTGTAAAGTTATGTAAGGTTCTGCATGTATATGTCGGCTATAAATTTCAAATTATGAGGGAGATGTTGTAACTTTATGTAACATTCCTCATGTAAATGTAGGCTATAAATATTTACTTCTATTTACTTATGATGTATATTTAATTAAAAATAAATATTTTTTTTATGTAAAGTATCTAATACCTAATACGAATCTATTACTTGGCACATTTCCACTTCTACTACTTGGCACATTCAGGAAAAAAAGAAAAAATGGAATGCATGCTATTTCAAATTAAGAAAAAATGGAGGCATGCTATTTCAATATTTTAATTAAGGCAAAACCAACATGTTCAAGATTATAATTCAGGCAAATTAAATGTAAATCAGGCAAAGAAAAAGATATTACCAGCAGGGTGGAGATACCACCAAGTGAGCAAATTTCCAAAAGAACAATGGCCTCCTTAAAAAAAATATTATCTCTACTAATTATGGTAAAGATAAACCCTAGCCCTAAAAAAATTAATTTGTATTTCTTTTATAATTATATTGAGTTTCAAGGTTTTTTAATATTAAATTACTATTTACTAAATAGTGTTTTATTCTCATTTTAACTTTAGCTTTATCATAATTAATTATCTTTGAAATAACTTAACTTAGTTATTTTAACTTAAATCATCAATTTAACTTAGCTAACTATTTATTCCTACCCAATTCATCCCTATAAAAATTACAAATTTCCAAATTATTAATCGAAGCGATTTAATATATCTAAACTTTTTAACTATGAAATCAAGGCATTGGCTTATATATATATATATATATATAATCAATTCTCTTTATTCTACCATCTTATATTTAATTATACTTATTTTAACTATTTATTTAATTGTACATGGTTTAGGAGGTCTTTGCAAATGGTTTTAAGACCATGTGCAAGACCTCCTAAACAACCCATGATTTTAGGAGGGCCTTGCACATGGTTCTAAAACCATGTATGGAGGAGATGTTGTAATGTTCTTTCCTAACAAAATAAAAAATAATATAAAATTTTATATGTGTGTCATAAATAGTATTAAATATTAATAATAAAAATATTATATATCCACCTTAAATAAAGAGATGTGTCTTTTGGTCTGAATCACACAAAAAATGATAGTTGAATGCAATACTTCTAAGAATAGGTTTACACCAAAAATTTGATCCCTGTGGGTGCTTAATAGAGCCAACGATTTGGTCTATGCTAGTTAGATACATTTATGAGCTTAACTACATTAATAATACAACTATTATCTTAAATTAACTACTTGAACTGCATTTTCTGATATATTAACTTTTAAATTAACTATTGGATACAACTATTAACTACTAATCATGCTTGCATTGGGTAACTATTAGCTTAACTTCAACTCTAATCGCTGAAGGATTAGTCGAAGTGCATTTGGCATCTAGGAGCTAATGTGCATTGGTGTAAAGTCGAAATCCTAATAAAATAGTTCAAAATCCTAATATACTCCTCCATCTTGGACTTGGACATCTAGCTAATATATAGTTTGCTTTGGTTTTCTATATAAATATTAATTAGGGTTTCAAGTCTTTTTAAAAGAAGACGACAACATTCTTTGGGAGGTAACTATGTTGTCGAAAAATAATAAAGAAATTTTCCATTATAACAATTGTTGTGAAAATCAAGATCGAGTTATTTCTCACTTCCTTTCAAGCTATGATGTTATAGATCAAATGTTATTTGTATTTGTTAAATGTATAGTGAGTGATCTAAAAATTCCATTCTTTTTATTTGAAGGTTTTCTGTGGTTGTAAAAAGGGCACATTTTTTGTAAATATTGTTTCAAATCTTTGTAGATGCAATCTCCATTGTTGAGATGTACCTTTTTTTTGAAAAATCTACTTGAAGTTAAAACTGTGAAGTGAGGTGACAAAATTCCAATCATGATTTTTTGGCCCGTGTTGAATTGATCTTAGTTTTCGCTATACTGCAAATTTGTTTTTCTAAGTTTTTGGTTGCAGCGCCCTCACTTGTGGTGTTTCCAAAGATCTGTGTGTTTAGAGATATGTAAACTGCTGCAACAATCCAGTGATTTCATTATGTAATTTTCCTCCGAAAGAGATCTGGTTTCTGCGCTGCATCTGGTGCCTTCACGCATGAACGAATTCCCTTCTCCTCTCGTTGTGAAACACAATTACACACATGATCTGGTGCAAGCGATCAAACCCGTGTGACTTCCAATAGGTGTTTCCCTACGATGTAATTGATTCAATTCATTCATATGAATTCTTTGCAATCAACATATGAATTCTCTCGTCCATCACCAAACATTGACCACATCTTTTCAATCACTAAGAAATATGGTGTTTACACTGCAATTAGCGATCCAGCCATATAGACAATCTTCAATCAACAATTCAATATGATAAGTATGTGATCCAATCCACAAAAACATTCACACAACCTCTTTGAGATCTGAGGTCTATTTTAGTTTGGTTATGTAAGCAACAAACTCCTCCAAAGCAACGCCCATCTAGACGATCTTCTGATTTGGTTGCCAGAAACAAAAAAAACATGTTACAATGTTGGCTCAACTGTCATTTTTTTGTGGTTTCGTCCTTTCCTTGTATGCGGTTACAATGTTGGGTGTGGATTGGTACTTCTAAATAAATTTGTGTCATGGATCGGTGGTGTTTAATAAGCAAGGTTCATGTAATTTTATTTTTCCACAAAAGATAAAATAATGAGTCACGTGCACAAGTATATAAAAAACAAAAAAAAGTATTCTTTTGTTTATAATTTAACATTAAAATACTTCAAGTGTAGTTTAATGTTGTTTCAAAAAGAAAAAGACTATATTTTGAATTATCAAGGTATATGTACAAATCGTCCAAGTATCCACAAAAACTAGACAAAACCGTCCAGAGATAGGGCATCCTATCGGTATAATTAGGACAAAAAGTTGCCAAAACGATACCAAATACATCAAGAAAAGCACCCCCACATCAAGTAGAATAGAAAACAACATAGCCAAACTCATCCAACCAAAAACTATAAAAAACTAATATAAAGCCATACGATCCTCCCGAAGAGGAGTGTCATCGATCCAATAATCTAGGAAAATAGAACCTGCTGGGGCAGAAAGACCCCGTGTAGAGAGTGCATTCGCTGAAGAATTGAACTCCTAAAAAATATGTATAAGAGAGAGTTGAGGGAAGTCCAAGAGCAAAGATCTCATTGAATGCAACCAATGGCCAAGATGCAATGATTTAATAGTACATAAGTCTTTTTCCCAGTTGATGTTCAAAGCAGAGTCCCTAGCAATCTACTTCAAGGAAATGCCTCATTGTTGGGAAACAAAGAGGACAATCCATAATCTCTTAAGTTCAGCTCTAGTTACGCCCAAAGGCGTAAAATCTTATAAATTTGGGGTAGACTACCATCTATTATTTTTCAGCTCTGGTCGACAATGAGACATGTGTACTGTCTAGATTGATTCAATGGGCATCGTTCAAAATTCATTATGAACAATTATAAAATTTGAAAATAGATCATGTGATAACTGGACTTTTTGGTAATTGGAAAAAAATAAATAAAAAATATCCCATGTCACAACTAAACTTATTGGCATGGTAATGTGTAGTCCATGTGATAATGAAACTCCATCTAGCAGCTAGAAGTTGAGCGAATGTGCAGAAGGTTTAGTCAAACTGCATTTTACAACTAGGAGTTGAAGTGATGTGTAGTTCGTGTGATAGTGGAACTCCTAATAAACCCCTTTGAACTCCTAATAAGTTCCTTTGAACGTGCATGTGATAATTGCACTTAGTGGCATGGTAATGTGCAACTCATGTGAAAGTTGAACTCCATGTGGCAATGGGAGTCGAGTTAATGTGCATAAGGCTTAGTCGAACTCCATTTGGAAGCTAGCAAGATAACTCGGAGTTGTTATGCTAACTACAATAGCTTTATATTAACTTGTAAAATAACTAATAGATACAACTATTAGCTTAAATCCAATGATGATACAACTATGAGTTTAACTTCAACAATGTGCTTAACAACCATAAATTAAGTGGTTGTTATATTAGATTAACGATTAGATATAAGTAATTGACCCATTCTATAGGAAAAACATTATCAATGTGTGAAATATATACATGTCGGTGTAGTCCGAACATATTAATATTAATAATATGGTTGTTGATAGTTACAAAAGAATGGG
Organism: Pseudotsuga menziesii; assembly: GCA_001517045.1. Lineage (NCBI taxonomy): Eukaryota > Viridiplantae > Streptophyta > Pinopsida > Pinales > Pinaceae > Pseudotsuga > Pseudotsuga menziesii. The sequence continues at coordinate 109,348 of LPNX010036243.1, forward strand.
CAATCAGTTCAAGTGAAATTTAAGCACTAGACAGATTCCCTTGGGAACAGAGCAGAGGTTGGATCTCCCATCCAATGGTTCCAAACTTTCAGGCACAATCTCCAAGGAAAGTCTGTATGGTGCTTAAGTTTATCCTTATGATCATTCATAAATTTTCCATTTAACTTATTTTCTTAATGTGTACATCACTACTTATTTCTGCAATTTATAACAAGTGTCACAAACTGTTGGTGTCATGGATTGTTGGCAGTATAAACATAAATAAAAAGTATCTTGTGACACTAGAAGTTAGGTGGAACTAAGTCACATGAATGTTTACAGTATAAACAGAAATAAAAAGTATGTTAGGTGGTTCCCAAAGGATATGTTTTTTTATTTTTTCTTTGTCCTTGAAACATTTTTTAAAGTGTGACTTTCTACTTCTAAAATAAAATTAAAATTTTTTCTTCAAACAAAATAGTAATAAAATGATCATTTTTTTCCAAAATACTGACAATTGATTATGGCGTGAGTTTCAATGCTAGTATATCATGCTTGATTATGACGTGAGTTTCAATGCTAGTATACTATCTATTAGACTACAATTTCATAAATTAACTACTCCATGAATTAACCGTCTCTATAAATTAACTACTCCACAAATAAGAATCCATTAAGTCTCCATTAAATACCTCAATGGCCTCTCCAAACACCAACTTGGATGGGAATCTTTCACCCTCAAAATTGGCTAAGGTAAGAAAACTAGTCATCCACTAGCTCTCACAATTCACAAATGATCAAAAGCTATTATCTTGGTTGATTCATATATTTTATAAACATCCTTAGCCTTCTAAGTTTACCAATTGATCCAGGGTGCATCCACGGAGGTGAGTTACATTTTTTGGCAACACGAATTCGGTAAAAACGAAAAAACGTACCTCGGTCAAGCTTTTAATAAACCCTCGATCAAGGTCTTAACAGCTCGATCGATGGTTTATAAAGCACTCGATCGAGGGTTAAAGTAGACCTTGATTGAGCATCTTTAATTTCCTATAAATAGGCAACATGCCCATCTTTTTTTTTCGAATATTTAACAAAACCTCAATCGAGGTTTTCAGACTTGATTGAGGTTTTGTTAAGACCTCGATCGAGGGCTGGAAAAACAGAGAATTATCCCTCTTACAGGAAAATCAATGTTTCTCTGTGTCTTCTAGGTGTGTAAACGCTGCCATTCATGGCACACAACTAAGCGAAGTTCATACCAATAGATTCATCACCGAATCCTCTATCCATTGAGGTATCATGCATGCGTTTTGGCATTCATATGGTATTTTTTTTTAATTAATTCTAAAACTTACACTCAGAAAACTTGACAACAACTTCCAAGCAGTTCAAAGAAAAATCCACAGGGTAAAATATACACATCGAAAAATTTCTAAAAAATACAGAGCCGACACATCGACTCGTCATCTTTAAAAGGGTATCTTTGGTTTTTCAATTTTTGAAAACAGTGAAAAAAAACCTGGGATAGACACACATGTGTATAAAATGATGCTGAAATTAGATGTGGTCACTTTCAAAAAATAATAAACCAGCATAGATCCAAATCCTCGGCTCTATTAAGCGCCAAGGGGGATCAATTTTTTGGAGGTGTAAACCTCTTCTTAGAAGTATTGCACTCAACTATCATTTTTTGTGTGATTTAGACCAAAAGACACATCTATTGATTTAAGGTCGATATATAATATTTTTATTATTAATATTTAATAATATTTATGACACACATATAAAATTTTATATTATTTTTTATTTTGTTAGGAAAGAACATTACAACGTCTCCTCCATACATGGTTTTAGAACCATGTGCAAGGCCCTCTTAATATCATGGGTTGTTTAGGAGGTCTTGCACATGGTCTTAAAACCATTTGCAAAGACCTCCTAAACCATGTACAATTAAATAAATAGTTATAAATAAGTATAATTAAATATAAGATGGTAGAATAAAGAGAATTGATTATATATATATATATATATGACTAAGCCAATGCCTTGATTTCATAGTTAAAAAGTTTAGGTATATTAAATCGCTTGGATTAATAATTTGGAAATTTGTAATTTTTATAGGGATGAATTGGGTAGGAATAAATAGTTAGCTAAGTTAAATTGATGATTTAAGTTTGTTAGAATTTCATCATTAAGCTAGCATTATATTAGGATCTTTAACTGAGAGAATAACAAGCACAACTATCAAACACAAGAGACAATGAACACAGTGTTTATCCTCGGGGAAACCATAAATGGTGAAAACCTTGCAACTTCCTCAGAGATAGAATCAGCACCAAGAGTAGAACCCAAAACAGTAAGTGATCTCCCGACAGCAGTAACCTTCTTTCTATCTAGCCCCAATGTCTTCTCCTTCCTCAAGTATGCGCTACACTTGAGTGTGTATCAGTTGTGTGATAAATAGAGAGTCCAGCTCTCTATTTATACTAATCCTGACATGACTAAAACCCTACTAGGGCTGACCTCACTATGAGAGTCTAATAACCCTAGTGCCTGCGGGGACTTTAACCCTTAGACAATAGGAGGGTTACCCACAATGACTTGACATGACTTGTTTACATTATAGACCTTCCCGATAGGAACATCGGGGCATGACATAACTCAAGTACATCCCGAAATAAACATCAGGTTACAATATATAAGAAATATAAGTGAAATACATTCCGAAGTTACATATACATCAACACTGCCTCTTAACTAGGAAGGTATTCTTTCGACACAATTTTCAGCACAAGTCTTCTTCTCTGTATCTATTGGATCATCATCAAGTCCTCATCATCTTCACGTCTTCTTCATCTTCAAGTCATCTTCATCTTCAAGTCATCTTTATCTTCAAGTCATCTTCATCATCAGATCTGGATCATCACTCGATCTGGATCATCACTGGACATCATCACTCAATCTAGATCATTACTGGATCTGGATCATCACTGCTAGATCATCATCACTGGATCTGGATCATCACTGGGTCATCATCATGGCTGCTATCTCTTGATTCTTCTCGTCATAGGAACCTATACAGAGCCAGTCCTTTTTCATACTGGATGTATCATCACAGAGCTAGTCCTTTTTCATACTAGATGAGGCATCACAGAGCTGGTCATTTTTCAGACCAGATGAGGCATCACAGATCTGGTCCTTTTTCATACCAAATGTGCCAGCTACTCAGAGCTAGTCCTTTTTCATACTAGATGAGTCTTCATAGAGATGGTCCTTTTTTCATACCAGATGAGGCATCACAGAGCTGGTCCTTTTTCATACCAGATGAGGCATCACAGAGCTGGTCCTTTTTCATACCAGATGAGGCATCACAGAGCCGGTCCTTTTTCATACCAGATGTGGCAGCTACTCAGAGCTAGTCCTTTTTCATACTAGATGAGTCTTCACCAGAGATGATTTAAGGGGCGAAATTTATCCCATTGGCGAAATTAAAGGAGTTTCAAATTTTCCTTGGGCGAATTTATTATATTAAAATTTTTTTTAGGGTTAATATTAAATAGCCCATTTTTTATTTTCAAAAAAAAATTAAAAACATAGTTATCCCAACGATATTTGGTTGGAAATTATTGCAAAAACCATTTTCGCCCTTTGAAATTTGCTTTGGATCTAGCTTTCGCTTGCAATTTCCACCATGGGTTTCGGATAGAGGTCCTGTTCGCTAGCGATTTCCAGCATGGGTTTTAGATGGACATCATGTTCTCCAGTGATTTCCAGCATGGGTTTAAGATGGAGTTCATGCTTGCCCTCAATTTCAGGAAATGGTCGTTTTTTAGTCCTATTCAGCCTCCATTTGGTTTCAGAGCCCCTGTTCGTCCTTGAAATCAGGAAATGACAGTTTTTGGACCCTCATTCGCCCCTATTTGGCTTCTAAATCTCTCGTTCCTCCTGTATTTGGCATTTTTCGAAGTCCCATTCACCTCGATTTTGAGTATTTATCGTTTCTAGACTCTATAGCCCCATTTGGATTATGAATGATGGGTTTTCTCAGTTTATGCACAATTATTTAAGACCAAAGAACATCTATGGTGACCACAATGAATTCAAGAAGAATTTGTACTGGATTTATGTGCCAATGACTTTCGAATTTAGTCTCTATTGCATCTGTATTCTGTGTGTTAATCTTCACACGAATCTAAGTCTTTGAGTTGCAAGTTAGTCTCTCTCAATTCATATTTTGGGTGCTCAATGTGATCAAATTTCACAGTTGAAATTAAATTATTTTGGCTTAATGAGCTAGGTTTATTGTTGCTATTAAGTTGATTTCTTGAGGTTTTTCTTGGTTGCTGGAATAGGCCCTATGACCTAGGGAATAACTCTCCTACATCTGGTTCTAGTAAAGGGTTATTGTTGCTATTAAGTTGATTTCTTGGGTTTTTTTTGTTGTTGTTGGAATAGGCCCTATGACCTAGGGAATAAATCTCCTACATCTGGTTCTAGTAGGTCGCGACCTCTCTAGACAAATTCATGATTTCACCCTAGTACTCTCAATGAGATTATACTCTTGAATAATAATCTGTCAGCCTAACTTCCATCTAATTTTGGGTTGCTAAAAAACCTGATTGTCTTTGATGAGAGCTCCAATAAACTGGTTGGGCCTCTTCCAAACAACATTGGGTAGATGGTCATCTTGGAACAATTGGATGCTGCCCACAATATGTTAATATCCAAGATCCTCCAGAGCATCTGTACATTCCCCAATTTGGATAATTTTACTTACTCCTATAACTTCTTTAACATAGAGGAACCCAATTTCCTGGCCCTTCCCAGCAGAAGCGCTACCTTCAATAACAAGAGAAATTGTATCCCTAGCAAGCATGAGCAGAGAAAACTCCATCAATGTTTAGCTTCCTTGTCTCGGCCTGGTGTAGATAAAAATTTTAGAGGCAAGAGTCTCAAGTATTGGGCTCAACTTCAAATGTATAGATTCTCATGAAAAATGAATGGTGGATGCACCGCATTCTCTATGGTATTTTTTAGTTATAAGCTTAAGATACAATTTAGTATTTCTAGATTTCAAATTTTAGATCTATCATTTCACTCTTTTAGTGTTTGTGTCTCATGTAAAAAATTCCACTATTAAATTTATTAATATGAAAAGCGTTCTTTCTACTCCACATGAATTGTGCGTCATATAGCTGGGTTAGTGTTGGAAACCATTAATTCATGTCAGAGTCGATACAAATGTAGAGATAAGAATCTCCAGTATGGGGCTCAATTTTAGATGTATATATTAACATGATAAATGGATGGTGGATTCACCACATTCTCTATGGTGTTTTTTAGTTAGAATCTTAAGATACAATTTAGTAATTCTAGAGTTCAAAATTTAGATCTATCATTTCATTCTTTTAGTATTTGTGTCTCATGTAAGAAAATTACACTATTAAATTCATTAGTATGAAAAGATTTCTTTCTACTCCACATGAATTGTGCATCATATATCTGGGCTTGCATTGGTAAACATTACAATTGCAAAGTGTATAAAGTTGATTATGAAAAATATATAATCTGGAGATGAGTTACTTTTAGCATTTAAATGTTAAAAGAGATCTATTACTTTTCTTTTATTAAGGTGAATCGATTTTTAACTTCTATTAATTGGAAATCTTAGGAATGTTGCACGGATTACCAATTCTTGTCACTCGTGTGATAAGTTCTTATTGTATTCCATGTCATTTCTATTATCATGTTTAATATTTGTGAACCTAATGCAAGGAAGATAATATCAATATGAATTTAGCATCATTATATAGATGTGGGAATTTGTTAAAAAGGAACCGATGTATAGTTGTGGAGAGTTTGGATCGATGTTTTCATGTTGCATTCCTTTTGAGAACTGCAAGGCCTTGTTATGCAGAATTCAATGTTTATAAATTCTTGACATTTACAACATTAATAATCAGCAGTGTTTCACTGGAACTGATTTGTGAATATGTTTTCGAGAGAAAGGAAGAATGCAGGGTGGTACCCGTTTATGTTTTGATTGTTTCCTTTTTGGCAAGAGTTGCTTGAATTGAACACTATGTTATCATTTTTTAAAGTCAATATTCAATCACCTAAAATAGTAGGGAAACTTCCATAGGACATTAGACATAAAGTTGCTTTAGTACAAATGTTATATATTGCTTCTTTGTTGGTTGCTATACTATAAGGACATCCATATGTTGTGATGTTTATCAACAAAGATTAGGACATGTACAAGCATTACAGAATACAGACACCGCTGTCATATCAAGTGTCAAAATCTATTTACAGTTTTTCATCCAGTTCAACAATTCCACAGGGGATTAATTGTTACCTCAAAGCATCTCTTTGAACTTTTTTTCTTGGAATGGTCCTTATCCTTGCTTCAACATTTCAAGTCCATGACAAAATAAGAAACTTTTCATAGCCATGGCATAAATGATAAGATATGAATACCATGTTATTTTTTCTCCACCCCACCATATTATTGGAGGCTTTGCATGTGATAAAGAAAAAGGGGACAACAAAAGTGCACGCTTTGTACATGGGGATCCATGCATTTTTTTTTATTTTGTGCCTTCATTAATTTTAGCTAAGCCACACAAGTTTAATATTTGTGAGTACAATCAATAAGTGGTTTCATTTGGTTACCGAAGTGAATCCCATTCCAAATTTTCTTCTTTTGTGCCTTCATTAATTTCAGCTAAGACACACAAGTTTAATATTTATGGGTACAATCAAGAAGTGCTTTCATTTGGTTACCAGAGTGAATCCCATTTGGTTTCCATTCCCAAAAGCAATGGAACATTACTAGAAAAAAAGTGACTAAAAAGATTACATAGTGCTTAGGATACCTATTAACATGTTCTACACATTGCTCCACTGAAAATGATTTTACTTGCATTGTGCCTTGTGTTAGTTAACACCGTGGAGCTCAAGGGCATAACATTTGGTCAATAGAGCTACTTGCACCTACATTTGTCCAAGCCTTTTACAACGTTTTCATACCAGCTATGATCCAACTAATTATTAACTCCATCTTGATAGCTATACTTTGTAAGTCAAATGTATATTTGTTGGCACATCCTTCTATTACCTTTCATATGGATGATATTTGGGGGGATGCAATAGTTGGGTAGCTAGATCAATTTAACGAAATTTATTCTTTTGTCAAATATTGGCTACTAGTGCAAGATACTATTATTTCTTCAATCAGGTTATAAACACTAGCGTTTTGATACTGTGCCAAAAATCCATGAACCATTCTCCCCAGGGTTTTGATTTATTTTAGTTTTAGGGACATTTTGAAAAGATTGATTCCAAGTTCCTTCACTAATCTTTTGCTTCAAAAGCCCCATGAAATTTTATCTTGTTGTTTGCAAGTTGGCAAGAGCTCCATTTGTGCAAAGATAATGGAATGCCAATTTCAGACTCATTTCAAGATAAATGGATAAAGAGGGTTTGAGAGAGAGTTACAAACTATATAGATATATTTAGGAAACACAATTTAAAATGAAATTTCCTGCACTCTTGGTTGAAACTTGTATAGGTCTAAATGGTCTCACTTTAGGCACCTTTAACCTTGACAAAGAAATCCCAAGCAGAGAAAATTTTGAAAACAAATATTTGTGTCCTAGGTGTGATTGCATGTGCATGCTGTCTCGAGTAGAGGAACAAAGAATCTTAATGGAAATTCTGAGACTGCTTGCAATCTTCCATATTCCATATCACCGACTTGTAAGGTATGCCCATGCAAACTAGGTTTTCACTCTCATCTCTCACGCAAACTGGAATATTCATGTGCATACTGGGTCTTCCACTAATCATGCAAATTGGGATACACCCATGCAAACTGGGCCTTCCACTATTCTCTCATGAAAATGGGAATACTCTCGTATAAACTTAGTCTTCACACTATTCACTCATGAAATTTGGATACACCCTTGTAATATTGCATTACTTTATAATTGATGTGTATATACTCATTGGAATAGGTACGAACCTACTCCTGCTATCAATATTCTCAGCCTTGTAATACCATGGAACATGGACCATTCTCCATAAGGTAAATCAACCTGTTATATTTCTTTCTCTTTCATTCTTTAGCCATGCACATAGCTGGTCTCTACTATAAATATTACAACTCCATATATTTCATATTCTCTCTTGAGTTTATACTATGTATGTAGATTTGGAGAACTCGAAAAATACACTAACGGTAAACCTGATTTTTTTATTTCCACAGACTCTACAACATATTTTCTTGTTTCCTAGAGGAGCATGTTTTTGGTGCGATGAGAGTGCTCAATTCCAATTTTCAGCAAAGAAATTGTGCAAAATCCTTTAGGAATGGTATCCAACACAGTCTGCATCTTCTACATTATATGCTAGAAAGTCTACTTACAATTCTGACACTGACATTTTCCAAAAATTTCTAAAAAAGACACACAAACACTTGTGACTACTATTGTTAATGTGGCCTCTCTGCTGGCTTGTTTAAAGTGCTAAAGGAATTCCACACCTAGAGTGTTAATTGCTCACCTACTTGCTATATGAAAGAGACTTAAACGACCTTGTAACATTGTCATAAATATCTCCAATTATCCTATATGTGATGGTATTACATAAGATAAGAATTGAGCTTCTTCCAATACTCAAAAATTTTTATAACCTCTATGCAAACTGCTCTATATTTATCACATGAATGGCATATATGTATTGATCCAGGGAAGCTTTAGCAACTTCTATGATATCCTCGGCTTTGTTTTCATCTTCAACTATTATATTAGTCAAGGTAAAGCATCATAGGGAAAAGTGGCATATTCTTCATAAACTTTGCAACTCATGGATATATATAGTTATCATTAATGATCTTAACTTGCTCAGGAAAATGCCACAAATACCATCCCCTTGCTCTCATGTGGAAAGCATTGATATCTTTGTCTAAGGTGTCGTGAAAACTAAACAACCTGTATGTCCATATTGATATTGAACATCACCTTGGATGTGTTGTAGGTTGTTCATGTTTATCTAAAACTTGTCTTTATGGTGCTTGTCCCTCTTTCTTGTTTTTCCTTTCATCATGCTTATTGTCATTGGAATCCTATACATGTTCCCATATCTCATCCACGAACAAGTCTAAGAAAAATTTATCTATTACCAGGAGACAAAGAGTCCATTTCTTGGCATAACCATTAACACCTTAAAACGAAGCTTACTCTATTTGTCTATGAAGCTTACACTTGACACTTTATCTGCACCAAATGTAATAAGAGAATTTGTTACAACCCATTTCAACAGACACCAAAATTGCCAAACAAAGGCACCAAAATTATCTACATAAGTGTAATAAGATATAATTTCCAAGGTGTCCTAGCGCTATTGGTTTTATTATTATCGAGTACAAAGTAATGGATCATCAAAAATCCGTTTAGTCTTTTATTTTATAGAGAATTGTGATGTGAGTGGGAGTTAAATTTCTTAGCCTTTTCACCTAAAAAAGTAGCCCCCATTCCTATGAGCCAACACATAACATATGCTCATATTTAGGACAAACAACCGGATTAATGGATTTTTAGTTGTCAGAAAATTGTGATGTAAGTGGGAGTTAGCTTTCTTAGCCCTTTTACCTAAAAATAATCCATTGCTGAGCCAACACTTGTATGATAATGCATGCCCTGTCATTAGGACAAACACGAGGATTAATGGATGCTATTTGGAAGGTTGCGGGAGGGTAACTTGTAGGGTGCATAGTCTCTCACTTAGACTGGAGTTGATAGACTATGAATGGAATTAGAGCCGACTGACTTGGAGGGTTCCCAGTCCATTAGGACTCAAGTGAATAGACTTTATGAATGTACTTATCTTTAGCCCATTCAAAATAAAAACAAACCTCCATTGGTGTGATCTAACACTTGTATGGTAAATCCTTTCCTATCTTTATGACACATGTGGATTAATGCATACTCTTTGGAGGGTGGAGTGGATGGGGACTTGGAGGACACCCATAGGTGAATTAATGGATCCACTTTGAAGGAGGGTGGGGTGAAGGGTGACTTGGAGGGTACCCAGTCCACCCAGATTGAAGTACATAGTTATTGATGTGTCCATAGACTTTGATGAAGTCATAGGCAACTTGAGTAGACCTCCCAAGTCAAGGTATCCTTTATAAGTCCCTAGTAACTTCTTAGTACTTCCAAACCATGTTAGAATACTGGTACTTGATATTTTATCTTATCCTTTATCAATTGTAAATTCCCCTCCAACTGTTAAGTACTTCCAAATCATGTTACAATATTGGTACTTATGTGTTGATGTAATTGTAACTTCGGAATATATTCACTTGTATTTCTTATCTATTGTAACCCGATGTTTATTTCGGGATGTATTTGAGTCATGTCATTCCCTAATGTTCTAATCAGGAAGTTTCTATAATGAGAAAGTCATGTCAAGTCATTGTGGGTAACCTTCCTATTGGTCAAGGGTTAAAGTCCAAATAGTTGTGGGGCCCTTGGGTTATTAGACTATCCTAGTGAAGTCAACCCTAGGTGAGTCATTGTAAGTCAGGGAAATAGTCCCCACCATTGTGTTACCCTCCTGTTGGTCGGAGGAGGCAAAGTCCCCACAAGTGGTGGGGCACTAGGGTTATTAGACACTCCTAGAGATGTCGGCTCTAGTAAGTAATTGTTAAGTGAGGCCGACATGTTGGAGTGCACTTCAAGTGAACGAAAGAATATAAATAGAGAGTGAGCCTCTCTATTTATCTCACTTGCAACACTCACACTCACTCATTGGGGTGCATGAGTGACAGAGGAGAAGCTCTCAGTGAGAGAGAGAGAGACTGCTGCTATCCGTAGTGCATCTTACTGTTTTGGGGTCTTACCATTTTTTGCTGATTCTATCTCTGAGGAAGTTGCGGGGTTTTCTCCTTTATGGTTTCCCCGAGGAAAACTCTTTGTCTCTCTTGTCTCTTGTGAAGTGCTTATGTTTTATTGATGTGCTTGTTATTCTCTCTGTTAAAGATCCTAAGATCATAATGCTAGCTTGAATGATGAAAAACTAACATGGTATCAGAGATAACCTAAGAAGAAGACATTATGCAGCTATAGAAGCTAGGGATTCTTACTTTTTGGGTCTCTCTCCACAATCCATCAGCAAAAGTATGCTAGGTTGACTCTCCATTGAAGGGCGCATCTTTTTGTCGAAGCGGAATTCGATTCCGAGCATTTTCAATTTTTGATGGAGAAATTAGGGCTTTCTATAGAAGAGGAATTTTTGTGTGAGCCTAGCATAGGATTGTTATCCTCATAAAAATCGAAGTTTAGAGACCTGTATCAAGAAATTTGGTTGGGTAAAACTCAGGGAAAGTCAAACCCTAGTTTGACCCCGAGCTAGAAAAACCCTAAGTACTAAAACTGCTCAGTTGTGGTAAGTTCGCTATATCCCAAGATTGGCGAAGGCTTAGGCGCTGAAAATTGCAGGGGCCAAGGCTAAAATCTTGGTGAACATTGTATCCAAAATTCAGCCTCATATTCACTATATTCTGGGTGATATGATCCCTCCAAGTTAGGGTTCCAGCCTCTTCCAGAATTCATCCCTAAACAGGACACCTAGGGATAATTGCAATATCTTGGGCTTGTTGGCTTCCCAACAAGATCCCTTTCCAAGCTGTAGAGGAAAGGGAACCCACCAGTGAAATTTTGAAAAATTCTAAATTTTCGTAGCTACATATTTCATTTCTATAGCTTTTAGCTACAGAACTACCTTACTAGACTTTTCTATTGGTATTTTTCATTATTCTCTTTGGTTTTGATTTTGATTATTTTCTTTTCATTTTTGTAAATAAATTTTTATCATTGAAAAGATACAAAATTTAAAAATCGTTCAAAGCTTGTTTTAACCCAAGGATGATCGGATTCCCCAAAACTGAACTGATAAAACCTGCATAGCATGATCACAAGCTGAATCAGAGAGATTTGAATAATAAAACCTAATGAAGGGAAGTCAAAACATAGATGTATATCCAACAAATTATGTTAAAGTATTGCATGATTTTCTCATTATAGTTCTATTATGATGACTAAAAACACTATGAATACTTTATCATTTTATCGCTACCCTATAGTCGTGACATTCCTTTTATTTATCCTTTGGTTCCTTGACTTTATGGATTTGTTTTAACTACTGGACAAATGAATTCTCGTTTCAATTGATATCTCTTATGATTATTTAACATGATTCAAGAAATATGACATATCCATACCTTCATAATGGGATGATCTCTATAGCTTTTTGATTCATTGGGTTTCATTTTGCGTGAATGATTATTGGACATAACTTAAGCACTGAAGAGATTGACACGCTTAAATCTTCATCATGATACGATCTCATGAGATGTCACCTTACCAACTGCTTCAATTCCATTTGTGCTACAACATGAAGCTACTTAATGGATATATGGTACTTTCAGTATTTGAAACATAATGAATGTGATAGAAAATTATGGTTCTCGATAAGCTCAATTGAGGACAATTCATTGCTTTGGGTATGGCTCAGTCCTCGTCATTTTGATTATCGCTGAGTACGGAGTTTGTTTGTTCCTGGTTTGTATTTCGAATAAGGTTAGGGTCTTCCCTTTTGTTTATGATACCACAGTGATCAAACATGAGTATTGTTCATTTCTGGGAGACGGCGTGACATTACCTAACTTCTGTTGAGTTTAAATATTATGGCAATTTTTGGACGATTATGGAGAAATGACGATGGTGTTGGGGTGTAAATGTTTCCGCTGTTGATGGTTTTGAGCATAGATGAATCCTCGGCGAGGGCAATCATCCACTCTGGCATTGGCCAGGCATCAATGCTTTATGTTTTGGTCTCCAAAGATGATCGCGTGGGTAGTTCTTCAACTACTTTCTGTTCATTGGCATGAAAACCCTCTGCCTAAGTGCGTAACAAGTTTCGACGGCTTGTTTTGGTGAAATCCATTTTTCTATTTTACAAGAAGGTATGTCGTTATCCTGGACTCAAAGTTTTAGATTGTATTTTATGGCCTAGAGTGGACATGAGGGTTTTGAGCAAGTTTAACTGTTGTTTGGTCACTGCATTAGCGAGCGCTCTGAAATGATATGCTGTATGAAGAAAGATCGTAGGTTTCTTATATTTCTTAAAAAATAAGCATGTTGGAACCTGAACCCGTGAAAGGATGACATAGAAGGAGAGGACGGTGCGGCCCATATGTTATTAGCTGATACAAATGTTGAAGATCATGAAGATAATGGTCTTGGTGATGAGTTTCCTGAAAATCGTGTTATTGAAGTAAGGTGGAGAGAAGGCTTGGATGGACTGAATCTTGTACATGTTTTGGGACATGCTGGAGGAGGTGGTAATTTGGTTGATCTTTCAGCAACAGAGATTTTTCAGGGAATTAACATGGATGATATATTTGGCATTCGTCGATCTATAGGAGTTGATAGGCGTCGCCCAAATGGGCATAGACCTTTTCTTGAACGTTTTGCAGTGGATCGTGGAGGTGCCTTTTAACACCCTCTTCTTACCAGGCCTTCACAGCCTGGTGGAGTAGCTGCAAATGGTTCTATGTGGTCTTCTACAGGGAGCATCTCTAGAGACACAGCGGCAATGACAGGAGGTTTTGATGTTGTCCATTTTTTTTCATGTATGATGCTTCAATTTTGACCCTTGAACACCCAGGGGCTACATTCTTTGGGGATCGTGGGGCTGGTGGCCCACCTCCTTTGCTTGATTTCTCCATGGATCCTATATTTTTAACTGGAAGACGTGGTCTAGGTAATGGCAGGAGTAATGGACACTGATGCTCAGACCATTTTCACAGTGAACAATGCAAATGTACAACAAAATGAAGAACAACAAATGAGTGAGGTTGAACCATCACAACAGATAGAGCAGAATGCCAGTGTAGAACATGGTGAACAAAGAGAATCAGAATTTGCTACGTTAGCCAGTACAGTTGATCCTGATGTTATGATGAGAGACGAAGGGAATGAAACTAGAAATAGGGATTTAGAATCTGAAAGTCAGGATAGCAAAGGAAGTGGTGCAACCATGGGTGAAACTTTTCTTTGCAACAGGCTTAAATAACTAGTTTAAGAAGTCTCTCTAGGACAGCCCAGTCTGTTGGTAAAACATAATTCCCTCCACATTTTCTGAAAAGACTAAAATGAACTTAGGGTTTGTTTGAACTATTGGCAAATCTGGAACTTGACTCGTCTGCTAGAAATGATTTGATATCATTATTCACATTTTCCTGAACTTAAGACTGGTCATGGGTGTTGTGAATGATTTTCTCACCTTAACTGCTCTGACATTTTGCTGGCTTTAAAAAATTTAAAAAGAGATTGGTGATTTCTCTGAAATTCAATTCCATTGCACTCCTTCATAATTTTATAGGAAAGGCCAAAGAAATTTCTGTGAAACTTCAATAAATGTGTTGGGTGAACCACGGTAGGAAGTAGTAAGACATGATTATGTGTAATTAAATGATGCCTGGTCCAACACACTTTATGTAGGCCTATCATGCATTTGGCTTGTTGTAAAGAATGGTAAACAATGACTTTGGCATCTTTCTTGCCGCAGAAGACACTGTCAGTGAGTTTTCAGAATATGTGAAAATGGTGAATTTAGCAAAATTAATATTAGTTTTGTTAATAAGGGAAATGCTAGATTTTCTTCAAGATTAATCAAGAATCAAAGTAGGAAATGAAATGAACCTGAGTTAGTTGATTTGGAACATGTCAATGGTCCAACCTCCTCTGCAGCTCATGCTATGCTGGATCTAAAGGATTGTCCACCTGCAAGCTTTCCTGCACCCTTTTGAAAAAAGTTAGACCTGAAATGGATGATGAATCAGATGATGATTGTGAAGATGTTGTATGCATTTTCTTTTATGTCCAATATTGTAATTTCATCTTTTCAATATTGTTTTCTAATATCATTATTTTAATGATTAAACAGGTTAATTCGAGGATTATGTGGAGCATTCGTGGCTGGAATGGAGGAAGCAATGGTGACTCATATGATGAGGACATATTCGATGTTCATATTTTGAGTGACTTTTTGAAATTCAAATTCATAGGTGTCCTTTTTGGAGATATGTAATCCTAAAGTATCTCAGTCCCATGATTTTTGCAAAACGTTTCTATTTTCAATATGATTTGTTAATGACTCATCTTTTCCCAACAAAACTATTTAAACAATTCTTTGGGAAGAGTAAAGGGGGGGTCGATAATGGGAGAAAGGACATGACAAGATCACTGTAATCATTTCCTGTGATTTGAGACAATTTTTTGTAAGCGACTACAGTACTTTTCACTGGTGATACCTATATATATTTACCGTATTTTTACTATGCAAATGTATTTATGATATCATCTGATCTTGTTACTTTCTCTGCAGTATTTATGTTTTGTCATGATTCCTTTGATGAATTTTGCAAATACATCATATTTAATTTGTCGACTTATGCTGGTTTTGATTTGCTGATATATGTCACATAATAGATTTGGTGTTTTCATCATGATATATGTGGTTTAATTGTTCACTGTGTTGTCTTGTTAAATTTCAGAATTTATTCTGAATGTTTTCAGGATTATAGTAGAATTATTCACCAATTGATTTCAGGATTAATGTTTCTTTGCTCTTGATCAGGATAGGACAATTAGGTTAGGTTAATGGTAGTTTTTCTTTATGCAATTTTACAGGAAACCTATTGGATCAAATCGTCACATTTATGTTTTGATATGTCATCATTTCAATCCTGTTATTAATGTACATCTGTTAATAGTGTAATTTATGTAAATTGATTGAATTTGTTAATATTTCATTAATTAATTGTTATTGAATTCATAGATTAATTGTTTTATTAGGTTGATTACAGTAGTTAGTTGTGTAAATATATCAAACTAATTCAGTAATTATCTTTAATAGTTTGTTGTGTATATTTATAGGTATACTATAGATCTAGTTAACAAAAATTAGCTTTAGTTTTCTCCTGTAGTTGGGAGTGATTTAGGAAAGGAAACGGGGCCTTAATCCCATCAGGGATAGCTACTTAAAACGACTGAGAGCATCTCAAAAACTCTTGGATCAGGTTGTCTCTTGGTTGACACTTGTGCCAATTTCGGCCCGTCAACAGGGCTACAAAGGTCCAAATGGAATTCCTGAAGATGTTCTAGAAAGGTCATAGAATGTAATTTCAGTGGTCAGAAGATAATACTTAGAATATGAACCAATGACACGTGGCATGCCATACAACTTCACTATTCTGAACAGTCCTGTAATAGGTCACCTTGGGAAAATGATCATAAATCCCAAATGGTGAAACACATTATGCTGAAACCTATGGTGATGGATCAGGGACATGCGCAGTTACCCCATTACGAAATTTACGACATAGAGGAGCATCAATTTCGGAGATATCATAGAAACAGTAACAGGCATTTATGTAGAAGAAATTGGAAAACTAGGGCTTCCTGTTCCGGGAGATTCCCTCAACTGTTTTCAGAAAAGGAGTACATTGGACAGATCCATTTGAAGGGATGTATCTGTCTATCCAATCAAATTTGAAATATTCCAAGTTTTGAAAATTAGGGTTTCTATGACAAACCCTAGATCAGCCAGCTTTGGAACCAGGACAGACACCTCAAAACGGTAAGATCTAATCTTTTGCTATTTCCATTTGAGGTTCTCATTTCAAAGTGATCTATCACATCAACTTGTTGATAAGCTTGGTGAAGTTGAAAACTTCCAAGCATGGAAGTATATGATCTCTCTGAAGAAAATGAATTGGACACCTACATGAGTAGAGAGGTCCTAGTTCTAGAGGGAGATGAGGCTAGAAGCCTTACACAAGAAGAACTTGGTCAAGGCCAAGAAGATCATTGCTGATTCATTGCTGATTCAGTCACGAATCAACTTGTACTACAAGTGTCTTCCTTAAAGACACCAAAGATGTTTGATTCCTTGACCAAGCTATTTGAAGGGAAGAACATAAATCAGAATATGACCTTAAGAAACCAGCTGAAGAATGTGAAGATCCAGAATGCAGAGACCATGCAGTCATAAGGGTATCTCAAATCTAAGAACAACTTGAAGCAGTAAAAGAAGAAGTGAAGAATGCAGAAGTGGTGATAGCCACCTTGAATAGCCTCCAAAGATCATGGGATTCATTCATGCAAGGAATGTGTGCCAGAAGGAAGTGATTACTTTCAGCAGACTCTGGGAAGAAGAAGAAGCTCGACTCATAAGAAGAGAAGAGAAGATGGGAGCAATTGAATATCAAGCTCTCACCATCCAAAGAAGATCCCTCAAGCAATGAGGAATATGAATAACTCAACTCTTGAAGCACCTCTTATCTTCCTTAGCATTTGGATAATAAATGATGCTATCATGAATGAAGAATACGATGAAGCTGAAGACTCAAGAAGGAGTATACCCACGAAACAAATAAAGATAAGTATTCAATTGTCATTTCATGATATTATTTTGTTATTCATTTGTTTATATTCAGTTGATGTATTATGCATGATAGGATGTTTGCATTAATGACAGTTTACTAGTAATATGCATGTAATGGGTAAGTAGCTCATGGTGCTATACAACTCTCCATTGCTACTTATCTAGAATGAAACCTCTTTGTTGACATATTGGATTAGTGCACAATCTCAATGTTGTCCTAGTAGAGATGGAAGGAATCTAGAAAGTTTCAGTGAGATATGGATGAATATTGTATTGGATAAAGTAGTTGCATGATCATATATTTATGCATAAGAATTTTCCAGTATGAATATTCCTTATGAAATGTTTCTAACCATACAAATGCATTTGACTTGTAGGAAAGATCGCATACATAATCACCTACAAGCAAAGAAGAATTAAGACTTGTTCCGAAGAACAAGTGACGACAGTTCAAAGACAAAGAATAATATGACGAGTGCAGTGACATCATTGATGCAGAACCTTCTAGCCATGAAGATGTAACCAATAAGAAATGGAAGACCAGTTCAAGAAGAATGATGTCTAGGATGCAGTATTGAGACTTTAAGAGAAGTTCATAGTTCCATCATGTAGTAGATGGAAACATCGTGGGATACAAAGCAAGATTCGTAGCATGAGGATTCTCACGAAAAGAAGACATAGACTACGAAGAGAGATTTGCAGCCAGTAAGAATTGAAACACATACATGATAAGATCGATGAAGATCTTAACCTTTTCTACAAGGTTGGAGATGAAATTCTATACACTAGATGGATACATAGAATACTAGTAGCATAGGAAGCTACTTGTCACTCCGGTACAGAATGTTTTCAGTGCATAGAGCACAAAAGATAGAGGGAGTATGATGCTTCACTTCAGAGGGAATGACTGCAGAAGATCTAAGGTTAGACATGGTACGACAGGATGGATAGATTACTGATGACTCTAGGCTTTACTGAGAGTAAAGTAGATTCCAACCTTTGCTTCAAGGTTGAAGGAGGAAGACCAGTGATGCTCCTGTTATGTGTCGATGCACTATTTTCTAGGAATGGAGGTGTGGACAAAGGAAGTATGCAGTAGAGATCCTGAAGAGGTCCAAGATGATGGACTGCATGACCACACCTATGGCATCGAACCTGAAGCTATTGAGTGTTGCTTCATCAGAGATGGTTGATGCTACGATGTATCATCAGATGATTGGGTCCTTGATGTACCTGAGACTAGATATTTGCTTTGTTGTGAACACATTGAGGCATGTTCACTTGATTGCTGCAAAGCATATTCTGAGGTACCTGAGGGGTACAGTTGATTATGGGCTCAAGTATGATGCGAATCAGAAGATTAACCTGGAGGGTTATGTTGATTCAGATTGGGTAGGGAGTGCCATCAATAGGAAGATCACTTCAGGGTGTTGCTCCAGTATGGGATCAGGTGTGATCTCTTGGTTTAGCAGGAAGCAATCCTGTGTGGCACTAAGTACAGCTGAATCAGAGTATGTCGCAGCCTGTTCAGCTAGTTGTGAGGCAGTATGGCTGTGGAGGCTACTGTCTGATTTATTTGATCTCCAGATGGATGCTACTTGTATACATTGTGACAACCAAAGTTGTGTGAAGTTGTCAGAGAATCGAGTGTTCCATGACAAGTCAAAGCATATCGAGATCAAGTATCACTATATCAGGGATATGGTGCAAAGAGGAGCAGTGAAGCTCTAGTATGTTGCGACGGAGGAACAGATAGATGATGTGTTGACGAAGCCATTTTCCAGAGTGAAGTTCGAGTACTTCAGGGAGAAGCTTGGTGTTCTCCAGATCGAGGTTTCCTCCAAGGGAAAGTAATGAGTCCCAAAGCCATTCTGACGAGAAGTTCAGATGTAAGGGCTAAGCCATTTTGTCATGGTGAGAGGATTCCGTTCCTTCCATGTCAGATATGAGTGCTAATATCCATAGCCATTCTGACGAGTAGGTCAGATATAAGGGCTGAGCCATTCTGTCATGGTGAGAGGATTTGGTTCCTTCCATGTTAGATATGAGTGCTAATTGCCATTATGGAAATGGAGGTACCTGGTCAGTTACCAGGAACACTCAGTCCGAGACTAAGAGATCCATTCTGACGAGTAGGTCAGATGCAAGGGCTGAACCATTTTGTCATGGCTACAGGATTAGGTTCCTCCCATGTCAGATGTGAGTGTTGGCCATTCTATCGAGTAGGACAGATGTAAGGGAAACTGCCACTCTCCGGGAGAGTGGAGGCACCTGGTCAGTTATGAGGTAGCTTAGTCTAGGACTGGGGGCCTTTCTGATGAGGGTGGAGGATTTGGTTCCTTTCAGGTCAGATGTGAGTGCATGTCATTCCGTCATGGTGAGAGGATTAAGTTCCTTCCATGGCCGATGTAAGTGCGGGACATTCTGTCATGGTGAGAGGATTCAGCTCCTTCCATGGCCGATGTAAGTGCGGGCCATTCTTTCATGGTGAGAGGATTTAGTTCCTTCCATGTCAGATGTAAGGGCAGGCCATTCTATCATGGTGAGAAGATTTAGTTCCTTCCATGACAGATGTGAGTGCGGGGCCTTTCTGATATGATTGTAGTTTACTACATGATCAGATGTGAGTGCTGGGTGTGCCTTTCTGATGAGTAGGTCAGATGTAAGTACTGGGCATGCCTTTCTGATGAGTAGGTCAGATGTAAGTGTTGGGAAAAGACCTACCTGATGGCTAGGCCTACAACCGGCATGAAAGAAGGATGGCTCTATAGAACTTCCTATGACGAGATAGCACACACATGATGATGACTAGATGAGATCCAGATCGAGCTATGATCCAGATCCAGTTATGATGACTCCGAGAGATTTAGATCGAGTGATGATCCAGATCTAGTCCAGTGATGATGATCCAGATCCAGTGATGATCCAGATCCAGTGATGATGATCTAGATCGAGTGATGATCCAGATCTAGTGATGATGATCCAGATCCAGTGATGATCCAAATCCAGCGATGATGATCCAGATCGAGTGATGATCCAGATCTAGTGACGATGTTCCAGATCGAGTATGATCCAATGACAATGTTCCAGATCGAGTATGATCCAGTGACGATGATCCAGATCAAGAGATGATCCAGATCTAGATAAAGATGACCTAAAGATGAAGACGAATTAAATATGAAGATGACGAGAAGTTGATGATGATTCAGATGATACAGAGAAGAAGACTTGTGCTAATAAATTGTATCGAGAGAATACCTTCCTATTTAAGAGGGAGTGTTGATGTAATTGTAACTTCGGAATGTATTCACTTGTATTTCTTATCTATTGTAACCCGATGTTTATTCCGGGATGTATTTGAGTCATGTCATGCCCTGATGTTTCGATCGGGAAGTTTCTATAATGAGAAATTCATGTCAAGTCATTGTGGGTAACCCTCGTATTGGTCAAGGGTTAAAGTCCCCATAGTTGTGGGGCCCTTGGGTTATTAGACTATCCTAGTGAAGTTGACCCTAGGTGAGTCATTGTAAGTCAGGGAAATAGTCCCCACCATTGTGTTACCCTCCTATTTGTCGGAGCAAGAAAAGTCCCCACAAGTGGTGGGGCACTAGGTTTATTAGACACTCCTAGAGATGTCGGCTCTAGTAAGTAATTGATAACTGAGGCCGACATGTTGGAGTGCACTTCAAGTGAACGAAAGAATATAAATAGAGAGTGGGCCTCTCTATTTATCTCACTTGCAACACTAACACTCACTCATTGGGGCACATGAGTGAGAGAGGAGAAGCTCTCAGTGTGAGAGAGAGAGAGACTGTTGCTGTCGAGAGTGCATCTTAATATTTTGGGGTCTTACCATTTTGTGTTGATTCTATCTCTGAGGAAGTTGTGGGGTTTTCTCCTTTATGGTTTCCCCGAGGAAAACTCTTTGTGTCTCTTGTCTCTTGTGATGTGCTTATGTTTTATTGCTGTGCTTGTTATTCTCTCAGTTAAAGATCCTAAGATCATAATGCTAGCTTGAATGATGAAAAACTAACATTATGTTTTATTCTATCCTTTACAAGTTCCCTCTAGCTTCCAAGTACTTTCAATCCATGTTAGAGTATTGGTAAAACCTGATGTTTTATTCCAATGGACTTCTTGACATGAACTTATGTAAAGAAATCATTTCCAAGTGTTAATTAATCTCTTGATTCCAAAGGTAGAATATTAAAATACTAGTTTCCAATGAAATATAAAATTCACATAAATTAAGAATGTGAATATCATTTTAATTCCTTGTCTAGAAAAGGAAAGGCCATTTAATATTAAAATTATTTTCAATCAAAGAATAAATCAAGGATTTTTTAATGCACGAGTTTATATTATGTTCTTCAAAATCTAATTTGAAGAATCTATATTAAACCATTTACAAGATAAATATAGGGTGGTTGTAGCCACTTGGTACTAAGCATCAAGTTTCAACACGCCAATGTAATTTGAATTAAAAGAAGCCATATGCACTTCCTCAAATGGAATTTGAATTATAAGATGTCCTATGCACTTCCTTATACATGGTTGTTGGCACAACTTGGAAACCTAAAGGATATGAAACTCATTTTTTTAAATCGCTTGGAAGTCATTTTGGTCCATTTTTGTTTGCCTCATCCTAAAAAAAGTTGAAAACATAGGGCTATAACAAAACAAAGTGTAGCTAAAGATCAACCATCTGGTGTAAATCCTAGAGGTTAAGCCTCAGCTCCCAACAAAGTAACAATGATCTCCCGTCCCAACAATAACAAATTGGAAAATTGGGTGGACAAGAGAACTAGGAATTTCTCTTTGCATATTTCTGGAGGATTTATTTGAAGAAAACTGTTCAGGATTCCCCTCTTCAGGTTCTCTTTTATGATACTTTCTTCTTCTCATCCTTATTATTTCTAGGGATACCCTTTTAGGTTTTCCTTGTTATGATATATGTTGTATACTTTTACTTTTAGGGTGTTATACTCAAGGGTGGAAATGGAGTTTGTTTGAAAGAATAATATCTTGGAACATGTGGGATGCCCTACTCAGATTGCTGCTTGGAGAAGTGTTCTTGAAAAAAATGGTATGGGCATGATTAAGGTTAAATTAGCAGTAAATAACATATATGGTCAGTTTTCCTTCTAGAAATAGTCAGAAAATATCCCTAATCTCACAAGATATTATTTTTGTTGTTTGGAGGGTTGAGACATGCTTAAAACATACCCAGAATTGTCTAGAATGCCCATAAATGCTAGGAAAGAACCTATCCTAGAGTGTTGCTACAAGAATTAAGTTGATTGTTGCCCAGATTTTGGAATAATCGAGTTTTAATTATGTTTCTTTCCACAAACTCACAATGTGCCCATATTTACCCAAAGATGCATCTTACTATTGTTCAAGGGCCATAATAGAACTAATTTCCCCTAATTGAAATCTAAAGTATGCCTAAAATTTGAGATGAACATGATATAACTCACAAAACTGCATAGATTTAATGAATGTTTCCATTACTGGTCCATTCTACTAGAAAACATGACAGTCATGTAGCATGACATTATACCATCATTTTTAAGATCTATAAGACATTAAAACTCAGACAAATAAAGTGCATTTTAGGGTTTATTGAGGCTGTCCTGAAGGTGAAATTCCTAAGCAAATTAAAACCAACAGCATACCCATAAGTCAGAACAACAGTTCAAAGAAATTCCTTGGATAATCACACCAACAAAAAGTGGATTATTGGAAACAATTTTCATCGGCAATAGTTTATGGAATCCCTTGGAGTGAACATAGAAACATTCCATGGTAGCCTTGCTCTTCCATACAGATTGTACCCTAGTCACAAATATTTTATGGACATATTTGTTTGACTGTGGTGGATGGAATTTCCAGTGGCTGTGATTAGAAGCATGCACCTAACACACTAGCAGATTTGAAACCCTGGTCTCCACTTACCTAGGCATTCACTCCAAGTCAAGTGAGGCACATTCCTCTAGGAAACTAGGTGTTCTTTATTGCTGGACAGTGGGATCTATCTATGAGTTCAAGTGGGGCGCTCTACCAGAGTCATTTATCTCCCATTTGGTAACTCTTTTCCTTAGTCAATAAAATAACGAGGGGTGCATTAGTAAGCATCCTAAGAGACAATTTTAGTGTGTGTTGCAGTGAGAGCAAGTGTAAGCAACCTGTGTACTAGATGTTGTAATATTCTTTTCTGAATAATAGTGAGTAGTTGTGATTGTTGTTAGAGTTTGTATTACTATTTGTAATTTCCATATTGCACAAATATATATTTAGCTTCCTTCTATCTGCTATTTTTAATTAACACATGGTACATTATTTTCCCTTCTAAACTTAATTTAAAGAAGTTTTAGTATATGCAGATCTAGGATTTGATAGGTGTAAACTAAGCTCCAAAATTTAGGACCCGTAGGATTCATTTGCGAGTGCAGATCTGAACTATGATGTAAAGTTTAACAATGGCATGGAAATATGATATTGTGTTGGGCACTGGTGTGATGTGCAAGGCAACGAGAACATAGATGTTGCCAATGAATGAGTTTGTTGTTGAGAGCAAACATAAGTTGTTTTGATTGTAATGGTGACAATAGTGCTACTGAGATTATATATGAGTGGCCTTTATATCCATGTGGATTGTGGGCTATAAAATGAGTTGTTAATTTTGCTTGGATTGCAAGGAGAGAAGACTCAATAACCTACATGGACATGAATTTAAATTTGAGCATCATGATTGCTAGCACTTGATCCTTGCATGGTTCCTCCTTGAGAATTAGTCAAAATGACAATATTGTGTGGTGGCTATTATCATGCTCCCCTCTGCATGCCTTATGGGAGGCTAGGAGAGCTGCTAAGTCCACCAATGCAACTGCCACATGGTCCAATTACGACAAATGAGAAGATGAAAAGACAGCCAATGAATTCAGCATAACAGTTGTTGGGGCTCAATAAATTGTATAACATAAGAAACCCTAATCTCTAGCAAAGCCCAACACTCTGTATGCTTTTGGCTGCCCGTTGGATGCACATATTCTATGTTGGTTGTCATTGCTTGTGTATTGGCTGTTTACCTTGTTTTCTCCTTCTCATCCCCCATAAGCCTTCATCTTCATAGGTCTATAGAATAGATGAAATCTAAGATTATGTAGACTGGTTTTGCACTTTTAGTCTTTTGCAAGAGGCATTTTTTCTACTTCAAGGTTTTCATCTCTTCTTTGATCCTAGTAGTGTCTTTGAAGTGCTTATGTACATGGATTGTTGTTGGTGGTAAATATGAGCTTTAATGTCAATTATTTAAGAAGTTGTAGAATATGATTTATTTTGCATTGTGTGACTATATATCCTGCTTCTGTCAGATGTTTAGCTAATTTCTTTTGTGCTCTTCACCTTTGAGTTATATCCTTTGTTCCTAACATAGGCTGGTTGGTAGTTTATTATTTAGCACAAATCAATCTTTTTGTTTTTGTTTATATTTCTCGTCAATTTTGCAGTGATATGTTCTTCAATTGCTAATTATTTTCCCTTATTTTCCCATACACCATCCCTTCCTAGCCAACCTAGCCATCACAACCAGTACAGAAAAATGGAAGAAACAAAGAAACAGGAAAAAGAAAAAGAAAAAAGAAGGATACATGCATTGTATGGCCATTCTATCTCAACCAAAACAAGATCTACTGGATTGATTGTTTACATTGTTTGATTCAACTCAGCCAAGAAACATGGCAATGGCATCAATGGAAACCATGCAAGAGCAATCAGACATGATTGGAATGGCTAGAAATACTATCCTTCCTCGGAAAAGGGGATGAGAAGATGAAATTGGTGCTGGATTAAGAGATAAGAAATGGCCAGGATGGGATTGCACAAATTTGTGAACTCATAAATGGCCAGGGTGGGACTGTACAAATTTGACATACTCGGGATTATGGTCAGTATTGACTGTTGACTCTCTATTAATAGAATTCATAAGAGCATTGAGATTGGCGAGTATTGATCTGTCAATAATCTATCAAGGAAAATCGTAACAGCATTAAGGTAAGTATTCATCTTAGAGCTGGACTTGACGTACTAGGGAGTGTTGGGATTCATACACAAGAATGTGTAAACTATGGTTTGGAGGTCTTATGCACATGGGGAGGGTTTGTGATGGGCATACTTTTTTGGGTCAAAATTTAGAAACGAAGGTCTCCCACCAAAATCTGCCCCTTGGCCTCTAAGTTCTCAAAGAATGAATAAAAAAACTCTTGCTCAATGACTTAGTGAAAATCTTCCAATTATACAATGAGAGCAAGCCAATAGAGCATTGACCATTGTCCTAAAGCCATCGATCCTACATATAGGGTCATCATTCAAAGTGATTTGGAGTGAGTAATATTTCCAGAATGAAACAATATTTGAACTTTCAATGGCATAATTGCCTTTAAAAAGTGGTCAATGAAGAACACTAGTAAAGCGGGGCATGTAGGATCCTTTTTCCCATCTTGCACAATCTTGAAAAGGAGATCTTAGGGTTGCTTGATCCATAATAAGATTCAGATTTTGGTGTTTGATCCATAATAAGAGTTAGAATCAATCAGGTCTTGAATTGAAAGAAGAGAGTTCAGTCTAAAACGTGTTTCAGCAGGACCATGTGCTGCAGTCCAATAACTGTGCACATCAGAGTGACAATCGATAGTGTTATGGACACATGTCATACTTATATTTTAGTTGTATGCATGTAAGCACTGAACCAGGGGCACAACTTTGGGTGCATTCTCACAATTTAGTTTGACACAGGTTTGTTGAAGTGGATAGAGATCTCAACAAGTGGTTATGAGCAGAAGCTCACAGTCATAAAAAATTGTCACATCTTTTCTCTGTGTTTTCATCTTCTTGACTATTGTACACTAATGTATTGTTGAGATATGAACAAATGAGATCTACAATGCTTCATATTCCTCATGTTGTATTTATATTCCTTTCTCATTTTGTAATGGGGTGGAGTGACATTAGTAGTATAACTGATTCAATTCCATTGGATCTCTGGAGTTTGTAGAAATTGATGGATTGTAGTTGCTGATAAAAGCTTCAATTCTGTTCATATCTTTGTCATACATAATGTTTTGTTTAATTAAAATTTGGAGTTGATATTTTCTTCAATTTTTTTTTGCCTATTGTGTGGATTCATTTTCCAATATTGTTTGATTACTTCAATATTTGCTTGCCATTTTATATTGGATGTGTATGCAGGATTATATATTGCAGTTGTTGCACTTATTTCCACTAGGAATACTTTGGGATCATATTGGTATTATACTTTTAGAGCATTTGTTTCACATGTAGTTGCTGATTCGCTACATAATTTATGGGCAGTATTTGCTCTCAGACAAAGAAGGAAATGGAGGGTGAATTGTAGAGTTGTGTTGGAATGGTTGAAGCCAAAGTTGCTACTCTAAACTCAAAATTTGGGCCTATGGATGGTTAATTAATGAATATAGCCCATCTGTGGTAGAGTTTAACAACTTCTATAACAACATGATAGGCTACTGTTCAATAGCAATTGTTTGATATAAATCTAGGCAAGAAATGAATTACTTCTCAAGGAGGCTCGATGCTAAATCTAGGTTCCCCTTTCGAAGTGAAACCCAAAGTGAAAATTTCACTCTATGACCGGTCAGGTGGAGGTCTTGTACTTGATAATTTCCCAAGGAAGTTAGATCCCCCTTTTTCAAAGTGCAACAGTTTACAGATGATGACAAAGTTGTATTTGAAAAACTATGCATGTCTAGGAAAGCATTGTTGTGGTGGGAGGATTTATGTGAGTGCAAGATAAATATTGGTTCCATGCAAGCTATGACTTGGGACATATTTAAAGCCTCAATGAATAAAAAATTCTACCCACTTAATTATTGGAAGCTCTTAACAACAAGAGCGACAATACTTGATTTAAAAATCCAATCAATTGGTAGATGCCTATATGCTATATAGCATTTAACTCAGATTGATGCATGACGAAGCCGAATTGGTGGTCAAGTTAAATTAGCAGAAGCTAATAAAAGTTGGAAGAAGATTAATAGTGTTGTTGTTGCTAATGAAAAGCATGGTGCACAAATAAAGACATTTAGTGGGACTGCACAAATGAATCCATTTAGTGGGACTGTGAGTTCTGTGCACTGTCTTTTAACTTGTGTGAGTAGTGAGGCTATGTGGGCATGGTAGTGTGAGGAAGACCATGTGAGGGAGAGTTGATACCTTCGGCCTGTGACTCCTGGATGCTGTGAAACATAATTCTTGTTGCTGGATGTTGTGGACTGTTGTAATCGTAGAAACCTTGTTGCTAGATATTTATTGTTGTGGCCACAGTTAAAAGTTAAAACTTAATACCTCAAGTATTTTCTATAGTCCCTTGTTGGATATTGTGGGTACAGTGAATAGTAAATACTTAATTATTTTCTACTGCTGGACAATAAATACCTCAAACATTTACTATTGCATGGCTGTTGGTTGTGATGTTGCAAATGGGAGAAAATACTCAGAACAGGGTCTAGCACTGGTGGAAGAAAATGCTTAGAATAGGGTACTTCTAGACTTGTTCTCTTGCTATTTTGTGCTGGATATTAGCAGTTGGGTGTGCTTTCACCAATTTGATAAGATTAAATTGCTGTTATGTAATAGTTTTAATGGTTAACGTTTCAATTCTCATATTTTAAATCTTTTTAGTATTTGGGATGGCCTCCTATGTTGGAGACTTCAATGTTCCATATATTTTGTGGGGTGATTCCACATGTCCCTTTGGATGTGTTCCCTTGCTCCCAAATTTGCACATCTCGGAAACTTGGTGGAACATTGGTGTTTTTTTTTCCTTGGAAATAAATCCTTGGGAAATGTTTGGGCATTTGCCCCCATTTTGATGATGGTACCCAATCTAAAATTGGTGGTGTAGACTTTGTGTGCTTAACTAACCTTGTGGTAATCTAACAGTTGACTGGCACACAATATGTGTGTTAAGCATATAATGAAAGTAACACATTAAGCATATGATGAAGGTAACAAAAAGAATTATGATAAGATAAGATTATTTTATTAATGTCCAACAAATGATCCCTAAAGTAGGTCAAGAGGACTGTGCAGTACCATGATAACAATACAAAGTGGGATCCCAAAAGTAGCTCCTATTAAAAGATAAAAGCTAACAATACAAAGTGAGATCCAAAAAGTAGCTCCTATAAAAAGCTAAAAGCGGAACTCAAACCTAACCCCAACTCCATATATGAATTTGAGGTTATGTTTTAGGTAAAAATAGATTTTACATTATACTTTTTTGTTGTAACATTGATGATTTGAGCTACATTACCTTCATGTAGCTTATTTTAAGATTGATGGTTTGATATCTATCTCTTACATTGTCTCTTTCTTGTATCTTATAGGAAATGACGCTGGAATTTGAGAAAGCTAGCCCAAGGAGCTATCTCTTCACATAGATAGTTTCCTAACATTAAATGATAAATAACTAATTTGACAACACTTTCGCTAAGAAAGAATGGGCTCATTCAAGTACATGAAACCATGTTAGTGTTTAGCACAAATATCTTGACAAATTTTTATGGTTTGTTTATTGCTTTTGTTTGAAGCATTTTGTCAATTTTTGAAGTTTGTGTGTATTATGGTTAAATATTGTGTTAATTCCTTTGAATGATTCTAGTTCTCATTTGATGCTTGATTTAACCCTTTGTTGTAGCTTGAATCAAGGTTGGTTTTAGGATTTGAGAAAAGATTCTTTTATTAACTTTTAGTTGCATGAATTATTTTTCTTCAGTTTTTCAATTCTTTTACGCTGACTGTATATTTTCTTTGTAAATACTTGTCGTTATTCAAAAAAAATAAACAATCTCTACATATCTAAGCGAAGAGAAAAATGGTCTATGCACTAGGTTCCTATGCATTGATCGTAGGATACCTATTGGCACAAGACCAACATTCATCTAATGCAATAATCAATTGGCATAATTACAATGCATAATTGTATTAGCCTCCATGACCATAATTGGCTAGTGGAGGCCAAGATCGAGCCTAATGTATGATTCTATGAGTTTATCAATTTGTCAAGATTCAGGTCCCCACATGTCCGTTGGACCATTAAGGGACGAGATAACAAGTGGAGTCCCCACTTGCCCTGAATCTAGTCAGTGCAGTTGTGTTTCACTGACACCTTCCTGTTGTGACTTGTGAGTCTACATGTTCTGTTGTTGATGATGTGATTCATGTTCTTTGACTAATGTTGTTATTCTTTTATTTTGACAATATTCTATAAATCCTTGAAAGATTCACCAGTTTTTACAATTTTTTATAATGAAGTTAAATATTCGCCAAGTTTTTACAACATTATATAATAAAATAGAAGATTCTCCAAGATTTTACAACATTATATAATAAAATGAAAGATTTTACAACATTTTACAACATTATATAATAAAATGAAAGATTCACCAAATTTTTAATATATACACATTATATTATTGATAAAATCGCCTTCAAAATTTCCTATATATCGAAGAGATTCGCCCAATTTTTATACATATAAATCTAGGGG
Source organism: Pseudotsuga menziesii (assembly GCA_001517045.1). Classification (NCBI taxonomy): domain Eukaryota; kingdom Viridiplantae; phylum Streptophyta; class Pinopsida; order Pinales; family Pinaceae; genus Pseudotsuga; species Pseudotsuga menziesii. The sequence continues at coordinate 139,436 of LPNX010036243.1, forward strand.
GGGTTCTTAAAATCATCCCTTCTCTTCACAGAGCTGGTCCTTTTTCATACCAGATGAGGCATCACAGAGCTCTTCTTTTTCATACCAGATGTGGAAGCTACTCAGAGCTAGTCCTTTTTCATACTAGATGAGTCTTCACAGAGTTGGTCCTTTTTCATACCAGATGAGGCATCATAGAGCTGGTCCTTTTTCATACTAGATGAGGCATCACAGAGCTGGTCCTTTTTCATACCAGATGTGGCAGCTACTCAGAGCTAGTCCTTTTTCATACTAGATGAGTCTTCACAGAGCTAGTCCTTTTTCATACTAGATGTGGAACCTACACAGAGCTAGTCCTTTTTCATGCTAGATGTGTCTTCACAGAGCCAGCCCTTTTTCATGCTAGATGTGGCATCATCACATACATCTGACAATGGAAGGAACCAATCTTATCACCATGTCACAGCTCTTACATCTGACCATGGAAGGAACCAATCCTCTCACCATGTCGAAAGGGCACAACACTTATATCTGACCATGAAATGAACCAATCCTCTTACCATGTCAGAAGGGCTTAGCATAGACACATCACTTCCTCTTGGGAGGAATCTCGATCTAGAGAACACCAAGCTTCTCCCTGAAGTACTCAAACTTCACCCTAGCCAATGGCTTAATCAACACATCACTGTTGGTCCGTTGCAACATACTAGAGCTTCACTGCTCCTCTCTGCACCATATCCCTAATATAGTGATACTTAATATTGATATGTTTTGACTTGTCATGGAATATTGGATTCTCTGACAACTTTACAAAACTTTGGTTGTCACAGTATATGCAAGTAGCATCTAACTACAGATCAAATAAATCAGACAATAGCTTCCTTAGCCATACTGCCTCACAACTAGCTGAGCGGGCTGCAACATACTCTGCAACATACTCTGCTTTAGCTGTACTCAGTGCCACATAGGATTGCTTCCTGCTAAACCACGAGATCACTCCTGATCCCATATGGAAGAAACACCCTAAAGTGCTCTTCCTATCGATGGAACTGCCTTCCCAATCTGAATCAACAAAACCCTCTAGGTTAATCCTTTGATCATTTTTATACTTGAGCCCATAATAAACCGTACCCTTCAAGTACCTCAGAATATGCTTTGCAGCATTCAAGTGAACATGTCTCGGATCTGTCAAGTATTGGATCAAAGTGTTCACAGCAAAGCAAATATCTAGTCATGTGTTCGTCAGGTACATCAAGGACCCAATCATCTGACGATACATTGTTGAATCAACTGTCTCTGATGAAGCATCACTCAATAGCTTTAGGTTTGATGCCATAGGTGTGGTTAATTCCTTCCAGTCCATCATCCTAAATCTCTTCAGGATCTCTACTGCATACTTCCCTTGTCTAAGGAATATTCCATCTGAAGTCTGCCACACCTCCATACCTAGAAAATAATGCATCATACCCAAGTCCTTCATTTCAAACTCGGCAGCAAGCTTTCTCTTCATATCAGCAATCAACCCATCAATACTTGTCACAAACAGATCATCCACATATCATAGAAGCATCACTGGGTTGTCATCTTCAACCTTGTATTAAAGGTTGGAATTTGCTTTACTCTTGGTAAAGCCCAAACTGGATAGAAAGCTGTCAATTCTGCCGTACCATGTCCTGGGTGCCTGTTTCAAATAGTACAGGGCTTTCTTCAATATACATACATGAGACCTCTTTGTCATGAGTCTCAAAACTGAGTGGCTGCTCCACATACACTTCCTCTTCTACTACACCATTCAAGAAAGCAGTCTTGACATCCATTTGGTGTATCTTCCATTTCATCACTGCAGCCAGAGCAAGTACCGATCTGATGGAAGTGTATCTGGCTATAGGTGCAAAGGTTTCTTCATAGTCTATTCCTTCTTTTTGTGAGAAACCACAAGCGACAAATCTTGCTTTATATTTCTTTATGCTACAGTCTACAGCATGCTTGATCTTATAGATCCATTTGGAAGTTACAACTAACTTCCCTTCTGGTCTTGGGACAACATCCCAAACATCATTCTTCATGATCGATTGATACTCTTCGATCATCGCATCCTTCCATTATTTCTGTTCTACTGCTTCTTCATATTTGGAAGGTTCTTTATCAATGAAATCACATAGTAAGGCTACATAACTGGAACAAGATCTGGTCCTCTTTCTTTCTCTGAGATTCTCTTCCGAAACCCCATATCTTTCCGCACCTTGGATAATCTCTCATACCCAAGCAGGTTTCCTCTTGTGAGGATTCTTCTTTTGTGGTGGATCGATAGGTCTTTGTGGTTCTTCAAATTCTCGATCTTCTTCTTGAGTTTCTTCGTTCATGACTGTATCATGAATTCTGGGAGCTTCTGCTTCTTCAGGTTCTTCAGTAGGTTTCTTTCTAGATTTGATGTAGGTTGAATCTTCATCAAATGTTACATGCTTGCTGATGTCAATCTTTTTGAACCCTAGGAAGTATATTCTGTAAGCATTCGAGATTTCAGATTATCCCACAAAAAAAACCCTTCTTTCCTGAAGGATCTAGTTTTATTCTCTTCTCTTTTGGAATGTGTATGTACACAGGACAGCCGAATATTCTGAGATGGCTGAATTCTAGTTTCTTGTCGGGAATACTTCTTCAGGAGTCTTGTTCTTGAGTACTCTGTGTGGAGTACGGTTCTGTACATACACTGTTGTTCTGGCTGCTTCTACCCAAAGATGCATAGGAAGATCTTGATGATGGAGCATAGCTCTTATAGCTTCCATGATGGTTCTATTCTTCCTTTCTGCAATTCCATTCTGTTCTGCATTATAAGGGGTGGACAACTCCCTCTTAATCCCCCAGTCTTTGCATAGTTCTTTGAACTCATTTGAAGTGAATTCTCCACCATTGTCTGATAAAAAAGTTATGATATTCTTTTCAGTGTGGTTCTCGATCAAGGCTTTGAATTTCTTGAACTTGCTGAACACTTCATCTTTATTCTTCATGAAGTAAATCCATGTCTTCCTAGAAAATTCATCAATAAAAGAAACATAGTACACATACACAATTAGTGATCTTGATGACATTGGTCTGCATACATCGGAGTGGATGATTTCCAAGATTCCTTTTGCTTTGCTCTCGCTACTTGGAAATGTCTTCTTTGTGTTCTTTCCTTTCGCGCATCCTTTGCAGACCCCTTCATGTTTTGCTTGAATTTCTTGAAGACCTTCAACAACTTTTCTTGCAAGTGGTAGTGCTCTATAATGTACATGTGCAAGCCTTCTATGCCAAAGTTCATTTGGTTCTACTGTATCACGAACCAAAGCTTGATTTGGTTGGCCCTTCAACTTGTATAGACCTCCTTCTTGTTCTCCAATCACTATTGCATCATCAAAAGTATTTCCCTTTGGCCACATAGGAACTTGGCCATCTACAAAAGCAATCCTCATTCCTTTTGCATCCAATGCAGGTATGGAGAGGAGGTTCTTATTTGGTCCTGGAACAAATAATACATTCTTCATCTTTAAATACTTTCCAGAGTCTAGTTTATAGGAGGATTCACCACTACCTTTTATTGGATACTGGTAGTCATCCCCAAGTTTCACCTTGTGAGGTGACTCATGTTCAGATAGCTTCACATATGATTCTTTGAATCCGGTCATGTGCTTGGAAGCACCACTATCTATGAGCCAATCATTGCTTCCATGTGAAACATTTCCCATGAGAGCGGAGATCAATACATATTCTTCCTCACTTGAAGAATCATCATTTTCTTGTCTAATTATCTTTGTGGAAGGTTCATCATCCTCTGTAGCATGGGCATGATGTCTTCTCTTGTTTCCCTTCTTCTTTAGGTTTCTTTTGTTAGGGAATAATTTTTATATGTGACCTTTCTCATCACATGTGTAACATCTAATAGTATTTATATCTTTTCTAAAGTGTGAGACCTTACCTTTGGAGTGATGATAGCTCCTTCTAATTTTCTTGGAGTGAACTATGAGAGCTTGGTCTTCACTTCCCATATTCTCTTCTCAAGCTGCTATCTGAGCTTCTTCTTGAGAGAATTCTTCCCACAGTCTGTTGAACTTGACTAACTTCTTTCTAGCATAGATCCCTTGAATGAGGGAGTCCCATGATCTAGGGAGACCATTCAAGGTGGTCATCACAATCTCTGCATTTTCCACTTCTTAATCTACTCCTTCTAGTTTCTCCTTGATCTGAGAAACCCTTGTAAAGTAAGACTGAATAGTCTCAACATTCTAGATCTTCACATTCTTCAATTGGTTTCTTCAGATTCATCTTCCTATTTATGTTCTTTCCTTCAAACAATTTGGTTAGGGCATCAAACATAGATTTAGGTGTCTTGAGGGAGGACACCTGTGGTCTGAGGTGATCCTTCATAGAATCAACAATGATTCTCTTTTCCATAACCAACTTCTTATGTAAGGCCTTAGCCTCATCTCCCTCTAGAATTGGAACCTCCTCATTGATATAGGAGTCCAACTCATTTTCTTCCATGACCAAGGAGATCCTATACTTCAAGGCTCGGAAGTTATCAACTCCCTCAAGCTTTTCATCAAGCTTGGTATGATGAGACATCTTAAAATGAGAACCTCAAATGGAAATATAAAAGATTTAGATCTTACCAAGTCAAGATGTCAGATCTAGATTTGGAGCTAAAGTCCTGCAGTGCTGGTTCAGTAGCAAATTAGGGTTTTGCTTTTCTGGAGTTCTGTCCAACCAAATGCTTCGAATTTGATCCCTAACTTTTTTGGGGGGAGGAGATCATTCTAGGCTTGGGATCACTAAAAAATTCCTCTTCTGTGAAAATCCCTAATTTTCGGCAGTAGTGTCGGTTCCAAAACTAAAAAACCTCAGAATTGGATTCTGCTTCGACAGAAAGATGCGCCCTAAGGAGGAGAGTTATTCCACCTTACTTTTGCTGAAATTATGTGGAGGAAGGTCCACAAACTAGGAAGCCCTAGTTCCCATAGCAGCATAGTGTCTTCTTCTCAGGTTAGCTCTGATACCATGTTAGAATTTCATCATTAAGCTAGCATTATATTAGGATATTTAACTGAGAGAATAACAAGCAAAACAATCAAACACAAGAGACAATGAACATAGTGTTTATCCTTTGGGAAACCATAAATGGTGAAAACCCTATAACTTCGTCAGAGATAGAATCAACACCAAAAGTAGAACCCAAAACAGTAAGTGATCTTCTGACAGCAGTAACCTTCTTTCTATCTAGCCCCGGTGTCTTCTCCTTCCTCAAGTATGTGCTACACTTGAGTGTGTATCAATTGTGTGATAAATAGAGAGTCCAGCTCTCTATTTATACTAATCCCAACATGACTAAAACCCTACTAGGGCCAACCTCACTAGGAGAGTCTAATAACCCTAGTGGCCCAGAACTGTGGGGACTTTAACCCTTAGACAATAGGAGGGTTACCCACAATGACTTGACATGACTTGTTTACATTATAGACCTTCTCGATAGGAACATCGGGGCATGACATAACTCAAGTACATACCGAAATAAACATTAGGTTACAATATATAAGAAATACAAGTGAAATACATTCCGAAGTTACATATCCATCAACAAAGTTAAAAAAAACTAAGTTAAGTTATTTCAAAGATAATTAATTATGATAAAGCTAAAGCTAAAATGAGAATAAAACAATATTTAGTAAATAGTAATTTAATATTAAAAAAAATATGAAACTCAATATAATTATAAAAGAAATACAAAATAATTATTTTAGGGCTAGGGTTTATCTTTACCATAATTAGTAAAGATAATTTTTTTTAAGGAGGCGATTGTTCTTTTGGAAATTTGCTCACTTGGTGGTATCTCCACCATGATAAATGCTGGTAATATCTTTTTCTTTGTCTGATTTACATTTAATTTGCCTAAATTATAATCTTGAACATGTTGTATTTGCCTTAATTAAAATCTTGAAATAGCATGCCTCCGTTTTTTCTTAATTTGAAATAGCATGCATTCCGTTTTTCTTTTTTCCTGAATGTGCCAAGTAGTATATCTGGAAATGTGCCAAGTAATAGATCTGGTATTAGGTATTAGATACTTTACATAAATTTACAAGATCTGGCCTATATGTTTTAATTTTAATGGGCAAAAAAAAAATATTTACTTTTAATTAAATATATATCATAAGTAAATAGAAGTAAATATTTATAGCCTACATTTACATGAGGAATGTTACATAAAGTTACAACATCTCCCTCATAATCTGAAATTTATAGCCGACATATACATGAGGAACCTTACATAACTTTACAACATCTCCCTTATAATCAGATCATAAGTAAATAGAAGTAAATATTTGTAGCCGACATTTACATGAGGAACGTTACATAACGTTACAACATCTCCCTCATAATATTTATAGC
>LPNX010036243.1:146251-197748 GCA_001517045.1 Pseudotsuga menziesii
CATTAAATGACATCGGAATATTTTAAAAAAATATCATTGGGAAGGCAACATAATATTCTACAATTTGTGTTTTTACTACAAGTCGAAATTCACATGGCATATATGCGTTTCGAGGGCTTCTATCTAGCACATCAGTAAAAAATCAGGTTTTCATCGCCAAATTTGACCAAAAAGTGTTACCCAACTTCATGGAATCACCCTCGGCAAACTCAAGCCAATTCGAATTTGGGTGTGGGCTCAAGATTTTCTATGTTTCCTCCCTTTCCTAGCCTTCTATCTTCCCCCAATTTGAGTAGAAATCCATTGATCTTCCCCAACTCACACGAGAGACCTATTGGATGCTCTATTTCTACTTGGCATGTTAGATATGTGAGATTTCATCCTTCATATCTTATTTGTGTCATAGGTGTCATAGCATCTTCATCATTGTTGTCATAGAGCTAGGGAATCTAGTCCAAGTGTCTCACTAGCTCCAAAATGCCTCTTCCTCTTCCATGGGAGTTACTCTTCCACTCCAATTCGACCTGAATTGATTCATGCCAAGTATATTGACCTTTCAACTCATCCCAAGACCCTTGGTATTCTTATGGATTCAAAATGACAAGAGGAGGATGTTATGTGGCATAGAAAATCTAGCGTATGTGGGTCCCACATTCTCCATGTGTCTTCATGATCAATCGCCACTTTGATTTTCCCTTGTATTTATTTATTTAGATCATTTATTTAATTTTTATTCCATTCTAATGTTCAAACATCATTTATTGTCCCCCTTATTCCAAATCCCAAAGCTTCCACCCCCATCCTAGGAATCTAGTAATTTTCCTCCTTGGTAATTATTTGACCCTTAGCATCAATTTGACAAACTCTAATGAATATGACAAATGTGATTATCCCATTGTGACCCAATGCAAAATTTGGGACATGACATCTACCATATACTAACTTAATGTGTTCACAAAAAAACATATATCTAGTCTTGTATTTGTTAAGTACATTAGTGAGCCGATAATCTGTCTATATAGTGTGACATCTATTCTTTCTAAAGAGTCATCATTTAGGAGCTTCAGGTTTATCACCATCAGAGATTTCCTTGCCTTACAATCCAACATCCCAAATCTCTTTAGGATCTCGACTAAATATTTTCCTTGGTTTAGGAAAATTTCTTTTGGGAACTGCCATACTTCAAGACCTAGAAAATAATGCATCAGGCCAAGATCATTCATTTCAAATTCGGTCGCAAGATTCTTCTTACAATCACTAATGAGCTTCTCCTTTCATGTAAAAAATAGATCATCTACATATAGTAGTAATATCATGATTCTTTCATCTTCAACCTTATAGTAAAGGTTGGAATCTAGTTTACTTTTGGGAAAGCCTAGGATCATCAGGAAGTCATCAATTCTTCAATACCATGCTTTGGGTGATTGTTTTAATCTAGATAATGATTTCTTTAGTTGGAACACATGTGTTTTCTTGTCATGTGTCTCAAAACCTGGAGGTTGTTCAATATACACTTCTTCTTCTATGCCACCATTTAGAAAAGTTGTCTTTACATCCATTTGATGTAATTTCCATTTCATCTTGGAAGCCAAAGTAAGAATGGTTCTAATTGAGGTATATCTAGATACTGGTGCAAAAGTTCATTCATAATCAATCCATTCTTTTTGAGAGAATCCTCTGCGACAAATATTTCTTTGAAATTTTTAATACTACCATCAATCGAATGCTTTGTCTTGAAAATCCATTTGGAAGAGACCACTAACTTATCCTTTAGTTCTTGCACCACTTCCCAAACATCATTCTTTAAGATAGATTGATAATATTCAATCATGGAATCCATACATTCCTTCTTCTTTGAGGCTTCTTCAAAACCTGTAGGTTCTTCATTAACAAGGTTACACATTAATGATACGTAGTTAGAGTGGAGTCTTAGTCTCTTACTTCATTCTGGTGCACCATATATTTCAGCTTCTTGAATTATATCACGATCCCAAGTTGGCCTTTTCCTTGTTGAGATTGTTTCATGAGGTGTCTCTATAGGTTCTCATGGTTCTACCATGTCTGAACTTCTGGTATAGTATATTCTTCATCTCTAATGAGTGGTTTACTGATATCTACTAATTTGGGAGTTTCTTTCTCTTCTTCATCCACATGGGTCTTTTTGGATTTGTTGAAGGCTGCATCTTCATCAAATGTGACATCTCTGTTGACCTCAATTTTATGAAAACCTAGAATATAGATTCTCTATGCTTTCAACTGGTCACTATATCCAACAAATATTCCCTTGTTTCCTGAGGGGTCCAACTTTAATCCTTTCTCTTTGGGAACATGTAGATAAACATGACAACCAAATATGTTCAAGTGACTGACTTCAGGCTTCTCACCAATAAACATTTCTTTTGGAGTTTTGTTTCCAAGCACACTGTGGGATAATTTGTTCTGAACATAGACTACGGTATTTGCTACTTTAACCCATAAAGACATGGGTAGATATTGATCATGAATCATGGCCTTGAATTCTTCCATGATAGATCTATTCTTCCTTTCTGCTACTCTATTTTGTTGAGAATTATAGGGTGTAGCAAGATCCCTCTTAATCCTAGCTTCTTTGCAGAAGTCCTTGAATTCAGTTGAAGTGAATTATCCTCCATTATCTAATCTTAATATCTTAATCTTATTTTTAGAGAGATTCTCCACAAGAGATTTGAACTCTTTGAACTTTTCAAATACTTCATCTTTCCTTTTGAAAAAATATATCCAAGTATTACATGAGTAGTCATCAATAAAAGAGACATCATAGACATACCCACTTAAGGAAGTACTTGACATTGATCCGCACACATCTAAGTAGAAAATCTCTAGGATCCCTTTTGCTTTACTATTACGGCTTGGAAATGGATTCTTGGTGTTCTTCCCTTGAGCACATCCTTTGCATACCCCTTAATTGTTGATATGGATTTCTGGTAGACCTGTTACTACCTTTCTCACAATTGGTAATGCTTTGTAGTTTACATGAGAAAGTATTCTATGCCATAGTTCACATGGAATAATAGTACGAGATGTGAAACCTGAGTCTATATGCTCTTTTAGTTTGTAGAGCCCTCCTTCTTCAATACATATTACAACTGCATCATCTATAGTTTTTCCTTTTGACCACATAAGAACTTCACCATCTACAAAGGCAACTATGAAACCTTTCTTGTCTAGAGCTAATATAGAAAGAAGATTCTTCTTTAGACCTAGAACATATAATACATATTTCATTTTCATGGACTTATTGGATTTCAGCTTGTAGGAAGCTTCTCCCATTCCTTTGATAGGATATTGATAGTCATATCCAAGCTATACTTTGTGTGGATAAGCTTTTTGAGACATGAGAGAGAATCTTTGTGGCCTGTCATATCTTTGGAAGCACCACTGTCTATGAGACAAGTATCACTTCTATCAGAGATTGATCTTATGATGGATGATATTAAGACATATTCTTCACTAGAGTCTTCATTCTCTTTGATCCTCTCTTCATTTGATTCATTTTCTTTAGTTGCATGGGCATGGAACTTTCTATTCTTATTCTTGAACGTGTTTTTGTTAAGTGGACAATGTCTGGAGAAATGACCTAACTTATGACATGTATAACTTTCATAATATGAGTAATCCTTCTTAAACTTCTTACCTCTTTTGAGTTCTAATGATCTACTTGTAGGAGATTCTCAATCCTTCCTTTTATTTATTCCATTTTGTGTATGCACAACTAGAGCTTGATCTTCATATTCATTTAACTTTTCTTCTATATTTTCTAACCTTCCTTCTTCTTGTACACATTCCTCCCATAGCTTGTTGAATGTGGTTAGCTTTCTTCTATCACATATTCCTCTGATGAAGGAATCCCATTCTCTTGGAAGACCATTTAGAGTGGTCATCACAACTTCAACTTCTTCTACCACGTCACTGATGGATTGTAATTGTTATTGAATTTGAGATACTATGGAAAAGTATGACTACATGGTTTCTTCCTTTTCAATCCTAACACCCTTGAGTTGGCTTCTCAAGGTCATTCTCCTCTTGATGTTTTTCCCTTCAAACGTATTGGTTAGTGCATCAAAAACTTCCTTTGGATTATTCTTTGAGGAAACTTGCGAGATAAAGTGATCCTTAATAGAGTTAGCTATTACCCTCTTGACCTTGATCATATCCTTCTTTTTATTGGATTTCTCCTTTTCTCCCCCTGGTTCCTTGACCTCTTTTTTGATGTATCCATCTAGGCCATGCTCGTCAAGGATGAGCATTATTCTATACTACCATGCTTTGAAATTCTCTTCTCCCTCAATATTTTCATCTAGATTGCTACTATTTTTCATCTTTAATGAATTAGAACCTCAAATGGAAAGCTAGGAGATAGTACTTACTAGTTTGAAGACTTTTTTTAAAAACAACTTCAGGATGACCTAGTGTTTGACTAGAAAACCCTAATTTTCAGCTAAGATCACTTGTACATCCGAAAGGAGGAAAATATGCACCTCCCTAAGGTGAGATAGACCATATCTTGAATTTCTGGAATCTGAGGATGGAACCTTGAAAAATCTAATGCCCTAGTTTCTCCTAGTAGTAGTGATACGTCAAAAAATGAAAATCCTCAGAAGGAAAAATTGCTTCGATGGAAAGATGCACCCTCACAGGGTCAGTTGAATGGACCTTTTGTTCCAACTGATCTATGGAGGGAGGTATTTGTAATAGTGAACCCTAACTTGTTGAATTGCATGAGTCGCTACATAATGTCTTCTTTCAGGTTGGCTCTGATACTATGCTTTTTTTTTCTAATAAAATAGAACAAAGGATCACTGAAATAATAACAAGCACATTAGAACAAAAGAGAACACAAATATTTATCCCAAGAAACCCTCGTGGGGAAGAAAACCCAACAAAAATCCCTCTATATATACTTCACCCAAGTACAACGTAAGCTTTAAAGAAGAAGAGTAGACTGCTTCCTCTCCTCCAAATGGATTGTTTCTTCTCTCTCTAGCGCAATTGCTTGAGTTCTGCGTGTGTCCAAATTAGTGAGGCTCCTCCCATATTTATACTGATCAGTAGGGAACCCTAATAACCCAACAGGGCTGAATTCTCTTCCCAATCAGGGTCGAATTTCCTTGGGAGACTCAAAAATACATTTTAGTAATACTTTTGTGGGTACTACTGACCCGTCTTACAACAGAGGTTTTATCTCAAGAATTTACATGACCAATCACATCAATGACAACACTAATTAGAGGAACAACATCTCGGAAAGGGGTAGTAACAATAATAATACAAAATAGAATATCTTCTGTGGTTACATTTCTTTAACAATAAAAGCTATGGGTGAAATGTTGCTTGTCCTCCCAAGAACATCAGTCCCTCTTCTGGATTCCCTTTGCATGTTTCATTCTTATTCAAATAGTGTTAGTTAAGGAATTGAACTCTAGTTACATGAAGTGGTGTAACTATCACTAAGTATCCTTTAGCTACATGACTTGGGTGTGGTCAAATAGTGATTTAAAACCACTTTGCTTCACAATTGGACTCACGAATGAAACATGAATTGGTTCAACCTTCACATTTGGCTGATACAATTTGTCTTACAAATGACATTGCGTACCATGATAATGTATCATTGTGATATTCCACTTAAGTGTATAATTAAAAAATCAATGTTCCCAAAGTAGGCTCCTCTCATGGTTACTCAACAATCTCACATAAGGTCATGGAACTAATTATATCCAATCACTACCATACTACAACATCATTGTCACCATACTAATTTGGATAATGATCAAGCATGATCCACCCATGGCACTTGCCATGGCAGACTCAACAATACAACCACTTTAGGGTCAAATCCCTTTCCCGTCCAATCAAGTATTGATGCAATCTAAATGCATAAGATACACTCCTAAGCTAGCTAAACTTCCTATTGCAGATCACATCTACTGTAACGTCCCCGACCCTCTGACCGGCGAGAGGACGCTACCAAACCATCAAAAACCTCTGAAAAAATAGCCCCATGAACATGAACAGACATATAATGCTGAAATATAAAGCTTAAAACATAAAACATACTAAGATGCATAATCCTTCATATACATAGTAGAAGCAAACATACGTTCATTCAAGCATACCACATGTTCATCATATTCATTAATCAGTAAATATAAATGCAGAGATGGAATAGTCAAGAATAGTCATCTTTAATAGAATTCGTCCCGCAACCAGCTACGTCGCTGCAACGTTCCACCCAACCATAGGCCGGCGTGCTCATCAATCTCTCAGCAACACTGCCAACCCCGAGATAGGCATGATTCCACAAGGAATAAGGGTCAAAGCAGGCTTACACATAGCCAAGGTACACAAATCAACCAAGCCCACACAATAGGGTTTATCAGGCTGTCAAGGAGCTAGGAAAGGCTAAATGCTAAGTTGGTGGCCTCAATGGAGAGCTAAGGATGCCTAAACCAGAGTTAACCTAACTTCTAAGACATCCAGACACCCGACATCAGGAATCAGTCCTTTCTTTGCTTCACAGTCCCTCAAGCCATGACTTCTCTTTCCTATACGCTTCAAGGGTCATGGAGAAGAAAGCCAACAGTCTAACTCTATCTAAGTGGCTCCAAACACTAGTTTTCTCAAGCATACCCAACATCTAATCCTACTCTCAACAATATGAAGACCAACCACTGCATATCGCAGTAAAACAAACAGTTTACAGCTCTGTGAGGAGATAAATACAATAGGGTGACAACCCCAAATGACAAGGTAAACACAGCTCAAGTCAACAAGATGACTCGGATTTGTTCTTGGCCCTAGCGTGGCCAAAACAACTCGGTAGCAACCCAAAAAGGTACTTGCATACACAACAACCCAAAAACCAGGGGAAGACAACAACCATGCTTTTACCATTGCAGTGACGTGAGAAACACAAACTCACAACAAATCCCACATGGATATGAAAAGGTCTGATTCTCAACCTGGACAGGGAAAACACAAAAGCAGACCCCCAAAAGGAAAGGGCAGACACAGTCAACCATCATGGAGAAACAATAGCCCATTCTCAACAATGAAGCCCCGACACACCTACGCAATCGACAATGGAGGACTAAATAGACCCTCAACCATTCCTGAGAAGAACATACACACCGGTCACAACAGTAGGAACAATACCCACCCTGGCCTAAATGTTAATGGAAAAATCGGCACACCCTTGCTCTCTGCATGAGGATTACTAGAACAACTCACAGTGGGAGGAAAACTAGCACCTTTCTACGTGAGAGTGAGCTAGACCCAAAAACCTCCGAAGAAGTGGGATCATGGAAGAGTGGAATGAGTGGGGAGAATCGAAGGTCATTTTTCCACCCCCAACGACGTGAAGAGGAAGAATCCACTAGTGGAGTGGGCACGTGGGCAAGGATTGACGGTCCTACCACACCCACCACTACTCAGCAATAACTGCCCCAACTAACAAACAACAGAAGTTTAAATGGGTGGTTAACACATGGTGAACTCCCAATGATCCCCACGGGTTGGAAAAACCCCCTTAACCTCAGGAAATCATGCCCTTTTCATTTAACGTTGCACCATCGTAGCTGGCTAGAGGTTTATTTTAATTGATGTTCATATTTACATGATGCCCAAAACTATAATGTGTCGGATAGCACGATATGCCATTGGCAACGATCCCTATTTCTGAAACATACACAACCAAATCGATGGCGGGGCTTTTGCCTTCAGCTCCTCACCATGATTAATCACAATATATACATCATGTATCATTTAATGCAAACGGGGTCAAAACTAGGACATTACAATCCCTCCCCCTTGGAATAACATCGTCCTCGATGTTCCAATAGGAATACATATACATTTTGCACATCAAAATTTCAAAATTTTGTAGATCTATCCCAGGTTCAATTATTTACTTTGAACTTTTAGGACCAAGCCCCTCGGCTTCTATGAGATTCTTCTGTTGGTTCTTGGCTTTCGACTCATCCCCAAGTCGAGGAAATTTGTGGCTGCTGCCCTCTTTATGTTCCCTTGTTGGGAAGTTCTGGCATAAATGATGTCCTCCACATTTCCAACATTTTTCTGGCTGCTTCATCTTTACCTGCTCAATTTCCTTTGAGTCTTCATGCCTAGAATGTTTCTTAACAGATTGCTTGGACAAATGTCCCATCATTGATCCACTTTCCTTACCTTTACGGATTTCCCCCATAAGGCTTTTTACCTCCTTTTTCAAACCAGTAGAGTCTTGCAAAATCTGGTGGTTCATCTCATTCTGCCTTTTCTGTATATTGGGCATCTCTCCAAGATTTTCTTAGGTCCTGGCAATTGTTTGAAGGAGACTTCCAGCCACGTCTAGCAACTTTTGGTCTACTGCCATGATCAATGTGCACCCCTGGATTTCACCTTTCTCACCTGTGAAATGCATCATTGAAATTCTGTCAGACCAAGTATAATATAGGCATTAAAATTAGTCAATTAATTTCCCAATTGGCATGACAGTCCAAGTCTCATCAAGGAGACTTTCATATTTTTCATGCCTCCCCAACAAGCACATGAGCTCATTCATGTCCATTCTTGGGCAAGGAATTAACCATTCCAACATTCACAATTTACTTTAAGTAAATACACACATTCCATTTTTAGTCATACATGCATTCAACAATCTTTTGTTTTCACAATGCATATATATATATATAAAGGGCAAGAGAGAGAGCAGCAAGAGTTTTTCCCCTCTTTGTTTTGTTCCATCCTGGAACCCACACCACCACTGTGGCTTTTCATGCTCTCTGCCTCTTTCACTTCACCATGAATGCTGGATCAATCCCTCTTGGTCACGACACTTAGTGTCTCTGGTCTATTTCAGACCTCTCACCCATAGAGCCTCCCCACATGGTTTTCCTCGGCTACTAGGAACTTCATAGTCTCACTAGCTCCTTTTCCATTACTGCTCATTCTGAGCTCTTCAGGACAGTCACATGTCCACATGCACCCCTAGGATGCTCTCCTAGTCCTCGCTCCCAGCAATACCTATATTCAAATGTTGAATAGATTCACATGTTTAGTTTATTCTCAATGGCTTTTATCTCTTAAACAAGAGCTTAAAACATCATAACCAAATCATATACATATGCATATTTATAAGCAAGAATTGAAAAATAATCCAATACTTATCTGTATTGTGCATTTCCTCATTGGTCCACAGGATCCTGCTTCACTTTGAAAGCCTTGGGATCGCCTATGGAATTGGATGTTAGGTCAGCACGCAGGCTGCTCCTCAACACCAAATAATTAATGTCCAGCCAATACACCTTCACACCGACTGGGAAGGAACAAATCAGCCAAGCCAACACACTTGGGTTTATCAAGCCATGCACTTATATCAACAACACACTTATATCAACAATAAATGACCATTTCTAGGTCCAGGATCTACTATGGATCCCTAGGCATATAACAACCCTATTTCGGTGACATCTTCATCACATCCTTTTATACATATCAAGCACAGTCAATCCAACCTATAGTTGGGTTTATCAAACAGTCCATCCAAGCCAATACACAATTGGGTTTATCAGGCTGCATGCAATCAAGCCAACACTGTAACAACCGTTTACCCTTTTCTCTCTAGTGTGCAATACCAGACTCCATCTGTTTAGCCTAACAACACAAGCAATATAAGCAACTCATCAGCGTTATTGCTCTAAAACTGAAATCATGTTTCACATCATTCACTATCAAGTATTGAGACACCAGGAGTGCGTCCACTCCCTAGGGTGTAATCAATATTGAAAACCCTTCCATGATCCGACATCGGAAAAGTGTGCACCCTTTTTCGGTGTGTGCCATGTAGGCCCTATTCATACTCAAGCAATCAGTCATCATGGAAATAAAATCAAAACATGTTTTGCATATGGAATTTTAATAATTTGACATGCATATTCTTAGCTAGGGTCACAGAACACTTATCCATTTCCCAATGCAGTATTCCTTCGTTAAGGAGGAATGGGGGATCCCTTCTCTGAGTTGACAGTCCCTTAGTTTTCCATTCCAATTCCTCTTTTCATTTTGTATCCACGCATGTCTTATCGACATAATCCGTACTATCTCACTCATGTTGCTTACCAAACTTGCAGTGCAGATGAGAGATTCCCAAAATGTCCAAGGGAGTTTCACCTGAAACCCATTTCCAAGATAAGGGAAATCCTTCCCATGAAGTTTGGCTCCTGCAAGCCATCACACATAATATTCCTGCAGTGTGTACCCCTGGCACATTCATCAAATAGCCAATCAATCAATCATTACCTGATAATACAATCCAAATTTGATTGTTCCATAACAAAGCAACGACATTAGTAATTAAATTCAATGAGAATTTGCAACTTTGTTTATTACAGAAATTGATTTGCTTGGAAATGAGGTGATCTTTATTAATTCTTGCACATGATATAGGAACTAGGAATCAAAATCATCAAAGAATAATTAACAAATACTCATGAATTGGAAATAATTAGAACCGGAATGGTTTCCTCTCTGTATATTCAATAAACAATGAAATGATTACAATACCAATGTTAAGCAATGGCTTAACTCCATGAAGAATTTGAATACCTAAGGAGACAATTCGAATTCAGTGAATGAGTCTAGCTTA
The DNA here is from genome assembly GCA_001517045.1 of Pseudotsuga menziesii. Taxonomy (NCBI): domain Eukaryota; kingdom Viridiplantae; phylum Streptophyta; class Pinopsida; order Pinales; family Pinaceae; genus Pseudotsuga; species Pseudotsuga menziesii. The sequence continues at coordinate 156,933 of LPNX010036243.1, forward strand.
ACTGACTCTCAACTATTCAATCTCACTCAGTTAACCACTTGACCAAAACCCTAATTGACTCACCAAACCCTAACTGAAGTCGGAGTGCAATAAATGACTGAATCTCAACTGAAGGAGATCAAACACATGTCATAGCAATACAATCATCAAGTGCTAGTGCTCCATGACTCCAATGAACCCCGATGAGGTTAACTGAAGCTGAACTGACCATCAGAATTTGGTGGAGGCGCCTTGTTGACTCCAAATCATTAAATAATAATAAATAATCTTTAATATTTAATGACTGGAGGCGCCTTAACTGACTGTAACTGACTGGTTGAACCACCATTTAGCAATTAGGTGCATTAATGTCACACAGATCACCCCCGGAGTGCTCCAGTTAGCCTCCTTGACTGTAGGTAGGCATGGGTGTGACTGGACGATGGCAATTAATTCTCCACTGATGTCAATTAAACTTAGGATAGTAGTTTAACTAGGCCAATTTGACCAAAAGAGTGTGTATGATGGTAAATGTCTCCAACACCCCCCCCTTAAGCTATACTCAGGAAGAGTTAGAAAACATAGATGCATAAAAATGCTAGGGCCCTAGAAACCAAGGCCATAGGTCACACTGTACAATAAAGTAACTGCTTAATATAATCAAGGAAACGGGGAAAACCTCATGGGAAAAATACCCCCCCTCAAACTAAGCAGTAAATCAGGAATTGGTTCTTCCATGCAGCAGCATCCTGAGACTGTGCATGTGAACCTATGAATCCAAACTAAATGAATATGTCTGGAGGAATCTTCCACTTTGGAAGAAGAACAATGCACTCAACTGAATCAGAAATATAAACAGCTGCACGGTGAAAACTGGACCCATGTAGAGCAACTGAAATCATTTGAAGAGAGAGAAAAGGTTTTTGGGGATTCAAACCATGTGTGGAACAATCAAGAAACTGATATGTTGCAGCCTTGAATAGAAAACCATGAGTGGTAAAATCAGCCCCAAATATTAGGAGCAAGTGTCCATGCGGATGCAGAATGTCTTCCTCTTTACTAGTTCTGTGAGGAGATGAGCATGTAACCAAAGGTAGAGAATCCCTGTGACTCAGGAGAGCGAATGCTTGAGCTCCATAATATGATATAGTTTCAAAAATATCTAATGATTCAAAAAATAAAATATCAGCAACCTAACACCAAATCCCCATAAGCAAATTTGAAGAAGAATTGCAGTACTTGATTTTTCACACCGGAATTGGTGAGAGCAGCTACAAGCATGGCTGAAAGCTCTTGAATTTTAAAATATGAACAAAATAATATTATATAAGAATGTAAATCAGATCTAAATAATTTCACAACAGATCCAAGACTATGAAATGAAATCAAATCCCTAGAAGTAGTTTTGTAGGAGACTTGCGGTACGTGTTTCTTCACACCGTTGATGAGAACAGCTACAAGCAGCACTGAAGGTTTATGAACCTGAAATTTTGACCCAAGAAATATCATATCAGATCCAAATAATATCATATAATATCCAATAAGGTTCATATCAGATCAAAAATTATGGTCAACCGAGACGGTAGATGCACAGTTTTCTTCTTCTTCAAAATTCTGAATTTTGATGCATGAAATCCTGTAGGAATTTGCTGGAAGATATAGATCATGGGGAGAAAATGTGTCAGTCTTATAATCTGATATTTCTTCCAAATAATCCAATTTTTTACATATTTTCACACCAACAGAAACATTAGAGGGAGAAAAATCAAATTTCTCTTCACTTTCGGAAACAATTACTAGTAAATTTTGCACAGAATTCAAAGGAAAATCACCGGTGAATGTTTGCATGGAAGTGCAGCAGTGTTTTTATTCAATATCAGAGATTCGAATGTCTTCTTTTGTTTCAGAAATATGAGAAGATGAGATATCAGAGATCTCATGAACTTCCGGAGCATCAGGAGAAGGAGTCACTGCATGGAGACTTTCTTCAATTCAAATTGAATGTGTAGAAGATTCTGCTTATCTTCATCTTGAACAACTTCATCAGAGAGAGTAGAGGCCGAGAATTTTGAGTAAAGAAATATTGTGGTGCTGGATGTGATCTCCAAAGTACTATTATGATCCTCATTGTGCTTGCCAAAGGTTCTGTCCAATACTGTCCAGACTTCCTTCGGGTATTCAGCAGAACCAATAAGGTAGTACAAGCTAGGAGAAAGGGCCAGACCTATTGATCCAAAAGATCTATCACCGTCATTTATCCAGTCATTCTCATTCTCATAAGACTCTTTTCCAAGTCTAATAGACACCTGATAGAGACCTTGTCTCTTCAGAGATGCAATCATCTTCAACTTCCATTCCGAATAGCTTGTGAATGGGGTGAGAAGAGGGATTGATGAGTCCATTCAAAGTTGTACCTGTTAAGACCTGCAAATCAAAACAAAAGTGGCACCATAAGGTCGGACAGCCTACACATTCTAGGCTTTCATCACACCCAGCATAGTCAATCAAGCAAGCTTGATCAACAAGTTCTTTACTTGGGATATTGAGTGGTAAGCCTTGGCTTCTGGTGCAGTGCTGGAATTTTGAGCTATTGCTCAAATTTCATAGAAAAATATGTCAGAAATATTTTTTTTGAGAGATTGTTCTTCGTCCCTCCATAAGCTCTGATACCGTATTAATTCTTGCACATGATCTAGGAACTAGGAATCAAAATCATCAAAGAATAATTAACAAATACTCATGAATTGGAAATAATTGGAACCGGAATGGTTTCCTCTCTGTATATTCAATAAACAATGAAATGATTACAATACCAATGTCAAGCAATGGCTTAACTCCATGAAGAATTCGAATACCTAAGGAGACAATTCGAATTCAGTGAGTGAGTCTAGCTTAACTGACTCTCAACCATTCAATCTCACTCAGTTAACCACTTGACCAAAACCCTAATTGACTCACCAAACCCTAACTAAAGTAAGAGTGCAATAAATGACTGAATATCAACTAAAGGATATCAAACACATGTCATAGCAATCCAATCATCAAGTGCTAGTGCTCCATGACTCCAATGAACCCCGATGATGTTAACTGAAGCTGAACTGACCATCAGAAGTTGGTGGAGGCGCCTTGTTGACTTCATATCATTAAATAATAATAAATAATCATTAAATAATATATTTAATGACTGGAGGCACCTTAACTGACTGTAACTAACTGGTTGAACCACCAGTTAGCAATTAGGTGCATTAATGTCACATAGATCACCCTCGGAGTGCTCTAGTTAGCCTCCTTGACTGTAGGTAGGTGTAGGTGTGACTAGATGATGGCAATTAATTCTCCACTGATGTCAATTAAACTTAGGATACTGGTTTAACTAGGAAAATTTGACCAAAAGAGTGTGTATGATGGTAAATGTCTCCAACAATCTTCAATTGTGGGTCTCTTGTAAGAAGCACCACTATGCCCATTATAATGTTATGCTTACTAGCATAACATGAATACCCACTTACAATGTGTCCTCCTGACACAATCTTATGCAAGCCAATAGTGATTAGTAGTTGTCAGCAATTTGTCAAATACGAAATTCACAAATTCAAATTTAACAACCCATTATGCATACAAACTATTTTCACAACCATGAGACTCTTCTCGTGAGGTTTGGCTCTTTCACATGGTAGATTCCGATCTTTGTCATGGTCTTACTCACATTTCCATGGCCCAAGCAATCTACCTGAAACCTGAACTTCAATCAGCTAAACACTTGGTAAGTCTGGATGCATATAACTTTTTCATTGGTGCAACCATCACTGAAGCATTTTTAGAATTTATAAAATTCAATACTCCCAGCTGTTAATCACATCAATATTACCAAAACCCATTTACTTCACACAATCATTATCATACTTTAAATTACAGGGTACAGTCACATCATTTATGCAATTTAAATGGAATGTTTAGATACTCCTTACTTCACAAGCGTATCATTTGTACCACCTTTCCCTTCCATAGAGCGTTTTCGGTAGCCAATTGATCCTGACTACTCTCTTCATGCACTTATTATCCTGCATTCATAACAACTCTTGAAAGGGTTCCAGAATTATCATCAATTCATCGTTTCAGACATTAGTTATTCATAATAACTCATGCACTATCTTTATGCATTCATGCATTGCATTGCAACATTTGCACCCCCCATACTTATGTATGCATATATATAGCATTTCCTCATATTTTTCGTATGCATCCATTCAATGCATAACTACAAGATTTATAAAATCTTTTAATGCATACCCACTCAATGCTACCTTGCATTGATTCAGGAATACTATGCATTCAAACATACCATGCATGGCCTAACCATGACTACTTCATATATGATGCATGACTATCATCAAGATAAGCAGTGCTTACTCTCCTTGGGCTACTATGCTCATAACAACACAATACATGCATGACATATTTCTCTATTAATGCAGTATGAAATTCAAATACCCACATGGTATGAGACCTCTTGCTTTTACCACTCCATGCAATTGTCATAATTAAACTCTTACCTTCATGGGTCCTACTTACACCCTTGACATTACCAATTTGGTTGTTCCTTTGCAGGAGATTGCAAAATTTGCTCACCAAATTTTGATTCTGGACTTGTTTCCTTGTCCCTTTCTTCATAGGGTTGCTGGTCACATTCATTAGCATAAGCAACATACTTAACCATGTCTAGGTTGTCGTTGGTTTTTCCACTAATGCCAACACCAATGCAATATTTATCATTAGTGGCTCATTATAATGTATAATTCTCAATATTCTTACCAACATGTAATATCCTATGCATGCAAGGCATATCCTCATACATTTCATGTATAAAACTTGTAATCATAATTAGCAAGACAGTGTTTAAGGAAATTTCCCTTTTTAAGTCCCTCATCCTTGCATGGAACTCCTTTTCCACACAACAGCTGGTTTGAATTCATGGTCTTGCTACCTCTAGACATGCAACTCCCGGATTTGTCCATATTGACAACAACACATTCCTCTTTCAAGCAATTACTAGCACTTTGCTGCTCCATCCTCAAATTTTAGTGACTCTCCCTTGTTCCCTGCTGAATAAGCTTCCCAACGCCTATCCACATGCTTCATTTCGACCTTGGGTATGAAAACCCCACCACTTCAAAAATGATGCTTTTTACCAAATGTGTTCTAGTCTAAAATGTCAACTTCAGCCACCTGGAACTCTCTTCCTTTTCAGCCCTGAAACTGCTAAGAAACCTAATGAGAATGTCACTGCAAAACCACAAATTTTCTTTGGTCAAAATCGGGTCTCATCCCAACTAAGTTTCTGACGTTTTGGCATCCAAAAGCTCTAGTTTCCTCCATGCTCATCGGTGGTTTGTTCACCTGTTCCCTTCCGGTGTGTCGAACTTGTAGTGGTCCGAATTTCTGATCTACATCAATGATCAGATCCTCTATGTTTGTGCCAGAAATTGTTCCAAGGCTATGAAGAAACAAGCCAACACAATCTCAAAAAACTCAATAAAGTAAACTAGGTTTTAGGGTTTCTGGTATGTTTTCTTGGTTGTGAATTTGGTGACCAACAGGGAATACACTCATGAGCTAAACAAGAACTAAATCATAAGTAGGTAAAGACAAAGATGCATAGTATAATCAACAAGTATCAATCATGATATAATCTTAAAGTTCATTCAAGACTGACAAGCATTACAAGTAAAGAAACCATGAACCAGCAATGAATATATCAGTCAAGTAGCTAAACAAACTCAAAATGAAGCTAAAACATATACTAAAGGGTATAAAGTGTCATATATTTCATAATCTGTCATCAAATACATATAAGAGTTATGATACTTAGCTCACAAATAAGTCCAAAAGACCTCCTGAAGTCCTCCAAAAATCGAACCCTACTTCTGTCTTTCTCATCTATCTAAATAGTATTCCTCAACAAAAATCAGTTAGGTTTAAAACCCTAACTGTCTTCAGCTAACTACTCGATGAGATAAAGCTAAATTACAATTTACAAAATATGATATTTTTCAAAACATAGTAAACAACTAACTAACTAAAGTGTTTCTCAAAAAGACATAATTGACTAACTGACAAACTCAAAGGTCCTTTGCAGCTTCAGCTAGCAAGGCTATTCCATCCAAAGCTTGGGCTTTCTTCTTGGCTCGCTTCTGTTCATATTCCATATCAACTACCCTTCTTGTGAGTTCTTCATTTTGTTGTTGCAAGTCTTTGAGAGTCTGCTTCAGCTCTGTGCATTGCACATCAGTGCTTCTTTTTCTCTTCAAAGACTCCTTAGAAACTGCTATTAGCTCTTGATAATGTTCATTGACTTCCTATAAATCCTCCCTGAGCCTTTTATTGGCTAGGATGAGGCCATCATTAGTCTCCTGTAGGTAATCCATTTGGTGTCTATACTGTTTAATAGTTCTTTGCATGTTCTCCTTGTCTGAATCAATAACCTTCCCTGTTGTGGTACCTTGTACATCGCTGGGCATCCATGGTATATTTAGTCTCTTGAAAATATCCTCATCTTCTTGTAGCAGATTTGTAGAAATATCAGGAATACTAGGGTTTTCCTCAGTGATTGTTTCCTTAGGTATAGCTTCATCTATTAACAGCTGGTCTTCATCAGAAGAAACTTCAATTTCTTTTTCCTGTTGTTGTTTTAACAGTTCATTTCTTAATTCAAAAAATATTGTAGATAGCTTAGTCTCAATGTGACTTGAATCTTCTACTGACTGTAATGGCCTTTCCTCTTTTGCAGGATGAAGAGCTGAACTTCTTACAACTGCTTCTTTCTTCTTTTTACTGCTCACTTTATCAATCTTAGGTTTTTCATCCGAAGAAACATCATCCAGAACAGTCACCTCTTTGGTATTCAAGCTAGGGTTAAGCAGTTTTTTCATACTCAACCTTAACTTATTTCTTGATCTGGTTTTAGGCCTCCAAGTTGGAGCCAATTCTCCCATCATTTTCAAGCTTCTTCCTTGGTGTTTGACTATAGAAAACTCCATGAATTCAACCGTGTTCTTCTTTTTCCTAGGTCTGACTGTCTTTTTTTCCAGAGTGGAAGATTCTTTGCATGCACCAACCCTAGCTTCAATTTTGGCAATGGATTCATCTTCCTCTAACAAATAACCTTCATCCTCTGATAGGATAGTGATTGGGCTTCTTGGCCTAACCTGGATGTTTTCTTCTTTTATAGCAATCTTCTCTGTGACAACAGTCTTCTCCTTCATGACAGCTTTTGTTGTTGCCCTAACCTGCACAGGCTGATCCTCCTTTTGTGTAAACAGTGAATATTTACCTTTACTATCAGCTGAAAACCTTTGAGGTTCATTGTCATCCTTCAAGGGCTTAGGTGCTTCTTCAAGTTTAATCTTTTTCTTGTCTTCAACTTTGATTTTCTAACCTAGTTTCCTAGCTAGGATTTTCCCTTTATCCACCTGCTTTTTGATTTGCTGCTCCTTTTGCTTGATTTGAAAACCAGTCCAGAAAAGGAAGTAACTCCATGTCTTCCCTTCCCTTTGTAGAGCAGTACTAATGATGAGATTAATCAAACCATAGTGGAAGATGGATTGTGAAGTATTATCCTGATGCCCCTTGACTCTACTGGACATCTTTTGTAGACTTTTAAACAAAAAGAAGGGAAGGCTCATTCTGGCTTCACCAACCAAATGCTGCAAAAACCTAAAATGGTATTTGAAGACATAGGCATATCTGCCTTCACAGGTGATATAGCTTTGAAGAACTTTAATGGGATCCACCCACTCCTCTCTGAAATTTTGAATAAGTATTCCTTTGCTCTAGTTAGGGGTATTACCAGGTAGAAGGTATCTTTGAGCATTAAAGGTGAAAGGAAGTTTTTTGAACCACATTTCACCTTCATTGCTGACACCTGTAGCTTCAGCAATCAGTTCCACAGTCAATTTGAACCTCAGTGTATCAAAAACTATCATGTCCTGGATTTAGCTTTTGGCAAATTGATAAGAAAATTCAGTGTTGTAACCATCGATCTTTTTGAAAAAGTCTAGCCACCCAGCATTTTGGAAAAGCTCTGCACAACCAGGGAATTTATCAATCTAGCTTAATTCAGTGGGCTCAGCCCTATTTGTTTTGCCACTTTTACCCATCTGCTTTCAATGGCTGATTTTGTGTACTTCTAGGGTTCTGTCAATGACCTAATAGCTGCTTGTTCCTCCTCAAACCTCTAAGGTTTTGAAAATCAGCTTTCCTCAATCTTCCTTGACTGCTTCTTTTGTTTTCTAATGCAGGATCAGCTTTACCTCAGGCTAAAATGATTTAGGTCACAGAGTGCTCCAAACTCCTCATTAAAACTACTGATGAAACTAGCTACCATCCAAACTGCTCATTCAGATACTAGACCCTCTCTGGACTATATAAAGAAAACTGTGTGTTATAATGAAAACGAGAGCAGCCTTATGTCTTGTTCATTTTCTGCCCCAATTTGGATTTAACAACAAAACCAGTCAGATTTCTAGCTTGTAATCAGAATAGGTCTTCAAACATCTAATATGCTTAGCTCACTGATTGTATTAGTTACAAGTAACCATTGAGTCCATGAAACCTAGATCGCCACAGACTGTGCAGCTCTTCACATCACCACATTTTCAGGCTTTGACAAGGTCATGCTCAATAAAAACTGATATTTTTCAACTGGTCACTCACCAACACTTCTAATCTCCTTATCTCTTCGACAGGAATGTTGTTTAAAGCATATATTAACGTTCTGCTTAACCAATTTTGACAAAACAGACTTTACTGAGAAAGCCCCAAATTAACAGCCACTAATAGGTTATCGCGGAATACCTCCTTTGTGTCTTACTATAGTCGCTTAAAACCACTCCTTGTGTTGTCTGATTGCTGAATCGAAGTATACAGGCATCTTCAGATGTTCAATTTACCTCTAGATGGCAGGATGGGAAAGCCCTAATTTTGTCTGTAACCGTGAAAACCCAACAACTCCTCTATAACTGCAGCTTGTAGCTTTTAGGCAAATTTCGTAGCTTCACTAAGTCTTGAGCTTCGAAATGCATGCAAGGAATAACTTCCCTCACATCAAACTCGGTCTATGTCTTAATCTGTCATGATATGCTGAGTTCAAACTGATGATTATCACGATTTCTCCCACGACATGAATCCATCTGTTTTCATGATGATTACTGGGACAACACGTATCAAAATCCTTAAAATATGCGATTAGTCACTTAGGAATAAAAATCGTGTGAAAATTCAGCCTAAAAAACGGTGATTCCAGCGCGCGCGATATTCTTGTAGCACCGCTGTGTTAATTTTTCATGGTTGCGCTACAAGAATACTTTGCATTCAATTTTGGTGCAGTTTTAGCACTTTTTTCCATTTTGAGCGAAATTTAAGTGACAAACTATGCTTAAGATGTTATTGGTGAGTCCATTAATCAACATAATGACCTTTAGAACCCTTCAACAACCTAAAAGGACAAAAATAAAATAAAAATCTAAAGGCAAAGTTCAAAATTTCGCTTAAAAACAAAAAATTTCCTAAGAGAAGTAGAAAAACAAACTTAAGCAAATGAGCAAACTTGGAATAAAATGCCAATCAAATATAAAATTTGAAGAAACAAGTTTTTGACTTAACATCTGGCTCCAGTTACGGGATGAAGTCCTCCCTGTGAGGCTTCAAGAACCTGTAGACCAGTGCCTTCTGTCTGGTACCCTACCTACTTGTCTGCAAAATTTCCATTGGGCTAGGGAGTCTTTATTATGCTTAACTCATACCAGTATGTACAATGAAAAGTGAAAATCTCCTTATAGACTATAAAAATGCTTGAAGAATAGCCCATTAACAGGACTGGACAACTCCTCACCTTCCAAAGACTGCAGGATAAAAGTATTATTCTCCAAAACTTTAGACACTAGGAAAGGGCCAAACCAGAGGTTGTCAAACTTACCATGCTTACCTTTTTGCTCTTTCCTTGCATCCCACCTTAGAACCATATCACCAAATGAGAAAGTATTTTCTTTGATGTTCCTGTCAAATTTGATTTTGATCTTCAATCTGTACAACTGTGCCTTTTCGTCCACCTTTTCCCTGCTCTGCTACAACTCTATCATTTCAAAAATTCTTCTCTGCATATCATTTGGCTCCTCTTGAGAATTCTGGAGAAACTTCATCACTGGGATTCCCAATTGAATAGGGAAAACTACCTCTGTACCATAAACTAACTGAAAAGGAGAAGTTCCAATTGCTTGTTTCATTGTGATCCTATTAGCCCATAATGCATACTTCAGCATTGAATCCCATGATCTTTTGTTATGTTTGAGCAACTTCTTGATACTCTAAATGATGTTCTTATTTGAGGATTCAGCCAAACCATTGCCCTGAGGATAGTAGGGAGTTGAATGCTTCATTAGGATTCCATTCCTTTCACAAAAGGCCTCCATTGCCTTGGATTTGAAAGCCTTTGCATTGTCTGTTACTAATTTCTGAGGACAGCCAAATCTACTAAGGATATTTTCTTCAATAAATTCCATGATAACTTTGTCTATAGCAATCCTAGTAGGGATAGCTTCCACCCATTTGGTAAAGAAGTCTGTTGCTGTCATAATCTAGTGGTGCTGTCCTGAGGAAGATGGGTTTATTTCTCCAATAAAATCTAGACCCCATTGCTGGAAAGGAGCATTAACAGCAATAGGTTTCAGGGGCAAAGACAACAATTTCGATTTGCCAGCAAACTTCTGACAAGGGATACATGCTCTTACTTGCTGATAAACATCTGCAAATAAGGAGGTCCAATAATATCCAACTCTTAAAATTTTGTATGTTGTTTTCTTCCAGTACTTGTGCCCTCCACAAACACCCTCATGAGATTCAGAAATCACTCCTCCAATTTCAGATTTGTCCAAACATTTGAGTAGGATACCCCCTAGGTCCTTCCAGAACAACTGCTCTTCTACTAGACAATACTTAGTAGCTTTAAGCTTTAAGGATCTAGCATCCTTCCTATCTAAATGCTCAGGACATTGTAGAAACAACAGAAAATAAACAATGTCTGCATACCATGTTGATGATGAATAATGGTCCATGATCTTGTCTTTTTCCAGTAGGGCTTGATCTTCTTCCTGAGCTATTTCTTTAGCCATAACATGCAATCCCAAAGCCTGACAATTTGATTTAGCCAACAGCTTGGCTAAACCTTGTCCCTTGACAAGTTTGGTAGGTCTGATTTCTACATCATACTCCATGATTTTAGCAATCCACCTGCCTCTTTTTCCTTCACTATCAGGCTGTGTTAACACATCTTTTACAACAGCATTAGGTACAAATGAAATAACTTTAGAATGCAGCACATAGATTCTGAAAAATTTTAAAGCCTTTATTAGAGCATAGGCCTTCTTTTCTAAAATGTTGTACTTCAGTTTAGAATCTCTAAGAGTTTTACTGAAGAATGCAAAAGGCTGCTCCAGTCCTTCTTTATTCTTCTGCAATAAAACAACCGCTATTGTATCTTCTGATGCAAATGAGAATGTAAGAAACTCTCTAGTAAAATCTGGGCTTACTAATACAGGAGCTTCAGTAAGAGCCACTTTTATTTTCTCAAATGCATCCTTTGCCTCAGTGGTGCACCTGACTTCTTGGTCCTTTTTCAGCATGGTTGTGATTTGTTTGATAGTTTCAGCAAAGTTGGGAATAAACCAACGCAGAAAATTGATTTTACCAATGAATGATTGGACATCCTTTTTACTCCTAGGTAAACTTATTTTCAATATAGATTTTACCCTTTCAGGATCTATTCTGATGCCATCAGCAGACACTAAATGACCAAGCAGTTTACCTTCTTGTACAGCAAAATGTGACTTTTTTGGATTTAAAGACAAGCCAAATTTTCTGCATTTCAGGAAGGTCTACCTCAAATGCTTCAAATGCTCGTCATCTAACTATGAAAAAACAGTAATATCATCCAAGTAAATAACCAAAAACTTGTCCTTTTCTTCGACAAAGGCAATGTCCATAGCTCTCTGAAAGGCTGCTCTAGCATTCATTAAGCCAAAGGGCATCTTGTCATACATAAAAGTCCCCCAGGGGGTTGTAAAGGATGTCTTCTCCTTATCATCAGGATGCATGGAGATCTGATTGTACCCTGAGAAACCATCAACCATTGAGATCCTTTGTGCCCCAACAACTTTCTGCAATATTTGTTCAATCTTAGGTAGAGGATAGTTATCTTTTAATGAAGATCTGTTCAAATTTCTGAAGTCAACACACAACCTGATTTCTCCATTCTTTTTCTGACAGGAACCAGATTAGCCACCCATGAAGAATACCTGCACTAGTGGAAAATGAGAGATTAGTGACTAGGAGACCAAAAAGTTTGGTCACCATAGATTTTTTCAAGGGATAAATGACCAAAATTGATAAATTTAAGTGAGTTAACTAAAAAAGACCAAGATAAATGACCACTTTTGTTCACAGGATAAAACTAAACTAAAAAGGACCAAGATAAATGACCACTTTTGGTCATAGGATAAAACTAAACTAAAAAGGACCAAGATAAATGACCACTTTTGGTCACGGGATAAAACTAAACTAAAAATGACCGAGATAAATGACCAAAATTGGTCATGGGATGTCTAGACTTAAAATGAGCACATAATAATTGGTCATTTATTTGGTCATGTTTAGTTGTGTCACTTCGGCAATGGAGAATTACATTTTTGACAATGAATTTGTATAATTTACTAAATTCTAACATATCTACTCAATGATTTGACTACAAAAGTCTATGGAGGTGTACATACTCTAACCCCCTTTGAATTTGAACCCATGACCTCCTAGGATTAAACACATGTTATTAACCATCAATCCCACTTACATTTCACTTACCCAAAAAAAAAGAGAGCATTAAAAGGCCATGAAAACTAGGAATTTAATTTATGACATGTGTGCTAGGATATCTTGTAGATAAATGGAAATATTGCACTAAAGTTAGGATCAAATCCAATTCTTTACCCTATCAAAGTTGTATATGTGAATCAATCTAATTTATATTCGATATGCTTATAGAAGTATCCCATAAGATAATAAATCATACATGTCCATATTTGGGCATGTGTCTCATGTCCCAATGTTTGACATCTGGACTTGTGGAATGTGCATGAACTTCATTTGACGTAAAATAGACACACATTTTACACATATTTTAAAAGTTTCTCGTATGTTTCAAACACATGGTTTGCACATATCCCAATACATCAAACACATAAAGGGTCATAAAGTTGGATTCAAGGTTGTTTTGATGCTCTAAAAGAGAAATTAAAGCCTCTTTTTATTTTCTCATTATTAAAAAGTTAAATAATCTTTGTAGAAAAGAAAAACGAGCTTAAGTGTGGGTTTCATATCTTTATTGTGACAGGAATTATGATACATACAAAACATGCCCACTTCAAAGAAGAGTAGGATTGAGAAATTTTGAGTAACAAGTAAAAATATAGGTTAAATATAAATTCCTTTATTTCATCATAAATTGTAACACATACATAAATAAGCACACTTTAAAGAAGATAAAACTTTATCCGTTTGTATTGAAAACATTAATGTGTATTCATGCCAACTTATATGTTTAATATATAACACACTACTACATTTCAATCCAAAATCCGATGGAAAAATCCAACGGCACGTGGATTTCTCTTTTTAAACTTACCAAAAATCAGAAGGATACATTTTTTTTTGTAAATGTGGCCACAAGCGTTGGTTAAGCGACGACTATTCCCATAACCGTCGGTTAAGAGACGACGCGTTAGTAAGCGTCGCTTAAGCAACGACACCTTTAATTGGTCAACTATTTAACATCGACAGCGCCGTCGCATATCCAACGCTTAGGTAGTGTATCCATTATTGTTTAACACAAATGCATCCACATTCCATAGAAGAGAGGAAGTCCAATCAAATAATTATACTCATCCCACAACCAAATATAATAGGAAATACCACTACCCTCTAACTACTACATATAATAAATTTAATTTCAAATAAGGAGTGTGATTTTGCATAAATAGTGGGAGTCGACCGCTTTATAGGAGGGGACTCATGAAGGATGGGAGTTCTGGTTAGAATAATTTTGGGGAATTCATTTGATTATAATTTGGGATGTAAAAGGAACCTTTGATTCATATATAAATAGCAAGTCTCTAAGCATCATGAAAGCGGTTTGGAATGTACCTAAAATTTTAAAAAAATTAACATTTCAAAATTAATTGACCCGGTTTTAAGAGAATCCTATATACTACCTAACCAATCTATAATTGGCACCACCTTCCCTCCAAAAATTTTCCACACCTCCAATATCTCTACTCTACACATTTCTCCTCTTTGGTCATTGATTTTTCTACTACTCTCACCAATGGAGAACCTTTCCAAGATTACTTGCAATAGGTCTCATAAGATTCTCCACGAAAACTTGTTGTTGAATCGCATTTGCAGAGGCTCAACAGTGGAAGATACAATAGGAATATAGCTTCTTGGTTAACTTTATACGTGTGGTTTTCAAGGGTATACAAGAAATATTGGGAGGGTATTTCCAAGGATTGATTGAAAGGATGGAAATCATTGCTCAGTTTGTCCATCCCAAGTTACATTTATGTTTGCTTGGAGTGGTGGTGGTATGAGTTCATGATTATCTTTTGTGGGTTGCTTGTAAATCCTAAAACAACTATGGAATCCATGGAAATTCTCATTCAGAATACCACTCTTGTATACATATTCCCTTCATCATTTAGTTTCGTGGTTTCGACTAGAGTAGGAAATGAGCTAGGTGCCAATAAGCATGGAAAAGCATGAAGGACTATGATTGTAGCACTTTCTTGAATTTTTCCCTCATAAAATTCAAAGAGAGAATTCATTTAAAATCTAGTTGTCAAATTTTCCATAACAAATTAGAGCATTTCCTTTACTACAAGCATGCAGTTACAATTCAGTTTTACAATTCGTCTTAACTCCAAAATTAATAATTGCACTGAGAGTAGTGAGGTGCTATATAGCCTAGTAGGGGAAGATGTTGCCAGGTGACGTGATTATAATAGAGATTAGATAAGTGCTTTACAACATCATTAATGATTATAGGTGATGAATTTTCACTCAATATGGAGAGCCCTTCCAAAGGAAACCCCATAGGTTCCCCATCCTATTGGACATAGATCCACCCAACAAAATACTAGATTTTAGAGTTATTTTTTTGTCAGTATTCTATGATCATGAGAATCAAGCTGCTTGTCTGCAAGTTCCCACTTTATTTGATGCATGGTATATGTTGTGTTACAGTGTCCCATGAAATTTTTTATTAAGATAAGTAAGTCATTTGGCTTGAAAATATAGCTAACCAAATATCTTGTAATACAAATCCATTAAAATATCGACCCAGCATTTTTGAATGCTTAAGTGCACTTCAACTCTGTATCTACAACCAACACAATCCCTATAAAATATTGGACCAACAATAGTTTTGTGTCCTTAGATATTTATGTACGTCCAATAGAACCTTTTCCCCCTTACTACCAATTTATGTATATGCTTCTACATAGACAATCAAAGCAATCCTACAATTTCATATACTTACCACCAAATATAACATTTATTATTGGAAGTGATTATGTTTATAAAAAGCATTTCATCTTCAAAGAATTTAAACTCTAATATCCACAACTGAAGAATCATTATTATAGAGCGGGATTTTATCAATATACTAAACAATGTATTCCCTTACACGGCGTATTCGGAGGAGGAGGAGCCTTTCGGGGTTTCGAAACTGAGACTTAGCTGGGGGACTGAAGCTTTGGATCGAGAAGATGAGGAGGAAAGGTCGAAGATTGATGGCTTATGCGGCTCTGATTTGGTTGATTTTTATGGACTGCGAAGGAAGGATATACTCAATTTTTTGGAAAGAAGTTTGAGAAAAAGGAAAAGACCTGTACTCGGGGAATCAGAAGGATCGAAAGGAGACCCAGTAAGTTCGCTTGGCTCGCTGGCCCTGATAATCTGTGTATGCACATTGTCACTTGGAATATGAATGGCAAGGTACACAAATCTATCTATTCCCATTCACTGAGGCCCCTTTATTTTTTAAAATTACACTGGCTAACGTAAATTTAATATTAACTGTAAAATTTAAGCTAAGAATGTAGCTTGGTAGGGTTTGAACACTGTTAAAGCTAGTAACATTAGTCTAAATTCATTCAATTAGGCTTTCTTGAATATCTGATAAACTAACTTTCACAGACCTAAAATGGATATAGACCTAATATGAAATATAATTCTTTGAAGAAATATGGCTTTTAGATTTCTGTGGAATTATTATCTTGATTTAAAGAACTGCAACCTGTTTTCTGATCGATCTCAATGTAACAATCACAGCTTGCATGCCATGAACTCTGTCATCTGTTACTTAACAGTCAAGATTGCAGTAGAGGGCATTATATTTATCATACCTTACTTTTTCTCACAACTGTTCTAGGGGAAAAGCCAGCCATGGCAGTGCCCATTTCATTGGGGAAATGGTTTTTTAGAGTTCTGTTGACTGGTTGAAGAATTCGATACTGGAAAAAGAAGCCCAGAACTACTAGCCGAACAATGATAATCAATCTGTATGGGTTTATTCTGCTCGAAGGGATTGGCATCTTTCTTGACAAAGGCTGTCTTGCTTCATCCATCCTATTAAATTGAACATAGTATTAGTGTAGTAACTAAAAATAACACACTAAATAAATTAAGACTTTGAACAGTTAAATAACAGATACAATCAAAGTTACACAATGTAACAAATAAGATTTGGAAAAACGTTTAGCATATAGCGGCAGATCAGGTCCATCTGGTCCATTGCCATCAGGATCCCCATCCTTCCCTCCTGGCAGCGTTCCTCCATCACTCCTCATAACCTGCATTTTATCCTGCCTTCTCTTCCAAGTCTCAACACGATCTTTCCACGCTACACTCCCATATCCATAAACTGCCAAATCTTTGGTAGGATCCATCGACCGTGTTTGTCCTGGAAATAAGAAAACACTTGTAAGAAGGTAAGATAGCAAGCAAAATATTACTTTAAATGAACAGTGATAGTTGAGCACTCTACAATTCTGTGCCAAACCCACCTTGAAAGTTTGAATCCACATAGGGAAGAGGATGAACTCGTTTCCCTCCTCCCATAAATTGAGGTACAATCAGTGCATGATGTTCAGGAGGTATCCCAGGATCCTGTAATGTGTCAAAACAAAATCAGTAAAAAATAATTAAGTGTTACTTAAAACAAGATAATTTGGAGAGTGCAGTTCAAAGGCTCAGAAAATTTTCAAGGCTCATTACCATCTGGCCATTTGTAAGCAATGGGACTTGCGGCAACATGTTCTGCCTTACTTGAGGCATTTCCATATCCCCTCCCCTGCCATAGCTCATATTCCCATGAAGCATGGACTCCACACTGTATTGCATATCTTGCTTATCACGATCTTCAAAATCAAACTCATTTTCCAAATCATCCACGTCATCCTCTTCCTTATCTCCTTCAACTCTGGGACTTCTTGTAGAGCAGCATGCTAAAACTATTAAGAGATAATCCGAAACACACTAAACTGTGTAATTTCTAGTGAAGAAAGCAGAACTGTGTGTTTATGAAAGCTAAATCATGCATCCAAATCACATTTCTAATGTAGATTATTACTAACTGTTGAAATGGAGTTTAATTTGTCCAGTTTTGTATCAATATTATTAAGGCATTAGTGGACCTCCAATGGAATGCAGGACAAATTGAAGCAATCTGTAGGTTTCAAATTTCAATAATAATATCGCTAGACAGAGGGGAACTCAAAGAAGAGATAATCCAAAATACATTATACTGGAATTCTCAGTCAAGGACGTTGAACTATGTGTTCATGAAATCTAAACGATGCAACCAAAGCACATTGCTAATGTCGATCACTATTAACTGTTGAAATGGAGTTTAATTTGTCCAGTTTCACATCAAGCTTATGAAGGCATTTGTGGTCTTCCAACAATCAATAATGCAGGGCAAACAAGAGGAAATTTTTGTGATTCAAATTTCAATAATAATATTGCTAGGCAAAGGTGTTGACAGGTCTCATGGGATCAGTAAGGATTAGAATTATGATAGTAAAACTAAATAGAGGCATGTAAACTCCTGGGGGACTGCATCGAAGCCTGCTTGCCTGCCCACTACAGATTTCCCTAAAACAATTGGATTTTTAAAACATTGCTGTTAAGTTCACCAGGTAAATATAATGCATTCACAAAAAAGGCATGGAATTCAAAGTCCTTTTAGAATATAGGATTTCAAAAAATTAAGTACTACACTATGTATACAGAATGCAGAGGGAGCATCCCATAATCTCTCTAAGCTTTCATAATCGGAACACTGTGTGACAAAAAAAACTAGAATATTGACATTTATTATGAATACTGAGAAATAGAAATAAGAGGAAAACAGACTCTAACCTTTGTGTCTCTTAAATCTGGTTTTGCATCGAGGCCGGCAGACCTGGTTGCCTTCACTACGTTCATACTCATAGCAGGGCCTGCAGATTGGGAATGCACACTCATTACAGGCCACAAAAAGCTCTCCATCCACTGTAACACCAATCTCATCGCTACAAATCTGGCATGTTTGTCCATTCAAATGCTGTAACGGCTTCGGCTGCAAAACAAAGCATAGTTTTGCTGCATTAGACCCGGAATATTTTTTCAAGACAATAGTATGACTATTGACGAAAAATGTGATCATGTGAACATATCATGCTCCTATGGCATCTCTGTAGATTTGAAAACTTATGTATGCCCATGTCATATACTAGTGAATTCGTCAAACATAGGTCCATTATCCATAACATCAAGTTATCAACAGTCTTAGCAATTAAGCTCTCTGAAAAATTGTAGACCCTATATTATATTTATAGGGAAGGACTAAAACTTAATATTTTGCATTCTGTGGACAGCTGCATTTATGTTCTCTTTTCCTTCATTGAATGAATCGAAATTCATAGTTAATTATTTCTTGTAAATTTGAAATTTTCTCCATGGAAGTTGGTACTTGCTTCTGTCATGTCCCCTCTTTAAGATTTATTTGCATATCTAATTGGTAATGAGATATTTAACCTGAAAACATTGTAAGTTGCAAGCACATAACTGGACAAATTATATAAATTTTAACATGCTTTTCTCTTTGGATTTTGCTCAACTTACAAGGTAATCTTTCTTTTCAAGAGCCTATTGGGTCAGTCAGAAATTACTTGCATGGAACATGGAGATAGAACATGTTCAGTTCTACATGTTTCCCAGCAAAAATGCTAATTTGACTCTTTCAGCTGGAGGAGTGAAAGGTTAGAGAGTACAATTTGGTTTTTACTTTTGAGGTTCTTAATTTTCAATATTAATTGATCATTGCATAAATTTTCATACCGTGTACATCTCTTTAATGTTGCCATCTAAATGCATGTATGATGTTGCATTCACCTAGTGTAAATGCTGGAAGACAGGTCATTGTGAAGACCACTCTAACATTTCTCTAGTTCTTAATGTAGGAAGTAGAACTAATTTATCCATTGGACTGGGAAGCTACGCACTCTCTATAATGTAATGCCATGTAATGCCACGCCTCTCTATAAAAATATATATAACTTTAAGTTTACCAGAAAGTAAATCGATCAATCCACACTCCTTTTATAAATTCATGCAGATAGAGCTCTAAAGATACCCACATACAGTTAACAAAACTCGGATAGGCCCCTGTTTCCTGTACTTCGAGAAGAAATATGGTCTTTAACCCCTGTGTCTTTTATATGTATTCCTTTTGTCAATCCTACTGATTTTCTGCAATACTGAAATTACCTGAGCCCTCCAGGTTATTGGTTGAGAAGCATAAAACCACTTCTAGCTTGTAGGATACATTCCTAGCTGTTGTTTTAACAAAGCAGGGTAAAGCTTTGACAAATTGACAAAGCTGATCTTGTTCCCACCTTTGCTATTTTTTTCAGTTAGCGTGCTTCTTTTCTTTCTACAAGAGTTTTCTTTAAATTGAAAATCATTATTGTATTGTTTCTACACATTTCCAAGCTCCCAAAAACATCAGAACAATAGGCTTGAGTTTTGGAGATGCTAGGAGTAGTTACCATGCAACTAGGCAATGTAGCCATGGTTGTGATCTATAATATAGAGTGACTTGGAGCTATTGTTTATAAAACACAACTGTGACCAACAAGAATACTGTTGATGAATCTGATGGGCCTCTTTGCTTTTCCTTCTGTACTAGTCATTTTTTCATTCACCCAAAAAATTCAGAGTAAATCCATGTTTATGTTCTCTTTGAAATTTCTCTCTTGCTGGAAGCCATCTTTGCATTCAATCAATGCCTTCTATAATCTTGTCATTTCAAAGGACAAATTAGAGTTAAAAGTGCCAGTTTTTAAACAGATAAATACCCTCCAGCAAAGTAATAGATTGTAATGACTTGCTTATCAGCCTGAATGAGCAATTAAAGGACCCCAGAAGAAGTTTGATCTCATTGAAGCCATGCTGGCCCTAAATCTATAAAATGCTATGTCGTGCAATTTAGATCATGTGACAGATATTATTCCCACACTCCTAGAGATAGAGAAGCACAACACAGGCCCTGTGTATAATAAATTCCAAGTTAAACATGTATAAGCAAAATGCCAAGTTAAGAGATCGGTTCTCATGAGTAGACATCAATTGAATGTCATCAACATCCCAACACATTCAAACAGCAAAAGGTGCTGATCGATAAACAAGGTAAAGCAATATCTTTCTGATGTCACACAATAATCTGTGGAAGAGCCTTGCCCTCTTCCCTCCGATTGTGTTCTCAGTTAATTGCAGAAGAAGATCTCAACCTGATAATATCAGAATATCTAAACCTGTATTCCTCAAAAATGAATGAGAATAAGTCCACTGTCAAGAGGCAAGACAGTTTCTCCAGAAGTAGATCAACTAAGCGAATTGAGGGCCAATGGAACAGATTCTAAATCCTCTCCCATTTCTCTTGAGTCTTTCAAGTATTCAAATTTTTACCATACCTCAGAAATTAATAAATTATCCATAATTTACAGTGTTCCTCTTTCAAGTGATATGGCTGAGCAATACTAGCATTTCTTTCATTACCCTGTTTGCTTCTTGTAGCTTATCATTTGTGTCAAGTGACCTAATGAGAACACTAAAAGTCTTAAAGTTTGGCACTAGCCCCTTTTTAATCATTTCATCATAAAACATCAATGCATCTTGCATTCTACCTTCCTTACAAAGCCTGATGATAGATTCCATATCCTGTGAACTGACATGATTGGCCAAAACCTCCTTCGGAATTTCTTCATCTGTATTAGCTTTCAGCATGGAAGTTGTATCAATGTCATCATCATTGACGGATTTGGCAAGAGCGATGAAACAGACATTCTGGGCCATCGTTGGATTCTCACATAGTGCTCCCTAATACACCATGAAGCCCAGAGCAACAACGCAGCATATGTGAAGAACTAGGGACTTAATGATGGAAAAGGTCCTTTATCCATGATTGATAAGTCTTATAAATCTCAATCACTAGCATAACAGGAAAGTCAATCCAAATTATGTTATTCCAAGTAAAATATCATAGGGTGTGCCCATAAACATAAAAGCCTGTAGTTGCTAGCATAAGGCAAAGTCTGCCCAAATTCTATTATTCTGGGAAAATCATCATAGGGCATGCTCATACACATAAAAGCCTATAATAAATAGCATAAGACCATTGGTTTAACAAAATGGTGACGGTTTGGAATACCGAGGAAACTCATAACTTCTGGTTTGTTTCACCAAAATTTAGCAACAAGAATCCACTTGATGGCACTACATGCTAAATTGGGCGCTAATTGTATAGAAATTGAAGAAATTGTTTGGTAAACCTCATAGATATTCTTCTATTGGAAATCAGACTCACTTTGATATCAGAAATTGTTTTGGTTACATGTCACCTGCAAAATATTGACCTGCTAACTAAACATCCCAGTGGTTCTTACTCCTAAAAAAATACAAGTCCTGAAATGAAAATAACCGTTCTAGTTATTGAACAAAAGACCTGAAATTGATCCCATTGTGTTGGATGATATTGATCCCACTTCAAGGCTCACAGTGGTTAGAGGAGGCTCACTCGACATAGTTTGATCCTGATATTGATGACTCCGGGTATATTGGTTTGGAGGCAGATCCACTAGCAGGAGTAGCACCAGGCATGGCAGGCACCTAATATATTCCTCTGATGGCAATGCTTCTAATCTGATGAAATTCACTATTTTTGAATGAGCAGCTGACCTGTTTTAATGATTTCAATTGTTTTAAGATCTTATTTTTGGGACAAGACTTTCTTTTCATTGTGTTTATGATTATTTAAGAGTTCTTCTACCAAAATATGTTGAAACCAAGCATTTGCAAACTTTCATCCCTGCAGTCAAGGAATTGGCTTTGTCTTGCTTGTTTGTATAGTCCCCTATTCCTTTCGTTTAGATTGTTTTGAATTGGTCCTTTTTTTTTATCTAGAGGGAAGTCTCCTCCACAGCATGCTTTATGGGGTTTCTTTTGTTACCCCATTGAAGTTGATCTTTATCTGGCCTCCCTTTGGAAGTTTCCAAGATTCTTCTGGAGTAGCCAGCTTTCCTTCATCAAGAACCTGCAGGCATAACATGACTTTCTTGGGCATCCATGTCTGAACCTTGCCTTTGGCTAAGGAAACTTGTATTTTCAAGTAGACCACTCCTGGGAATAAATTAGTCAACCTGTGTAGATATTGCCAATAGGTCCTGCTGGAAAATGTTTGATCCCGTTAAACAAGTAGTTCATTCCATTAAAATCAGATCCAATGAAACCAAAATTTGAGAAGCATTTTGGAATGCCTCTGAATTAACAACAACGCATTTGAATATTGGTTCCCTTAAATTGAACGAGTGTTAGCATTTTTATGTCGAAGCTACCTAGGAATGTAGACTTTCCAAGACTTTTTAAGGTGATATTTAACTTCCTAAAACCTAGAAAATGAAACTTTTAAGGTGATATTGCCTTACTCTTCATTTTCTTGAGAGTGTAATTTTGGAAGGTGCCATATCTATTTACTATGTGAATCACTTGTTATATAAGTCAGGTATATGTGATATTTGTTAGTTAGACCACTCTTGGGAATAAATTAGTGAACTTATGTAAATATTACTAACGGGTCATGCTAGCAAATGTTTGTTCCTGTTAATTTTCTGCTAGAACCCATGGATCATGCCTTTCTACTGTAGTCAATTTGATTTCCATTCTTATAAGGATTTTATTTATATGGTCCTTGTGCTGGTAAAGCTATAGAATTTTCCCAGCAAGAAGTTCATTCTATTCAAATCAGATCAAATGAAACAAAAAATTGAGAAGCATTTTGGAATGCCTTTGAATTAACAACAACGGATTTTAATATCGGTTGTCTTGAATTGAATGAGGATTATCATTTTATTGCGAAGCTACAAAGGAATGATAATATTTCCAAGACTTATAAATGTGATATTAACCTTCATAAAACTTAGAAAGTTCATTAGCCTTGAATATAAACTATGATTTATCTCCTTGTCATTTCCTGTATAGTCTAATTAGGGGTAAGTAGCATCCAGATTGTGGGTTTCAGTATGGGATATGGCCCATGGGTCTTTGTTTTTTACTCTTGTAATTTTGGTAGGAAATGTTTCTATTTACAATATGAGCCACTTGGTATTAAAATCTGGTATATGTGATGCTATCCAGGCTGGAGCTTTGATGCTGGATGACAACGGTATTTGCGGTATAGATGAAGTTGATAAAATGGATGTAAAAGATCAGGTATATTCTAGTGAATGCTATGGAATTTGTATTGCACTTGGCCCTTTCAATTACATTTTGATTAGATTGGCATGCCATTGATCCACTCCTCTAACAAGATCTACACATTTTCTATTAAAGGTTTCAATTCATGAGGCTATGGAGTAACAGACAATAAGCATTACAAAAGCTGGCATTCAAGCAACTCTCAATGCTCGTACCTCTATCTTAACAGCTGCAAATCCTACTGGTGGGCGTTATGATAAATCAAAGCCGCTAAAGGTAATGTCTACAGGTCATTTTAAAGCCAAAGCATCATTCAAACTTGATTGAGATTTGCAACATGTTTTTTTGGTCTTTCTCATCATGTTGTTTGGTTTTGCAGTACAATGTGGCACTTCCTCCTGTGATTCTCTCCAGGTTTGACCTGGTTTATGTCATGATAGATGAGCCAAATGATCAGACAGATCACCATATTGCAGATCATATTGTTAGAGTTCACCAAAAGCATGAAGAGGCATTATCTCCATCTTTTACTACTGCTCAAATTCTGTGTTACATTGCTTACGCAAAAACCCTTAAGCCAAAGGTGGTTTCTTTGTCCCATTTTGAACTGGTCTTCCAATTTCCAAAAGAACTTTTAGGATTTTTTGCCTCTTTTCAGGAACCCTTGACATTGCTTTTCACAATTGATTGTTTAATGCCTTGACTGGTAATTATGCTTGAACTGAGTATAGCTAGGTACTGAAGCCAGAAAGGTTCTAGTTGATGCATATGTATCCTTACGACGAGGTGATGCTACACCTAGTAGTCGAGTTGCATACAGAATTATAGTGAGAGAATTGGAAGCTTTGATAAGATTGTCTGAGTCCATTGCTCGTGTGCATTTGGATTCTGAGGTACATAGGACTTCCACATTTTCTGACATTAGCAGATACTATAACATATCCTGTAATGATTGCCTGGGATTGTTGGAATGTTACCAGGTGTGGTCGGCCCATGTTCATATGGCAGCAAGAATAATAATCACATCCATCATCAGGTTTCCTTTTTGCAAACGTTCTCTCTTTTACCTTTGTTTCAGTTTGATGCAATATTTTGTTAAGTTATGATCTAATATGTGTCCCTGCTATACAGTGTTCACTCAAATGAGATTGATTTGGCTGATTTTGAAGATGTTGAGAATAATAATATAGATAGAGGTGCTGGGGTCAATGAGAACCAACCTACAGAAGCAGATGACCATCAACCTTCAGGTAAGTGCATGGAATACATTATGTTAGAAATTGGTTTTTACATGTTAGATGGGCTGCAGCATTGTTATGCCCATGGTTTTGTATTTACAACTTTATTGTTTAGGGGATGGGATAGCAGCAGCATAATGAAAAGATGGTGATCAACCAAAGAAGAAAATGACAGTTACATATCAGCATTTCCAAAAATTTACTCGTGCACTTGTCATGCGGCTTAGACAACATGAAGAATCAAATAAAGATAGTATTGTGACAATTTACATGTTTTATCCATGTTACTGTATCTGTTAGCAACTTGGCACACCATCTGGAATTTTTATAACTTTGAAAGTGATTTGATAAATCACTCACTATTTTGCTGAAGATAATCATATCGAGAAACTCACAATGCTATTGTAACCCTCCATTGTGTTGACTGATGGGTCATTTAGTACCTGATGTTACAAATAGATTCATTTATTTATTATTTGGTTTCTACAGAGGCTGGTTTGGATGGTTTGAAACATGCATATTTAATCAAGTGGTACGTTGAAGATTTGAACTCCCAGCAGGTGTTTGATACAATGAGTGGACTACTAGAGGAGGTAAAATGTGTGAGATCTATTATACAGGTATGGAAAACTTAAATATAATTTTTCTTTAAATTTCTTCTCCATTGATTTTAAGGTTCTATGCAGTATTAGCTAAGGTGCAATGGGTCACTGTGTTAAGCAATTCATATCGTGTTTTGCATCATTTGATAGATAAGGAAGGTGTCCTCATGATTCTTGATGACAGCCAGACAACACCAGTACCTAGGACAAAAGGAGCATCCCAATCAACTAAGAATGATCAAAGGGTTTTAGCAGTTAATCCTAACTATGTGTTGGAGTAATAGGCTCTTTAGTATAAAATTTTAGCTAGACTATCATGGTTTTCTCCATTTATTGCAGGGATATCTTACAGATGGGATATTTTTCGACTGAAGCTTTGAGAGGGGTGATCCAATAGAATTTTAAATTGGCAGTGGTCAAGTAATTAGAGGTTAGCTCTTGGGGTTTATAGTTTATAATTTTGGGTTTCCATATATATCTATGCTTTTAATGATTAGGAAAAGTTCTTTGAGTTGTTTGTGAGTTTCTGAAGTTGACATTTACTTGAAATATGCTGATAAAACTTTGCCAAAACTCCCTTTGTGAGATCTGAATTTACTATTTCTCAAGGGACATAAGAAGACAAGATTGTATCACTGTTTGAAATTCATAATTGATGTCAAATTTTGATCAATTATTGCATCTTTATTTGAGATACAATCAAAACATATCCTTTCAAAACTGAAAACATGGATTTGGTTTGCACATTGCAATTACACTTGGTGGTTTGTGTCAAATTCATTGGTATGCTCATTTGACCACTATATTTGAATATTTCTTAGTAAATGCATGCAATTATTAATTGATAATGTCTTTGTGCCTTGAAGGTGGGCTGGTTGCCCATATAAAATTTACAGTCGTGTTGATACCAAATTGATCAGACAAAATCACAAGGCATCCATTGCAAGAATTGAATCCAACAAAGTCTATTGATGATCCGGAGATAAAAGCATGGCTAGCTTTAGGCCAGACCAAGTCCAAAAAAATGGAGGTGGAAAAAAAGAAAGGTCATTTTATCTCTTTGTACAGTATATTTATTATTTACCAATCTATTGCTATAATTCATTTGTTGGTGACTCAAGCTATAGTAGAACATAAATTATTAAATTAAATTTTATTTGTTACATTCAAAAAAGACTCTCAAGATAATTCAATAGATGACAGCCAAAAGTCTGAAAAAATACAAGTCATTATTAACATAGGTGGTTTGTGTAGGTTGAAAGTTGTGATGTGGCTGAAGCATTCAGGCTGCTTGGAGTTTCCCTTCAACAATTTGCAACTGATCATGCTACTGGTAAATCCTACAACTTTCTTGATAAAGGTGGTCAGTTTACAGGGGATCATAAATTGGTAGTGTGTGCAAGTGCATAAGAGAAGAGAGAACACACACACAAGTTCTCAATTGTACATATATTGTATACTCTTCATATTCCATGAACAAA
Source organism: Pseudotsuga menziesii (assembly GCA_001517045.1). Lineage (NCBI taxonomy): Eukaryota > Viridiplantae > Streptophyta > Pinopsida > Pinales > Pinaceae > Pseudotsuga > Pseudotsuga menziesii. The sequence goes on from LPNX010036243.1 coordinate 184,128, forward strand.
CAATTAATTCTACATTGAATTGTATATATTTGATAGGGCACTTCAAAATAATCTACTGTTTGTAATAAAAGAGTTAAACTTCTGCATAAAGACCTAATATAGATTCATAGTTGTTATGTGCTTAAATGATGGAGAAAGTTTAAGTTAATTTACAACCATGACTGTATACAGGCAGATGTTGAGGAAAGCATCGTTGTTGGTGGCGAGTGTAGTCTATTGAGGCTTCCTTCAAAGGTTGATGCTATCAAAGATACAGTTGAAAACAATGAGCAAAAGGTGTGATATTTGTCTCTGTCATTCATGATCAAGTTCAATGGGGGTGGAAAAGATTCCAGAGCCATGTTTTATAGTCAAATGACACATTATTTGTTGAACATAGAAATATTATGTGTATACAAAATTACATTTTTTTAAATCTTTTGCAACTTGTTATTAGATAGGCTTTAAACTATGTCGGCCTTTGTGGTGCTCATAGATTGGTGCAGGCAGTGTTAAACGGGATTTAAGCTACCCATTGAAATTAATTGCAAAGAATGCTGGAGTGAATGGAATTGTCGTGGCTGAAAAGGTCAGGACAAAACCTACCATGATTGTTAATTAATTTTCATGCCTATTGGAGTTCTTTTCCTTTTAATGCAGACAAACTTATTTACGTTGAGAGTCAGCCTAATTGCAGATGGTGTTATTTCTCTATTCGCTATGCTTTTTAATATATACTAGACTTAAATTACATTCTTCATTTTTCTTAGGCCCTGAATAGTGTAGATTTAGCCTTTCAAGTTTAATTAACCAATTCTTAAATTGAATTTGTTAGATTACATTTTCCTATTTTGCACATGATCTTGGTTACTGTTGTTAACTGTTGAACATTATAAATAATTTTCTTCATTGTTTTTCTACTTTACAGTTCATTGTTTTTTTACTTACAAGTGAGAATTTTCTATTGGATTTTGCAGGGGTGAGCTTAAATAAGTGGTCCATTGAGTATGAAGAGCCCACTACTGAGGATTTGCCATTGAGTATGAAGAGCCTGTAGCTGAGGGTTTCAAGCTGTTAAGTATGGTTTTCAAGCTTCCGCGGGATCTAAGTATGGCTTAGCAACCAAGTACAAGTGGGATGGTTTAGCTATTGTAATATTTTGAAAAATCATCAATGTACTAGATGATTTTCATGTAAAGTTACATGGAGATAGTTTTTGAGAAAAAATATATTTATTGTAATACTTGACATTTCATATAATATAATTTGTGCGGTTTAAAACTTATATGGTTGTATTTTATATTATTTATAAGTGTTGTAATTAACTAATTAACGTGACATTGCATAATTTATGTGTATTAGATGATGATAAATAATTTATGATTCTTTTTTTAATTTAAACATAATATCATATTAAAAATTTATATTGATTAATAATGGACACTATTAAAACTACTAAAATATAGCAACCACACATAAAATGACTAAAAATGATTAAATTAGTGACTAATAATTGAGATTAATGACCAAAATTCACATATATAATGACCAAAAATTGAGAGATACGTGACCAAATAATGAGATATAAATGACCAAAAAAATGACCAAAATTCGCATATCAATGACCAAAAAACAGTTTTGGTGGCTAATTTATGGTCTTTTATTACACGACCAAATTTGGTCATATTCTAGTTTGTCATGTGGTCATTAATTTGGTTATAAATATGGTCATATATTTGGTCATTGATTCAAATATATGACCAAATTAATGACCAAATATATGACCAAATAAATGACCAGCTCACAAGCTATAAATGACCAAAATAAAAATGACCAATTTTGGTCGTGTAATAAAAGACTGTAAATTAGCCACCAGCGATCGACAAACCAAAAGTGGTCATTGATATGTGGATTTTGGTCATTTATTTGGTCACTAATATCCCATTTTCCACTAGTGCTGAGAGGCACTATGATCTTTGCATCCAACAACTTCTTCACTTCTTTTTCAATAACAGGAAACAAAGCTGGGTTAATCCTCCTTACTTTCTGATGAAAATGTTTGACATTTGGTTTTAAAGGGACCTTATACTGTATGATTCCTGTATCATAAGTTCTTAGTTCCTCGTAAGACCATGCAAAAACATCTACATGCTCCTTTAACAGTTTGATATACCTGTTTCTTTGTTCAGTTGTAAGTGATTTAGAAATTTTGACCATTTTAGGATGTTCTGCAGAACCAATATTACACTCTACTACATTCTCTTCTGAATATTGAACAACAGGCTTTGAAAGTGTATCATCCTTTGTAAATATTCTTTCTAGAGGTACCAAACATTTTGGGATGAAGTTGCTTTTAAGTTCAATAATTTTATGAACTACTATCTCATCTTCAGCAATCTCATCCAACTGTTCATCCCCTTCATCTTCCTCTTGATCAATCAGGGAATTTGAAAACTCATGAGTAAGCTCAAGAAATCTCTTAATTTCAATATCATCTTCGAATACTTTCCATTGCTTTACATTATTAGGTACACATGGTCTGTACCTCACCTCTATGGGATACCTTAACTGAGTAGTCTTGGGAATTCTGAAATGTGTGGCAGCCAAAGCCAATGAATCTGCAATCTAATTATGATCCCTTGGAATATGAGTGATGTTAAATGCTACAAAATAATTTTCAATCATATCCCATACCTCATTCCGATAGACTTTCAGCAAACCCTGCTTCACTTGATAGTTGCTCTTCATCTGCTGAACAACTAATTCGGAGTCGCCAAATGTAGCAATCTGCTGAATGCCCAAATCTTTAGTAGCTTTTAATCCCAACAACAAAGCTTCATACTCAGTAGTATTGTTAGTTGTAATAAACTCCAATTTATACATGAGCTTTACTGTTTCACCTCCAGGAGATATGAGAAGAACCCCTGCACCTGCACCTTCTTTACAAGAGGAACCATCAAAATATAATTGCCACAGTTCATCCTCTTCTTCTCTGCTGCATTTTACTGGCTGTTCTTTCTCAACTTGTAACAAACCAGTAGTGTTGTCTTCCTCACTGAAATGTAACATGCAAGTACCAAGGTCTTTATCCACAGCATATAGTGGGTGATTAGTAGGGTTCTTGTCATCTGTCACAATGTAAGCAAACTGCAGCTCTTTGTACAGCCTTCCATTTCCCCTCCAAACACAGGAATAGTGGCATATGAAAGATCCATTTGTAAGGTCCCACCAACCTTCTTTTCCCAAGACCTAGAAAGAAGCAACCCAAACTTCGGTGTGATATCATCTACTACAACATCCATGATCACACTTTTCATAGGTAACTGAGCCAAGCTAACAACCATGTCCTTTATTACTCCTAAACACTTCACTGCTCGGGAATCAAATGCATACAGATCATGGTAAGGTTTGGTAATCCTCAGCCCTAAAGCCTCCATAACAGCCTTTGGCATCAAATTGTGTGAAGCTCCCGAATCTAACAAACAATTGTGAATCATTTGTTCATGGAATGTCAAGGTTATGTAGAATGGAGGTGAAGCACCTGTTTCATTTTCAGTCTTTTCAGCAAGGGCTGATCCAATGAAAATCCTGGGGTTTTCTTCTTGCAAGTTTACTGTGTCTGAAACAGGCTGATTACTTGCTGAATTCATCACTTTCAAGACTGTTTCTTTATATGAAGGATTTTTTATTAATTCAGTTAAAGGTACAAGAATCTTTAACTTTCCTAATTCATTCTCCAAACTAAAATTCTGGACAGTCTTATTTACCTCTTCAACCTCTGTAGTCTTCCTTGATTTTTCTGGAACTTGCTTTTTCTCTATCACAGGATCTGATGCTTGTTTAGCAGCGACAATTGCTTTCTTCTTTGGGGCTTGTACCACTTGTTTTGGACCTTATCTCAGATTTATAGTTTTCCTGAGTTCATTCTGATGGACAGCAGCAGTTACAACAGTCTTTTCCAAACCTATATCATCTTCAGTTTCAAACATGTCAGCATCATAGTATTCTGCATTTAGAAATTCTTCCTCGATGACAAAACCCCCAGACAATCCCTCTCCAAAATGATTCATATCTTGGTCAGTCTGTTCAAAGAACAGCTCATCATCAACTTCTTCATCAGCTACATTATTTTGAAGAGGTGGTGGCACTCTTTGGTCCTTATTTTCTCTCTTTTCTTGCTGGATATCATTGTTCCTTCGTTCTCTAGGCATAAAACAGGGAGCAAATTTCCTTCTGAACTGATTCTGATTATTTGCATTTCGTTCACCTTCTAGAGCAGACTTGCTGGAATTTTTTTCGAGCTCTAATTTGTTCAGTTTTGCAGTCAGTATCTTCACCAGCTTAGCCATTTTATCAATCTTTCCTTCAGCAGAATGAGGAGCAGAACTTCCTGAAGCTGCCTCCTTCTTTCCTTTTCTGTCATACAGCTGCTGAGCTGTTTCTTTCTTTAATCTATTTGAAGCCAATATGTTGGATTATACCTCCAATTCTACATCCTGCATATTAAATAAAGAGATAGGCCTCCTCTCTCTTAGTAACAAAGAGAATTCATGATCAAAAGCATTTGCATATGTCAGTTTAGCAGAAGTTTCAGTAGGATTTATTTCTGCAGGAATTCTACTGTACATCTTGTTAAATCTTTTTGAAAAGTCTACAACAGTTTCTTCCTTTTTCCTCCTAAGGGCACCAAACTCAGTTATGTAGTATGTATGGTCTTTGGTGTCACCCCATTGCCTCATGAAGAGATCACGAAGTTCTTCAATGATAGTGATAGAATTAGTAGGTAACTCTCTGAACCATTTCCTTACATCACCATCAAGACTCTGAACAAACATTCTCATCCATACATCATAATTTAGCCTCAATGTTTTGGTTATCAGCATAGCTAAGGAAAGCTTCCCAGTGTTCTTCAGCTGTGGTTTCCCCCTGTCCATTAAACCTAGGAAGATATTTCTGATAGTCACCCCCAGGCAGTGCATTTAAAGGCTGAGGCAAGACCAATGGTACATATCTGGCTACAACCATCCGGTCCATCATATCTATGGGCTGATTTGGGGCTACCATTTTTGGACTGAATGACTTTGGTGATGAAGAAGTTTGACTAGAACCTGGTTGAAAAGGGTTTTTACCTAGTTTCAGCTGAAAAAGAGGTATCTTACCAGGAGAAGTATTTTTGGCCTTCTTAAAGGATTGAGGATTAGCAAAAACTTGGAAACTGCTATCAGGGATAATAGGCTTTAACCAAGGTGAGTTTTCTTCTTCTTTTCCTAACAAAGCTGAATGTGATAATCCACCCAACTGATCAGGGTCACACAGGGCTGGTAAATATTGAGACCTTCTAACTTTCTTTGATGTCTTTAATATCTATTCAGGATCTGAAACACCTAACTGTAATGGTGAAGTAGGTCTGTTCCTGGTTCCCACTCCTCTAGTAGCCACTGTGTCAAATTTGGTGAAAAATAGCCTTAAAGATGTGCTGGTTTAAGTTCACCTCTTAAAACCAGTAAAACTGATAAGTATCCCAGGGAAAATATGTCTTCAACTTCGTCCCCGACAACGGCGCCAAAGATGTTTGTGCCAGAAATTGTTTCCAAGGCCATGAAGAAACAAGCCAACAAAATCTCAAAAAACTCAATAAAGTAAACTAGGTTTTAGGGTTTCTGGTATGTTTTCTTGGTTGTGAATTTGGTGACCAACAGGGAATACACTCATGAGCTAAACAAGAACTGAATCATAAGCAAGTAAAGACAAAGATGCATAATATAATCAACAAGTATCAATAAGGATATAATCTTAAAGTTCATTCAGGACTGACAAGCATTACAAGTAAAGAAACCATGAACCAGCAATGAATATATCAGTCAAGTAGCTAAACAAACTCAAAATGAAGCTAAAACATATACTGAAGGGTATAAAGTGTCATATATTTCATAATCTATCATCAAAGACATATAAGAGTTATGATACTTAGCTCACTAATAAGTCCAAAAGACCTCCTGAAGTCCTCCAAAAATCGAACCCTACTTCTGTCTTTCTCATCTATCTAAATAGTATTCCTCAACAAAAATCAGTTAGGGTTAATACCCTAACTGTGTTCAACTAACTACTCGATGAGATAAAGCTAAATTACAATTTACAAAATATGATATTTTTCAAAACATAGTAAACAACTAACTAACTAAAGTGTTTCTCAAAAAGACATAACTGACTAACTGACAAACTCAAAGGTCCTTTGCAGCTTCAGCTAGAAAGGCTATTCCATCCAAAGCTTGGGCTTTCTTCCTGGCTCTCTTCTATTCATCTTCCATATCAGCTACCCTTCTTGTGATTTCTTCATTCTGCTGTTGCAAGTCTTTGACAGTCTGCTTCAGCTCTGTGCATTGCACATCAGTGCTTCTTTTTCTCTTTAGAGCCTCCTTAGAAACTGTTATTAGCTCTTGATAATGTTCATTGACTTCCTGTAAATCCTCCCTGAGCCTTTTATTGGCTAGGATGAGGCCATCATTAGTCTCCTGTAGGTAATCCATTTGGTGTCTGTACTGTTTAATAGTTCTTTGCATGTTCTCCCTGTCTGAATCAATAACCTTCCTTGTTGTGGTACCTTGTACATCGCTGGGCATCGATGGTATATTTAGTCTCCTAAAAATATCCACATCCTCTTGTAGCAGATTTGTAGAAATATCAGGAATACTAGGGTTTTCTCGAGTGACTGTTTCCTTAGGTATAGCTTCATCTATTAACAGCTGGTCTTCATCATAAGAAACTTCAGTTTCTTTTTCCTATTGTTGTTTTAACAGTTCATTTCTTAATTCAACAAATATTGCAGATAGCTTAGTCTCAGTGTGACTTGAATCTTCTACTGACTATAATGGCCTTTTCTCTTTTGCAGGATGAAGAGATGAACTTCTTACAACTGCTTCTTTCTTCTTTTTATTACTCACTTTGTCAATCTTAGGTTTTTCATCCGAAGAAACATCATCCAAAATAGTCACCTCTTTGGTATTTAAACTAGGGTTAAGCGGTTTTTTCATACTCAACCTTAACTTATTTCTTGATCTGGTTTTAGGCCTCCAAGTTGGAGCCAATTCTCCCATCATTTTCAAGCTTCTTCCTTGGTATTTGACTGTAGAAAACTCCATGACTTCAACCCTGTTCTTCTTTTTCCTAGGTCTGACTGTCTTGTTTTCTAGAGTGGAAGATTCTTTGCATGCACCAACCCTAGCTTCAATTTTGGCAATGTATTCATCTTCCTCTAACAAATAACCTTCATCCTTTGATAGGATAGTGATTAGCCTTCTTGGCCTAACCTGGATGTTTTCTTCTTTTATAGCAATCTGCTTTGTGACAACAATCTTCTCCTTCATGACAGCTTCTGTTGTTGCCCTAACCTACACAAGCTGATCCTCCTTTTGTGTAAATAGTGAATATTTACCTTTACTATCACCTGAAAACCTTTGAGGTTCATTGTCATCCTTCAAGGGCTTAGGTGCTTCTTCAAGTTTAATCTCTTTCTTGTCTTCAACTTTGATTTTCTGACCTAGTTTCCTAACTAGGATTTTCCCTTTATCCACCTGCTTTTTGATTTGCTGCTCCTCTTGCCTGATTTGAAAACCAGTCCAGAAAAGGAAGTAAATCCATGTCTTCCCTTCCCTTTGTAGAGCAGTACTAATGATGAGTTTAATCAAACCATAGTGGAAGATGGATTGTGAAGTATGATCATGATGCCCCTTGACTCTACTGGACATCTTCTGTAGACTTTTAAACAAAAAGAAGGGAAGGCTCATTATGGCTTCACCAAACAAATGCTGCAAAAACCTAAAATGGTATTTGAAGACATAGGCATATCTGCCTTCACAGGTGATATAGCTTTGAAGAACTTTAATGGGATCCACCCACTCTCTGAAATTCTAAATAAATATTCCTTTGCTCCAGTTAGGGGTAGTACCAGGTAGAAGGTATCTTTGAGCATTGAAGGTGAAAGGCAGTTTTTTGAACCACATTTCACCTTCATTGCTGACACCTGTAGGTTCAGCAATCAGTTCCATAGTCAATTTGAACCTCAGTGTATCAAAAACTATCATGTCCTAGTTGTAGCTTTTGGAAAATTGATAAGAAACTTCAGTGTTGTAGCCATCGATCTTTTTGAAAAAGTCTAGCCACCCAACATTTTGGAAAAGCTTTGCACAACTAGGGAATTGATCAATCCAGCTTAATTCAGTGGGCTCAGCCCTATTTGTTTTGCCACTTTTACCCATCTGCTTTCAATGGCTGATTTTGTGTACTTCTAGGGTTCTGTCAATGACCTAATAGCTGCTTGTTCCTCCTCAAACCTCTAAGGTTTTGAAAATCAGCTTTCCTCAATCTCCCTTGACTGCTTCTTTTGTTTTCTAATGCAGGATCAGCTTTACCTCAGGCTCAAATGATTTAGGTCACAGAGTGCTCCAAACTCCTCATTAAAACTACTGATGAAACTAGCTACCATCCAAACTGCTCATTCAGATACTAGACCCTCTCTGGACTATATAAAGAAAACTGTGTGTTATAATGAAAACGAGAGCAGCCTTATGTCTTGTTCATTTTCTGCCCCAATTTGGATTTAACAACAAAACCAGTCAGATTTCTAGCTTGTAATCAGACTAGGTCTTCAAACATCTAATATGCTTAGCTCACTGATTGTATTAGTTACAAGTAACCATTGAATCCATGAAACCTAGATCGCCACAGACTGTGCAGCTCTTCACATCACCACATTTTCAGGCTTTGACAAGGTCATGCTCAATAAAAACTGATATTTTTCAACTGGTCACTCACCAACACTTCTAATCTCCTTATCTCTTCAACAGGAATGTTGTTTAAAGCATATATTAACGTTTTGCTTAACCAATTTTGACAAAACAGACTTTACTGAGAAAGCCCCAAATTAACAGCCACTAATAGGTTATCGCCGAATACCTCCTTTATGTCTTACTGTAGTCACTTAAAACCACTCCTTGTGTTGCCTGATTGCCGAATTGAAGTATACAAGTGTCTTCAGATGTTCAATTTACCTCTAGATGGCAGGACAGGAAAGCCCTAATTTTGTTTGTAACTATGAAAACCCAACCACTCCTCTGTAACTGTAGCTTCCAACTTTTAGGCAAATTTCATAGCTCCACTAAGTCTTCAGCTTCGAAATGCATGCAAGGGATAACTTCCCTCACATCAAACTCGGTCTATGCCTTAATCATTCATGATATGCTGAGTTCAAACTGATGATTATCACGATTTCTCCCATGACACGAATCCATCTGTTTTCATGATGATTACTAGGACAACACGTATCAAAATCCTTAAAACATGCGATTAGTCACCTAGGAATAAAAATCATGCAAAAATTCAGCCTAAAAAATAGTGATTCCATTCCGATGCGCACAATATTCTTGTAGCACCGATGTGTTAGTTTTTCATGGTTGCGCTACAAGAATAATTTGCATTCAATTTTGGCGGTGTTTTAGCACTTTTTTCCATTTTGAGGGAAATTTAAGTGACAAACTATGCTTAAGATGTTATTTGTGAGTCCATTAATCAACATAATGACCTTTAGAACCCTTCAACAACCTAAAGGGACAAAAATAAAATAAAAATCAAAAGGCAAAGTTCAAAATTTCGCTTAAAAACCAAAAATTTCTAAGAGAAGTAGAAAAACAAACTTAAGCAAATGAGCAAACTTGGAATAAAATGCCAATCAAATATAAAATTTGAAGAAATAAGTTCCTGACTTAACACTCTACTCATTGGACAGCTAGTTCTCTAGGCTTCTGCAACGGTGGTTCACCAACTGTTAATATTTTTCGATCGGTGGCCTCTTCAACTATAATTCTCCGGTCTTCTAATATTTTCCGATCACGTCCATCGACGGTATGATCGTCTAAAATCTGTCGATGTTTTCCACTGCATCGGCGAGCCAAACAACTAAGTTTTTTCGACGTCTCTGGTACTTAGACAATTTTTTCAGAAAATTTCCTTCCCGGAACATTTTCTTTCCTTGTCTGCCACATTGGCAGTCTCAACAACTGTAGTTTCCTCAACTATATTGAGCCAGCATTTCGGCGGTCTTCGGCTGATCTCCGCCGAAATTGCGGCTCCCGCATCCACTAAGTTTCATCGACGGCTGACATTTCCCATACTTAGAAAGTTTTTCTAAAATTTCTTCTTTAACCTTCCTTCTGCTACTTCATTGGCTCAAACTTCTTTTATTCCTTGCCGACATATCGTCGCCTTCACTATCTATCTACTGCGACATCGGTAGTCGGGGACTCAATCCGTCGGAAGGATAGTCCACTAGCCGACCGCAACAGTGGGCACACGAATAGCTAGACCTTCTTGATGTTCATCGGCAATTCCATCGTCTAAATTCCGCTGATGGGTTTGACACTGAGACAAATTTTTACAAATTTTTTCTTTCCTTCATCTTTTCTCCCACAACGCTCCGTCGGATATCCCATCTGCTATTTTCTGTCGACACGTCGCTGACTCCATCAACTACTTTGCACCACCGTTTCGGTGGTCTTCCGCTGATGAATTCTGATGGAAGTTTCCTCTCTTTTTGTCGTTCACCGATGGCCTGTATTGGAGGACCTTCTGACTAAAACTTTCGCTGCATTGGAGGAGCGATCCTCTAAACGTTTTCGACAACCGATAGTTTGGATACTTAGAAAAAATTTCGAGATTTTTATTTGGTGGTCCCCGTCAGATGGCCTTCTGCTTAGGTGATCCGATGCATCGGTGGGACTTCAGACTAAGTCCTTTGACGATCCGATGATCCCAATACTTAGAAGAATTTTCCAAAATTCTCTGGTCATGCACAGATTTTCTTTTGTTTCTGCTAGGCAGAAGGCAACTGGCCTCTACTAGCTGACCTTTCATGGCCCATTTAGGCCCATGCTGTAACCTTTAGCTCTGATACCATACTGTAACGTCCCTGACCCTCTGACCGACGAGAGGACGCTACCAAACCATCAAAACCCTCCGGGCAAATAGCCCCATGAACATGAACAGACATATAATGCTGAAATATAAAGCTTAAAACATAAAACATACTAAGATGCATAATCCTCCATATACATAGCAGAAGCAAACATACATTTATTCAAGCATACCACATGTTCATCATATTCATTAATTAGTAAATATAAATGTAGAAATGGAATAGTCAAGAATACTCATCTTAAATAGAATTCATCCTGCAACCAACTACGTTGTTGCAACGTTCCACCCAACCATAGGCCAGCATGCTCATCAACCTCTCAGCAACACTGCCACCCCCGAGCTGGGCATGATTCCTCAAGGAATAAGGGTCAAAGCAGGCTTACACATAGCCAAGGTACACAAATCAGCCAAGCGCACACAATAGCGTTTATCAGGCCGTCAAGGAGCTAGGAAAGGATAAATGCTAAGTTGGTTCCCTCAATGGAGAGCCAAGGACACCTACACCAGAGTTAACCTGACTTCTAAGACATCCACACACACGACATCAAGAATTAGTCCTTTCTCTGCTTCACAGTCCCTTGAGCCCTGACTTCCCTTTCCTATACTCTTCAAGGGTTGTATAGAAGAAAGCCAGCAGTGTAACTCTGTCTGAGTGGCTCTAAAAACCATTTTTCTCAAGCATACCCAGCCTCTAATCCTACTTTCGATAGTTCAAAGACCAACCACTGCATACCACAGTAAAACAAACAGTCCACATCTCTGTGAGGAGATAAATACAACAAGGTGACAACCCCAAATGACAAGGTGAACAAAGCTCAAGTCAACAAGACAACTCAGATTTGTTCTTGGCCCTAGCGTGGCCAAAACAACTCAGCAGCAACCCAAAAAGGTACTTGCATACACAGCAACCCAAAAACTAGGGGAAGACAACAGCCACGCCTTTACCACTGCAGCAATGCGAGAAACACAAACTCATAGCAAATCCCACATGGATATGAAAAGGTCTGATTCTCAGCTTGGACAAGGGAAACAAAAACACAGACCCCCAAAACGAAAGGGCGGACATAGTCAACCATCGTGGGGAAACAATAGCCCGTTCTCAACAATGAAGCCACGACACACCTACGTAGTCGACAATGGAGGAGTAAACAGACCCTCAACCATTCTTGAGAAGAATATATACACCGGTCACAACCGTAGGAACAATACCCACCCTGGCATGAATGTTAATGGCCAAATCGGCACACCCTTGCTCTCTATGCGAGGATTACTAGAACAACTCGTTGTGGGAGGAAAACTAGCACCCTTCCGCGTGAGAGTGACCCAAACCCAAAAACCTCCGAAGAAGTGGGATCGTGGAAGAGTGGAATGAGTGGGGAGAATCGAAGGTCATTTTTCTGCCCCCAATGATGTGAAGAGGAAGAATTCACTGGTGGAGTAGGCACATGGGCAAGGACTGACAGTCTTGCCACACCCACCACTACTCAGCAATAACTGCCCCAACTAACAAACAACATAATTTTAAATGGGTGGTTGACACATGGTAAACTCCCAATGATCCCCATGGGTTGGATAACCCCCCTTAACCTCAGGAAATCATGCCCTTTTCATTTAACGTTGCACCGTCGTAGCTGCCTGTAGGTTTATTTTAATTGATGTGCAGATTTACATGATGCCCAAAACTATAATGTGTCAGATAGCATGATATGCCATTGGCAATGATCCCTATTGCCGAAACATACACAACCAAATCGATGGTGGGGCTTTTGCCTTCGGCTCCTCACCACGATTAATTACAATATATACATCATGTATCCTTTAATGCAAATGGGGTCAAAACTGGGACATTACATCTACTTCTCCAAAATTTCAGTAATGTCTCTTGGAAAAACAAGCAGTGTACTTATACATACTTGCTTCTCTTCTGACCCATAATATATATTATACACGAGAATTATGTGTGAGAACCATTACTAGTTTAATCCACTCATAATACAATAACACCAAGACAACTTACAACTCTACATCCTCATGAAGTCGCTCTTTAGGTAACTCACAAGTCATCGTTGCCTCTCTTCAACACATTCATGCATGATATGTTTCTCTTAGCAATGATAATATGGAGTACTCACCAATGATTAAAACTAGAACTGATCAAGCCATGTCCCTCAATGTCACTACAAAATCACACTTATGACTAAGAATTAAATTAGAACGGGTTCACTCTAAAGCTCCCACTTTTTCATTACGTGGATGGCCATTTCTAAGTCATATGTCAAGCACCCATTTCATTAGTTAGTAAAATTTTCTTTCATGTTAATCTATTTTAACATCATGCTAAACCCCTCAATACCTTAAGATATGTTAACTTCAACCTATTGCTTTTTATAATATCACTTATATCACATGAAAAGTTATCAAAAAAGCATCAATGATTTTTACCCACAAATTATGTAAAACATTTTTATTCCACAAACTAGTAAAAAATATCTAAAACAATAGAATAAATAACTAAAACATACAATGAATCTTCATTAAGTATTATAAAATAAACTTCTTTCATCTCCCTAAATCCAATCATAAGACATAAATCATTATATAAATATATATCAACTATGTTGATTTCAATGTTTCTATATGTTACATAATCTTCTACTAACAAAAAATCATAATC
>LPNX010036249.1:0-56825 GCA_001517045.1 Pseudotsuga menziesii
GGGTGATTCCTCCACTTGTGCCTGAGAACCCCTCAAGGACGCCAAGTAACTGTTCATCAGCCTTCTTCTGGAAGGTATATCTTTATAGCCTGTTTAGATTGGTTGAGACTTGTGGGTCTCGCAGCTACAAACATGTTGGTAACTGACCAAGTGCCTCCATTCTTAAACAATAGCTCTTAGCCCCAGGTTGAGCTTCAGTCCAAGATTGAATTATGTTGATCAACTCTTGGTAATTGACAAGGTTCCTCCATTCTCTCGTAGAGTGGCTCTCAATGCTACTCTGAAATCAATAATATCCATCTCTCGTAGGTTACGAAACTTCTAGTCCATCCTTCTAATGCCATCATTTGGGATTTACAAGGGTAGTCCATCTAGTATGATAACACTAGGTTCTACAGCTTTACAAGTTTACAGGGTTCTTCTTTTAATATATCTTGAAATATAGTCATTTTTAGCGGGAAATATGTAAGAATTCTACTTTCTTTGCATGAGGTTTGATTTGATTCTGTCACCAAACCATTTGGAATGGGGGTTCCACCTTTAAATTTCAGTGTTAAAGTTTACAGGGATTATGTCATCATTTGGGATTTATCGGGTTAGTCCATCTAGTATGATAACACTAGGTTCTACACCTTTACAAGTTTACAGGGTTCTGCTTTTAATATATGTTGAAACCCAGTCATTTTTAGTTGGAAATATGAAAGAATTCTACTTTCTATGTGCGAGGTCTGATTTGATTCCATCCCTAAATCATTTGGAATGGGGGTTCCACCTTTAAATTTTAGTGTTAAAGTTTAGAGGGATTATGATTTTTTTTCCTTCTTTTTTTTTATTCATACTAGGTGTTATAGCCCAAAATGACACATCTTCTACCTGTGACCACTTTCCCATGATTTCGTCACATGTCGGCACTTCATGGAAGTCACTGAAAAAATACCTATCTTGGAGGACCCATATCTTGAGTTTTGTAACTCCGTTTGACCTCATTTCTATGCCGTTGGAAAGGTATTTCAGTTAGCTAAAACTTTCCAGAAGACACCAAAGTTTGAAAATGCCCAGAAATACCCTTAAAATGCGTTTTTTTTTGTCTATATGTGACTTTCCTTAAGGCAAACTCGCGTGTCATACGCGGGCTGCTAATAAAGAAAGTAGCATATATAAGGCATACACGGGTATCATATAGAGCAACTCGCGTATCATACACGGGTTTGCCTTAAGGAAAGTCGCGTATAGACAAAAAAATGCATTTTAAGGGTATTTTTGGGCATTTTCAAACTTTGGTGTCTTCTGGAAAGTTTTAGCTAACTGAAATACCTTTCCAACGGCACAGAAATGAGGTCAAACGGAGTTATAGAACTCAAGATATGGGTCCTCCAAGGTGTTTTTTTAGTGACTTCCATGAAGTGCCGACATGCAACGAAATCATGGGAAAGTGGTCACAGGCAGAAGATGTGTCATTTTGGGCTATAACACCTAGTATGAATAAAAACAAAGAAGGAAAAAAAATCATAATCCCTCTAAACTTTAACACTAAAATTTAAAGGTGGAACCCCCATTCCAAATGATTTAGGGATGGAATCAAATCAGACCTCACACATAGAAAGTAGAATTCTTTCATATTTCCAACTAAAAATGACTGGGTTTCAACATATATTAAAAGCAGCACCCTGTAAACTTGTAAAGGTGTAGAACCTAGTGTTATCATACTAGATGGACTAACCCGATAAATCCCAAATGATGACATAATCCCTGTAAACTTTAACACTGAAATTTAAAGGTGGAACCCCCATTCCAAATGGTTTGGTGACAGAATCAAATCAGACCTCATGCAAAGAAAGTAGAATTCTTACATATTTCCCGCTAAAAATTACTATATTTCAAGATATATTAAAAGAAGAACCCTGTAAACTTGTAAAGCTGTAGAACCTAGTGTTATCATACTAGATGGACTACCCCTGTAAATCCCAAATTATGGCATTAGAAGGATGGACTAGAAGTTTTGTAACCTACGAGAGATGGATATTACTGTTTTCAGAGTAGCATTGAGAGCCACTCTACGAGAGAATGGAGGAACCTTGTCAATTACCAAGAGTTGATCAACATAATTCAGTCTTGGACTGAAGCTCAACCTGGCGCTAAGAGCTATTGTTTAAGAATGGAGGCACTTGGTCAGTTACCAAGATGTTTGTAGCTGCGAGACCCATTCTCAGGGATGATGGTACCTTAGTTAATTAACTAGGGTAGAGTAAGACCTTAGAACGTACCCTACTGACCATAGTAGTCTCCTGGGTTTCTTGGTCTTGGACCAAGTAGGTTGATGCCATGGAAAAGTCCCTAACATATGGTTAGGGCCCCTATATGTCTCTAGAGTATTCTGATTTGGGACGAAACAAATTCTTGGACATGATGTCTAAGAAGATCCTGCAGGTTGAGACATAGACTTCTTGGTTTGTTTCTAGGAATATTCTTGGTCTTGGAAAAAACAGTTCCTGTAGGATAGATAACCGGATTCGACGATTTGTTGCCATAAATTTCTAAAATCGTCAAATTTTTGTAGCTTCTGAATTAATTCATCGAGGTTTGACGATTTTTTTCCTTGGGTCGGCCCGTAGGTAAACCATAGTCTCTACCAACGACCAAAATCCCTCTGCGTTAACGTATTTATCATTGTGTGAGTCCACAACTGTGTTTCCATCGTGAATCATTCCCTGAGTGAAGGAGGTCATCGTCTCTTTGTGGGTGAAGTGTGGAGTCGTCATTCATGAATTGCAAAGGGTCGAGACTGAGGGTGGCGTTTACTTCACTACGTTCCCGTCATTCGTAGAGGGTCGTGAGAAGTAGGCGCAACACTAGTTCAAAACTTCAAACTTGTTACTTCATAGGGCTAAGTCATGACTTCAGTGACCACTGACCAATCTCCCCCGAATCCCACTCCCAACTTCAAATTTGAAGGTTTTGCAGCTCTGCTGGGTTACCCGCGACAAGCGACTGCGCTACCACAAGCTACAGGGTTCATTGTCAATATGTGTACGGAGTCTCCTATTATTATTTGATAATATCGAAACTCCAGGTTAATTGTTGATATCTGCTTTGTGTCCCTATTATTAGATATTATCAAAACATAAAAAAAAATTGTTTATCCGACTAGCTCCTTTCTCTATTGCTTGTATTTTATTATTTTCCTCTACTATTATAATAAAGCCACTCACCAGCTAGTAGCCTGCCAATTCTAGAGAAATAAAGTTGGGTGTTAACTCGCATAGTAGCCTATTCATTAAAGAATTTGGGAATATTCTTAAACTTGGTTAAAAATTTCATAGAATCTTTTAATTTCCAAATTTTATAGTCATTCAAATTTATTGTTGAATTTTATCGCCAAATTTTTCATTGCCTATTTTTTTTTTAATTTGAAAGTCTCTGAATTCGAACATGAACTCGAACGAGGTGACTTAGCCTGTAGGTACATTCTTGGTTAGTTACCATGTGGATGTTGGTCAAGTTGAACAATATGATGATGTGTGATGTTCTCTCTCCTAATCAGTTATTGCTAGGTTGTTTCTCAAGGGTCTAGCCACCCCTTGATGATGTCATTATTACCTAAACCCTAGGAGCAGTAAATGAGGACCAGAGGATCACATCATATAGTTTGGTTTTTCTCCTTATACAATGATGATGAAGATACATGAAACACATGTGACACTATACCTTGAGAGAGAAAAGATTTGAGTCCTTGGTCTTGTTGGTCCTATGGGTAATATGGTTGTTTTTCCACCTTTATGCTACACCTTGGTCTTATGGGTATGAGGGTTGTCTTATCTTCTTATTATGACCCCTTTTTTTGAATTATGGTCCTTTATCTTTTTACTTGGTCTTAGCGCCCCTATTGTGTATACAATTGGTAAGATGACTTTTATTTTATGGTTTTTATTTTTGGACCATCGGTACTTTATGGTTTTTATTTTTGGACCATTGGTACTTTACGGTTTTTTATTTTTTGGACTTTGGTAATTTATGGTGTTATCCCTAAAGTTGAACCTAGACTACTGGGTTCAAGCTCAGAGAAATGTTTAAAGATAATTCAATATTATAAAATCAAAATCAAAATAGAATTGGTATGTAATCAAAAGATACTGGGAAATCAAATAACCATCATAGAACTGTATGACATAAAATAATAGTACAAAATTCAATAACAGGAGGGAGTACGACCATGAATTTATGAAATGAACTTGGTTCTGTCACTAAATATTAAATGGTAACTGCACTTGATCATAAGAATCATGTAATGGATTTTAATATGACCATACACAGGATAAATTCACAATAAAAATACAATTCATAAAGAAGAACAAAATATGCTCATAACCATAATCATATCAAAGTAAGTCCTGTATTAAAGATGCAAAGAGTGTTTTATGTCTTATAGTTCATATTCAAAACTGGATTACCATCTCTGATTGCCACCTTCGACATTCTGCAAATTTTTCATAATACAAACTACACATACCCAATGAAACTCGATACAACAGCATAAAATAGGTTGAATGTAATATTGATTATGTCACTATCAACACTGTCAATACTGGTACCATTATCCATCATATTAAATAATATCAAATGCCTCAAATTCATACAAAACACTTGTGAAAGCATAGAGCGTGCCACGATAAACAAGTTCATTCATCATTTAGACATGCCTTCAAAGAATAATGATAATGCTTTAAACCATAGTACCATCCTTGCCATGTGTTTAATATATCCATATACTTTCATTCCATTATCAAACTTTAAAATAATATCATGAATAAAACCAACTGGCAGCGATGCAATGTTTTTATTTCTAAGATATGCTACCAGTTTATATAACCCATTTTATACTTATTTTTTCATAAAATCTCTTGCTCTAATACAATCCCATAACTTTAAACAATAAATGATTTGAGCTTTCAGAAAGAAATCATAATAAAAAATAGAAATAATGACACACAAGGGTATAGAAAAGGAATAAGGTAATACTAAGCTTATGAAATCAAATAAAAACATAAAAATATAAAAAGCCTAGGATAAAAAATGAGAAACAACCATAGAGATAACATTTGGCTCTGACTGGGGATAAATATCTCTTTGTGAGGCTTTAAGAACATCTTGACCTGTGCCTTCTGAAATCTGCTAAAGTCATAACTTCTGTCTTATTGGGCTAGAGTCTTATTCATGAAACTAAAATGATATATACAGTGAATATGTACAATGACCTTCTGCCACTCAACATGTGTGGAAATACTTTAGAAAATGTCCATTCACTGGACCTGCAATCTCTTCACCACTCAAATTCTGTACAACAAAAGTATTTTTTCCCAGAATCTTGATTACTGTAAAAGGCTCTATCCACAAATTATCGAACTTTCCATGTTTACCTTTTGCATCCTTTCATGCACCCCACCTGAGAACAAGTTCACCCACTACAAAAACATATTTTTTAACTTTCTTATCAAAAATTTATTTCACCTTTTTTTTTGTGCATCTCAGCTGTATTTTCAATGGTTTCTCTCTCCTGATGCAATTGGACTATCTGAAACATTCTTCTTCTTATATCACCAGGTTCTTCTTTTATTTCCTGCAAGAATTTAATTACTGGGGAAACTAATTGAACAAGAAACAAAGAATCAAATCCATATACCAACTGAAAAGGGGATATCCCAATTGACTTCTTTATAGTTACTCTATCACCCCAAATAGAAAATTTTAATTTGGTATCCCAACTCCTTTTATTTTCAAAGAACATTTTCTTGATACTGTTCACAATATTTTTATTACTAGACTCTGCTAACCCATTACCTTGTGGGTAATATGGTGTGGACTATTTCAAGCTAATATTATTTTCTTCACAAAATTTCACCATCTTTTTTTATTTAAAAGCATGAGCATTATCAGTAATTAATTTCCTAGGGCATCCAAATATGCTAAGAATATTTTCCTGAAGGAAATTAATTATGACTTGTTCAGTTTCTCTCCTTGTGGGGATTGCCTCCACCCACTTAGTGAAAAAATCAGTGGCAGTTAAAATCCATTTGTGCTTCCCACTAGAAGGAGGATGAATTTATCCTATGAAATCTAAACCCCACTGCTGAAATGGACAGTTTACTGTTATAGGTATCAAGGGTAATGACTGAATTTTATGCTTACCTACAAACTTTTGACACTCAACACATGCTCTGACTTGATGATATATATCTGAGAAAAGAGCAGGCCAATAATATCCCACTTTTATGATTTTAAATGCAGTTTCCTTCCAGTACTTGTGCCCATCACATACTCCACTATGCAATTCAGCAGCAACAGAATCAACCTCTGATTTTTCCAAACACTTCAACAATATTCCTCCAGGATCTTTCCAGTACAAGACCTGATCTACTAAAACGTATTTCATTGCTTTAAGTTTTAATGATATGCATTCATTTCTATTCAATTCTAGAGGGCATTGTAAGTATAAAAGGAAATATACAATTTCTTTAGACCCAGAAGAATCACAATACCTGTTATAAATCTGCTGCTTACTGTATTCTGCTGCCATATCTTGTTCTGAATTTTCTGCCATCAAATGAATATTTAATACCTAACAATTTGAGTATGTTAGAAGCTTAACTAAGCCCTGGCCTTTCACTAATTTTGTTGGTTTAATATCCATGTCATATTCCATAACCTTTTCTATCCATCTGCCTCTTTTTCCCTCAATGTCAGGTTGTACTAAAATCTCCTTAAGTGCTGAACTTGGAACATATGACAAAATTCTGGAATGTAAAACATATATTCTAAAAAATTTGATAGCTTTAACTAATGCATATGCTTGCTTTTCCATTGTATTATATTTAAGCTCTGAATATCTTAATGTTTTACTGAAAAAATAAATTGGTTGTTCCAAGCCATCTGAGTTTTCTTGCAATAACACAGTAGCTATGGTATCTTCAGATGCGAATGAAAAAATTGAAAAATACTTAGTATAATCTGGAGCTGTCAATACTAGTGCTTCTATCAATGCATGTTTTATTGATTCAAATGACTGTCTAGCTTGATCTGACCATTCAAATTCCTTATCTTTCTTAAGCATCTTAGTGATATGTTTGATAATTTCTGCAAAATTAGGAATGAACCATCTTAAAAAATTAATTTTCCCAATGAAAGATTGAATCTCTTTTTAATTTCTAGGAATAGTAATTTTTAAGATGGCTTTTACTTGTCTTGGATCTATTTTGATTCCTTTAGCAAAAACAATGTGCCCTAACAACTTACCTTCTGTCATAGCAAAGTGAGATTTCTTTGGGTTTAATGACAAACCAAATTTTCGACACTTAGTAAAAACCTGTCTTAGATGTTTCACATGATCTTCATCAGACTTGGAGAACACTGTGATATCATCTTGGTATATTACTATGAATTTTTCATTCTTCCCCAAAAAGGCTATGTCCATAGCCCTATGAAATGTGGCACCTGCGTTCATAAGCCCAAAAGGCATTTTGTTGTACATAAAAGTCCCCCATGGAGTTGTCAATGTTGTTTTTTTTCTGTCTTCAGGATGTACTGCAATCTGGTTATAACCAAAAAAACCATCAATCATTGAAATTCTATAAGACCCTACCACTCTCTACAAAATCTGATCAATTTTTGGTAATGAATAATTGTCTTTCAAACAAGATCTGTTCAAGTTGCGGAAGTCAACACAAAGCCTTATTTCTCCATTTTTATTACGTACAGGCACCAAGTTTGCAATCCATGATGAATATCTCAGAGGTACAATAATTTTTGCATCTAACATTTTTTTACCTCCTTTTCAATTACTGGCAGTAATGCTGGGTTAAGCCTTCTAAGTTTCTATTTAAAAGGCAGAGTATTTGGTTTAAAAGGAATTTTATGCTGAATTATGCTAGTTTCATAAGTTCTTAAATCTTGATCTAGACGATAGCATATTGAATGTAGGATAAATGTCTGCTACAGATTTGTCCATCAATACACTCTTCATAGGTACTTGATTCAAATTCACCACAAGATCTTTAATAACCCCAATACACTTCACTGCCCTAGAGTCAAACGCATACAAATCATGATATGGTTTAGTAACACTCATCCCTAAAGCTTCCATGACTGCTTTTGGCATAAGGTTGTGTGAAGCTCCTAAATCTAGAAGACAATTGTGTACTAATTCCTCATGCACTGAAAGAATCACATAAAAAGTAGGAGGATATTCTGAATTATCATTAGGCTAATCAAAATTTTTAGAACCCACAGTGAAAGTAGGTTTTTCATCTTGCAAATTGATTTCATCAGATGGGATAGAATTCACTGCATTTTTTAAAGTTTTAAAAGTTGCTTCCCTGTAAACCTTGTTCTTAATCAACTCTGTTAAAGGAACAGGGATCTTAACCTTATTAAGTTCATGCTCCAAATTGAGCCCACCTACAGCTTTATTTACTTCCTCTAGACTTACCACTTCATCTTTTTTCTCTTTTACAATTTGTTTATGATTTGCAGGCATATTTTGTTTAGGAGGATGAATTTTCACAATCTTCTTAGCCTGTGCTGGATGTTTTTCCCTAATCTAAGACCATATGATTTCTATGGAATTTCCTGACAAATTTTAGATCATTTCCTTCATAATGATCCAGTATTGTAGCATAATGATAATCAACTTTAGTCAAAAAATGAGAAGAAGAATCATCATCAAATTGACTAATATTATGTTCCCGTTCCTCCAAATCATCTAGCTGCCCTTCATCTATTTCATATGACTCATCATCTCTCACATTATTATTTTGAAAAGGAGGTTGAATCCTTTGTTCTTCATTTTCTCTCCTCTCCCTCTAAATATCATTATTTCTTCTTTCTCTTGGCAAAAACCTAGGGACAAAAGGTCTTTTGAATTGGTTGTGATTTATTTCTCCTTTAGGTATAGGCTTGTTCTAATTTTTATTTCCCAAATCCAACCTATCAATCTTAACAGATAATTTTTTAATGATTTTATTCATTTCATCCATTTTACTGTCTGAAGCTCTCCCTGTAGGATTGTATGGAACGATTTCTTTTTTACCTTTTTTATCTACAATTTGATACTCTGTTTCCTCTTTAAGTTTGTTTGAAGCCAAAATATTAGACTCTACTTCCAATGTTTCATCTTGCATATTTAGAAGTGACACGGACTTTCTTTCCCTTAACAACAAAGAAAACCCATGATCAAAAGAGTTTGCATAAGTTAACTTTGCTGATGTCTTTGAGGGTTTTATTTTAGGTGGTATTCTACTGTACATTTTATTGAACCTTTTAGAAAAACCTCCCACAGCCTCATCTTTCTTTATTTTCAATGATCCAAACTCTATGATATAATATAAATAATCTTTAGTATCTCCCCATTGTCTCATGAACACCTATTCTAAAGCATCGATACCATCTATAGAGTTTGGTGGTAATTCTCTAAACCATTTTCCCACTTCACCATCTAAACTTTGAACAAAAACCCTCATCGACATCTTCATTTTCAAAATTCTGATTGCCTACATAACTCAAGTATGTATTCCAATGCTCTTTTGCTGTAACATCTCCTTGACCATTAAATCTCGGAAGATATTTTTGGTAATATCCTCCTAGGAGAGCATTGAGAGGCTAGGGAAAAACTAGTGGGGAATATCTTGCTGCTACCATAGAAGCCATTCTATTTTGAGGCTATGCCATTCTAGGGCTGGAAATATTTGAACTTGAATTAGACTGATTGGTGCTTGAATGTTGTGAAGGAGGAAAATTACTAGGATTTGGCTGATTCAATGGGATAGTTTTTACAAAAGGTATGTGGGCTGAAAGCAAAGAAGAAGCCCCTATCTGCAATGCTTCAAGTTTAACCTCCTCAGATAACAAAGGATTTGTGAATACTTGGAAATTGTCTACTTGAGAAGGGGTAAATAGAAAATCTAATTCTTCTTTTCCTTTCTCAAAATGTGGATCAAAAGAAGGAACAGGGAAAAATGAATATTCAGGAATCTCCAAGGCCGAAGGATTTTTAAATTTTTCTAATGAGGTAGAGCTTAACCTTTGCCTAGATTGTTTTAATATCTATTCAGAATCCAAGACTCCTGGATTTAAAGGTGATGAGGGATTTCCTCGAGTTCCTATCCTTTTTGAAGCCACTGTATATTTTTGTAGGTGACTGATGTAGTCTATAACAGCTGTAACTGATCTTGTTCACCCTCCAAAATCAGATACATGAAGATGTCGAATACCCAAGGAAGATGTGCTTTCATTTCTGCATGTCCGGCAATGGCGCCAGAAGATGTTATCCCTAAAGTTGAACCTAGACGACTGGGGTTCAATATCAGAGAAATATTTTAAGATAATTCAATATTATAAAATCAAAATCAAAACAGAATTGGTATGTAATCAAAAGATAATGGGAAATCAAATAGCCATCATAGAACTGTACGACATAAAATAAAATAAAAAATTCAATAACCGGAGGGATTACGAGCATGAATTTATGAAATGAACTTGGTTTTGTCACTAAATATTAAATCGTAACTGCACTTTATCATAAGAATCATGTAATGGATTTTAAGATGACCATACACAGGATAAATTCACAATAAAAATACAATTCATAAAGAAGAACAAAATAAGCTCATAACCATAATCATATAAAAGTAAGTCCTGTATTGAAGATGCAAAGAGTTTTTTATGTCTTACAGTTCATATTCAAAACTGGATTCCCATCTCTGATTGCCACCTTCGACATTCTGCAAATTTTTCATAATACAAACTATACAGACCCAATGAAACTCGATAAAGCAGCATAAAACAGGTTTAATGTAATATTGATTATGTCACTGTCAACACTGTCAATACTGGTACCATTATCCATCATATTAAATAATATCAAATTCCTCGACTTCATACAAAGCACTTGTGAAAGCACAGAGTATACCACGATCAACAAGTTCATTCATCATTTAGACATGCCTTCAAAGAATAATGATAATGCTTTAACCCATAGTACCATCCTTGCCATGTGTACAATCTTCCCCATGTGTTTAATATATCCATATACTTTCATTCCATTATCAAACTTGAAAATAATATCATGAATAAAACCAACTGGCAGCGATGCAATGTTTTTCTTTCTAAGATATGTTGCCAGTTTATATAACTCATTTTATACTTAATTTTTCATAAAATCTCTTGCTCTAATACAAGCCCATAACTTTAAACAATAAATGATTTGAACTTTAAAAAAAAAAATCATAATAAAAAATAGAAATCATGACACACAAGGGTATAGAAAAGGAATAAGGTAATACTAAGCTTATGAACTCAAATAAAAACATAAAAATATAAAAAACCTAGGATAAAAAAATGAGAAACAACCATAGAGATAACATATGGTTTGTATTTTTGGTCTATTGATACCCTATCCTAAGTCAACTTAACTTTATGTTTTTATTTTTTAGGACCATTGGACCTAATTTTATATTTTATGTTTCTTTGGTAACCACCCTAAAAGCTAGGGTTGAGGAAGGACCTTTCTAGATATTTTTTCAAGTTATAAAAGCAAGTCTTATCCTTCTTTGTACATTATCCAAGAAGCTAAACCTCAACTCTCATATTTATGTTTGGTGTCAAGGATTATACTACTAGGGTTTCATTGCTTCTTCCATTGGTTATCAAATAGAAGTTTAAGGGTTGTTTCCTTCTCTATTGAACCCTAAAATTTACTGGGTTGTGACTTCTTGCAGCTGACCCGCGGACTGTTAGTGTCCCTGTTGCTGAGCCATGATCTCAAGCGGTTGATCTGTGAATTGTGTAGTGTCCCCTTGGTTGGCTATGACTGATTTGAAACCATTGTGGGATGGATGTGAGAATTTGGCCCCTCTTAGCAGACCATGATTGTTTTGGATCCCTCTAGGGATGGCCATGACTGTGTTGGAAACCCTTTGTATAGGTTGTGACTATAATAAGTCCTCTCCCAGCAAGTCGTGACTGTAATAGACCTCTCTTAGCAAACCGTGACTGTAATAGTCTTCTAGAAGTCCGTGAATGTGTTGAAGATCCTGTAGGAAATACATGACTATAATAATATTCCTTCTAACTGGGGCATGGACTGTGGTGACTATTCCTAACTAGGTTGGGTTGTTCTTGTCTATTAGCTTGACACTGCTAAACCAATTGGATTGTGAGTAAGACCCAACCTAGTGGGCTGTGAATGTATATCCTAGTGATTGTGTAAGAAACATCCTAAGTGGGTTGTGACTATACCTTAGCACTATTAACTCTTCCTGCAGTGTGAGAACCCTCATCTCCACATGTTTTTCAGCCCTTGAAGAATACCCAAAGTTCCAAAATGTTCATTGGAAATTCTTGGTGTTGTTGATTTAGGTGGACCAACCTATTAATGCAAAGGTAGTGTTATCATTCTTCTTGATCACAATTTTACAAAACATTGTTATTACTATTTATTGCATCTATATCAGGTCTGCGAATTTTCCTATTATTTCTGCTTATTTGCTATGAGGAAATTTGAAATATTGCATAAAATCTAGTATAGGGAGCAATCTGGGCATGACAATCTACTATATGATCAGATATGTGTATCAAAATATGCTACAGGACACTCCTACAACACCCTCATCATCCTCTGCTTTAACTATCACAACATGCATAATTGTGAGATCGATTTTTGTAGGATCCTTTCCATGTGGAGAGAAAATAATTCATAGAGATGGTGCAATTTTAGTTATGCTCATGGACACCCATGTCAACATGGGGGAGTAATAAGAAGCAGTGCAGACACTGTGGATTATGCCTCTTTCTAACTTGCAATCTAAAAAGGCACATGATCAAGCAATCAACTATCTTAATAGTGGATCACAAATTGTGAAAGAACTTGGTACCAATTTTCTTAGCATCCAAACTATACAAGATTTGAATGTTTCATTATTGAAAAAATCATAGAAATTTGACAAATTTGTCATTTCCAGTTTGAATTAAAGTGGTGTTGTGAGAAACTTAGAGATTGAAAAAAAATCTACAAGGAAAGTGTGATTACTGCTTGTAGACAAGCTATGCATATAGCCAACATGATTATGGCAGTAGAGAATGAAGAGATTGTCAAGAATGGTCCAATGGCAGAGGAATGTAAAAATTTATGGTGCATTTTCTAGAGGTGTGCAACATTTCGAAAGAGATATGCAATCAATTTTGTGAGGCCTAGAAATTTAAACTTATCAAGAAGAGAATTGAGATCTAAGCTGTGATTCTCTAAAGCACCCCAAATTTCTTGAAACTGTGGAAACATAAATAAAAGGTGGCAAATTACACTTCAAGTCCACCTCAACCCATGCCAGTTGAATTTCCTAAAAAAAATTATGATGGGGTAGCCCGCACCAAGAATAAATAGGCATTTAAGGGCAGTTTAAATGTTGTATAAATGAAATTGAAAAGTGTTGAAGGATGGTATTCATTGAACACCTTTATGAAGGTGCGTAAATGTAGGGACTAGTAGTAAAAGAAAGAGGGGCTTTGCAGTGATAACCTGTTGATAATCTACGCGTTTACATTCTTTCATAACCTATTGATAAAGCATCCCTCTTGGATACTATTGGGTAATATTTTATTTTATTTGAAACTTTAATAAAAAATGTCACCCATGTGAGAGCTATCTTACACCACTTTTGAGCAGATTGTTAGGTGTTGGATAAGATCAAGGGATTATTCCTAATATTTAGGGTTTGCATATTGATGATATTGGTATTGGAGCATTCCTATTGAACGGTTGTTTTGATTACTATAAACGTCTACAACTAAGTTCCTTTATTCCCTAACATTCTCAAGTTGCTAATAAGAAATAAAACATTTGACAACAATAACATAAACTCATAATAAAAATAGAAATCCAATAGCATTCTACAAAAAGAATATAAGAGTATCATCTAATTATATAGGAAACTTTTATATCCTTGTAAATGAGGCCTGAAAATATTTTTTTCTCAATATAAGACATTTCAGTCATATCATATGAGCTTTAGTTGTAAATTGTAAATTTCTTGATGCAAATCACAGCTATGAAATTCATTATTTCATACATAAAAATTTCCATTATATTGGAATTAGATAATTATAGAAATCTAGTGCAACTGCTGCTATGAAATGGTGCAAACATCTATGCTAGAAGCAACAATGGTCACTTCTTCTAAACATAGCAACTAACCTCCAATTACATGATATCTTAGCATGTTATATGAAATATTATGCTAAAGTTGAATCAAAAGGACATCAATAGGAACAGACAATGTCCGGGTGTTGAACCCCATATTTTTTTTGCTCCCTTGGGCATGGATCAAATGCTAGTGAATAACAACAGTTTCACCTACAGAACTACATAGGGAATTTTTTGAGTAATGCGTCGGTTCAATGTCCTTTGGGAATGAGTGATGTTTTTTTCTTTTTCTACAAGCTCTCTTATAGTTGGGTTAATGAGAAGCTCCTATAGACATATAGACTTATTAAAAATATAAACATATAGATCCAAATTCTTACAAATATTCAATAGAAATCAGAATAAATGTACATTTAGAATTAACATTAGTAATTACTAATTAGTATTACACATTTACAAATCAAATCACACATTTAAAAATCAAATCACTAATCAATTTAGCACACAAGCTGCCAAATAGTTAGAAGCCAATTTCACGACAAGATAAGAATAGGGCCAATGAGTCTTCTATCTAGTTTGTGGGGTGAATACCATGAATGGATAGCAAAGAAAGGAGTTTCAAGAAATTTATAAGAAATATATACAAATATGTACATCAAAGTGAGAGTAGATGAAGTCACGTAGAAACTGAGTGTTTTGATTTCTCAATTACCTTGGGATGCCCTTAAGACTGGCATGTCAAGTTTTGAAAGTTGCAACAAGTGCAGAATCTTTTCGTGAGTTACCTTCACAATTTGCTCAAAGCTTATTGTTTTGAGTATATGTGATTATATCACTGGAGTAGGAGATAGACACTTGTCCAATTGTTTGATGGACACTAAAAATGGTATGCTTGTTCCTATCGATTTTGGATACAGCTTCAGTATAGGGGTGATTCTTCTGTTGGTTCATGAACTAATACCATTCAGGCTTACTCCCAGTTCACAAAGATACTTCTTCCTTTGGATTCTATTGCACTACTGTGTAAGGACATGGTCCACACATTATCTGCATTGCATTCAAACTATGAAATCATTTATGATGTGTTGGATGTCTTTGTAAATGAACTATTGGTTGACTGGAACAATGAGGCAATGAAAAATACAAGTCTACGGTAGACAGGACCATTTGAGGGTAGTTCAAAAAGCTATCCTTGTCAAGTGACTTCGCTTGAGAAGCAACATGTTGCACTCAAAGTAAAAAATGCCATCATAAACTTAATCTCTGGAATCCAGCAGATATCAATATATTCGAGCTCCACTCAATTCACAGAAAGCACTGTCTACCTGATCTGGAACAAATTGTCCATGGAAATTCATAAAATAATATTCATGCTCATATATGCAGAAGTGCGTGCGAGACTATACCGGAAAAAAGAAGTGAAAAAATGGTTTTAAAGTGGTCCCAAGTGTCCCTTCTACAAAATATGTTTCAAGTTTTTGGGACACATCCTCATAGACACATAACAGGCGTGTTTGAAATCGGGACACGCTGAATGGGCGTGTCCAACATGCTCTATTAGTGTGTCCTTGTCAGATATGTGAACACGAGATACGCTGCCCCATATGGACATGTCTGGTATCTTAGATGGTACCTTATACTAAGTCAACCTAATCTTATTTTTGGTAACTACCCTAAATCTTAGGGATTACCTAAGAGACCTTTGTAGAAGGCCTGTCAAGATTATAAATTAAGGTCATTCCTTCTTCCTTAGTGTGCATCTGTGAAAGAGAAAAGTATCTATCTCATTATTTGAGCTCGATGCTTACCCAATTTTAGGGTTTCTACTATTTGGAGTTGACGTATTGAGTTTTGAGTAGGTTGGTTCTCTTCTTCTATAGGACGTAGGTTTCTATCTTAATTGGGTCGTGTTTCCTTTTATAGATGTGGACTGTACTTTCTCCTTGCTAGGTCGTGAGGATGGGTTGTAAGTATGTTCACTAGGGATGGGCTGTGAAATCTTCCAGCGTGACTGTGATTGTGTGCCAACGTGACTGTGTCCACCTTTCCTGCTTGACTTTGTGTCCACCCCACATGTGTGTGTAACATCGCGGTTTTGACCCCATTTGCATGATGTATATAATGTAATTAATCGTGATGAGGAGCTAAAGGAAAAAGGCCCACCATCGATCTGGTTGTGTATGTTTCGGCAATGGGGATAGTTGCCGATGGTATATCGTGCTATCCGGCACTATAATGTGGCATCATGTAAGTATGCACATCAAATAAAATAAACCACAACTAGCTATGACAGTGCAACGTTGAATGAAAATGGCATGGTTCCAAAGGATAAGGGGTGGGGGATGTCAAACCTTGGTCTATGGGGGAAAAACCCATGTGTTTCCACCTTGTTTTGTTTACCATCTTCCCTTATCAACCTCTTTAATGTTTTGGTTGAGTAGTTGAAGAGTTATGGCTGCTGGTGGTTGAGGCAGTTATTGTTTTGGGAGTGGGGTGGCAGGACTGTCAGTCCCTTACCCACGCGCCCACTCCACCCACGACTGCATTCACTCCACTCTCACATGACGACATTCTCCCCACCGCTTCTGTTTTCATCCTCATGCAGTAAGTTGGTCAGGATCCTCACCGCGCGTGCTCTCTATGGGTTGTTCATTCCTCATGTTGGTCTATCCATCCATGCACAGAGGTCGGATCTGCTCACCCTCACATGTAGGAAAAGTTCGCTCTCACGCAGGGATGCGCAGGAAGTGGGCTTGGTCTTCACTTCTGTGGCTATGGTCTGTGGAAGTTTTTCCTTCACGCCGAGAGTGTAGTCTTCCTCACGCACTTCCAATTTGCGTCCTCTTTGTTGGGAGACTGTAATTTATTCCCCAGCATGGTCTATGCAAGTTTTCCCGGGACTTCGTTGTCCAGAACGAGCTATTGTGTTCCCCACGTTGTTGGTGATGTATGCTGATACGTTCGTTGGGATTGTTGCTTTCCCCATGTCATGAGCTCTGCTGCTTTTATGTTTGGGGGATTGTTGTTGATTTCCACACCAGTTGGATTCTTCCTCTGTTTTGTGGACTGCGTGTGTGTTTCTTCCATGTTTGCATGGGCCGTGTCATTCTCTAGCGTTTGTGTTGAGGAGCTGTGTGCTGTGGGTTCGTGGACGTTAGTTGGCTATTGATTTCCACAATTGTCAGCTGATTTTTCCCATGTCTATGCTGGGAGTGCTGCTTCTGTCCACCCCAGAAGTTTGTCTCCTCCTTTGTTTTGAGACTGTGGATTGTGGCCATCATTCATTGTGAGTTTGGGCTGCTGATATACCCTGGTTTGGGTGTTGTTGCTGAGTTGTTTTGGCCATGTTAGGGCCAAGAACAACTCAGGTTTACCTGGTGGGCTTGAGCTATGTTTCATCCTTTGTTTGGGACTGTCGCCGGTTGTCTTTGCCTTCATCACAGAGCTATGAATGAAGTTGTTTTGCTGCGGGTACGCAGTGGTTGGTCTTCGGACTGTGCTGGCTTGGCCAATTGTTGAAGGCCTGGTAAACCCAGCAGTGTTGGCTTGCTGATTTGTGTCCCTTGGCTATGTTTAAGCCTAAATTGACCCTTATCCTTGGAGGAATCGTGCCCAGCTTGGGGGTGGAAGCATTGCTGAGATATTGATGAGTACGCTGGCCTATGGTTGGGTGGAATGTTGCAGCGACGTAGCTGGTTGTGGGGTGAATTCTTCATCAAAAGATAAGTACTATTGCTATTTCATCTCTGCAATTATATTGATGTCAAATGAATTATAATGAACAAGTGGAATGTTGGAATTGTATGTGTGTTGCTTCCGCTGACTATTGAGTAACTTTGTATGATTGAAGAATTATGCATCTGTGTATGATTGTATGTTTGGAATTCCTTTTATGTATCATGTTAAGTTATTAATTTCAGCATTTGATGATTGGTACTTGTCCATGGGGCTGTTTTCCCGTTTGTATTGTGGTGTTGGTCGCTTCCTCTTCACCAGTCTGAGGGGCAAGGACGTGACAGAATGGTATCAGAGAAAAGGTTGCAACAATGGGCCTCTATGGGCCATGAAGGTGCATTGATAGAAGCATAATTTCCTTCTACCTAGCAGAGATCAGAATGGATGACGAAAAACCTCTAAAAATTGGTTTAAGTGTTGAGCCATTGGAGCACTTAGTGGAATCAACTTCTGATGTAGAGGAAGGGCTAGTGGGAAAGACTTCCGCTGTAGCGGAAGCGCTAGGCGGAAGCATACCCGACGGAGGACTGCTGAGAAGAAAATCACAAAAATTTCTAAGTGTTGAATAGTGAGTTCAGTCTGAGCACTTAGTGGACTAGACTTCCGCTGTACCGGAAGAGTTAGTGGAACGGAATTCTGCTGTGGCGGAAGAATTAGACGAAAGCACGTCCGACGGAGAGCAGTGAAAGAAAATCATGGGAAATTTTCTAAGTGCCTTGATGTCCGTCAGAATAATTTAGCTGTTCACTCGCCCGCTGTTGCAGAAGCCAAAAGAACTAGGCTTCCGATGCAAGAAGTCTGCCGACACCAATCTAGTTGTGCCACCAATCGGAAGAAGATTGAAGATTGTGTTCCGCCGTAGCGGCTACCAAAAGGACTAGGACGCCGATGCAGCAGTGGATCCGATTGCTGACAGTAGAGAAGGAAAACTGCAGGAATTTTCTAAGCGTCTGTCGGAGGGAATTAGTGGATCAAGCATCTGCCGTTGCAGATGAAGAAGCAACTAAGCGTTCGACGGGAAAGTGGTTCCGACCGTCGACAGGTGTTATATTCAGCATAAAGAAGAAAGACAAAATTTTCAAAAATTTGTCTAAGTGATGAAATCGTCGATGGAAAAAGGTGGAACGAGTGCCACCATTGCGGCTGTTGAAGAGATTATTCCGCTGATGCTAGTCCTTCCAGTCGCCGATGTCATAGAAAAGTTTGAAATTTTTTTCTAAGGACCGAAAACATCGGCCATCGGAAGCTTAAATTTGTTTGGTGTGCCACCGTTGCAGAAGCCTAAGTCACTAGACTTATGATGAGAAAAGACTTTCGATGCCAGTCAAAGAATTAGTTCATTGATCGGAAGAAGATAGAGGTTTGATGTTCCACCGTTGCGAAAGACAAAGGTGCTAGTTCCCCGATGTCAAAGGACAGCCGACGCCGGGAAAGAATTGTCAAAATTCTTCTAAATAAAGAATTCGTCGGCTATCGAAAGAAATTAGCGGTTCGAGCGCCTGCTATTGCGGAAGCCAAAGTCACTAGACTTCAAATGTGAAAAGCCCATCGATGTCGATCGGGTCATGCCACAGTTGATTTTTCCACCGATCGGAAGGATATGCAGGATGACGGGCCACCGTTGCGGCTGTTGAGGGAACTTCCTCACTGACGAAAAGAAGAAAGCTGAGCCGATGAAGTTTGAAAAATTTGAGTAAGTATGGAAACCGTTGGCAAGTTTAGCTGTTTGAGCAGCCGATACATCGGCTCAGTTAGTGGTTTGGACTTCTGATGCCGATGCAGCAGAGGAAAAGAAGAGAAGTTTCAGAGAAAAATAGTGGAAGACGTAGTCACAGTTTCGGCTAGGATCTTCCAAAGGTCGCTGAAACATCGGAAGAGGATAGTTGTTTGGACATCCGATGTGGCGACGGCAAGAAGAAGAAAAATTGAAAATTTTTCTAAGTACAGAAGAAGATTGGACCGCCGATAGGAAAAAAGTTTAAGGAAGATGAACCGCCATTGCAGCTATTTAGTGAATTGTCCTTCCGATGAGAAGTGCACCCGACCGCCGATGAACTGCGGAATAGGTTAGCGGTTTGAGTAGCCGATACATCGTCTCAATTGGCGATTTGGACTTCCAAGACGTCGAAAAAATTTAGTGGTTCCGGCCACCGACGTAGCAGAAGGGATTGTGATTTGGATCGCCGATACAGCGGAGGAGTTAGCGGTTTTGAGAGCCGATTCTGTGGAAGATTAGTTGAAATGAGACCCGACTGAACAAAGGAAAATTTTGAGTTTTTCCGATGGGATTCTCCAGCAGACTTCGACTGTTTTTTAGCCGGATTTTTCAGCTGTCTTTCAGTGGATTTACAGGTGGTTGAAGTTGGCACCCAGTCCAAAATGCAGTGGTGTGTAAAAATGCAAAGATTTGGTGAAAGTCGTCATTCTTAGAAGTGGTGTGGTTTTCACACCCGAGGTCAGAATGAAGCATGTGGATAGGCGTTGGGAAGCTTACCCAGTGGGGAATAAGGGTAAGACACCAGAATCTGAGCATGAAGTAGTAAAGTGCTAATGATGGTCGCTGCTATCAAATGGACAAATCTAGATAGTTGCATGCCCAAGGGTAGCAGGGACTATGAAGTCAATCAACTGCCATGTGGAAGAGTAGTTCCATGCCAGGATTAAAGACTTGAAAAGGGAAGTTTCCTTAAAACTCTATATTGCTGATTATAACTAAATTTCCTAAGTTTTATGCTTGAAATGTATGAGGATATGTTCTGTATGAACCACTAATGATAATCATTGTTTTGATGATTGGCATTAGTGGGAAAACCAATGATGACATGGACCTAGATGAATATGTTGCTGATGCTGACAATTGTGACTAGAAACCCTATGGAGAAAGGGATGAGGCAACAAGTCCATAAACAAAAGTTGGTGAGAAAATTCTGCAATCTCCTGCAAGGACCAACCAAATTGGTCATGTCAAGGGTGTAAGTACGACCCATGCAGGTAAGAGTTTGCTTATGAAAAATTCCATGGATTGGTACAGGTAAGAGACCTCATACCATGTGGATGTTGGAATATAGAAAGGTGTCATTCCTGTATATGTTGATTGAGCTAGTAGCCCAAGGAAAGTAAGCACAGGGCAAATGTTGTGATGTATTGCATGAATGCATTGAGATGAATGCATGTGATATTATGAATGACTAATGACTGAAATGATGAATTGATGACAATTCAAGAGCCATTTCAAAGGTTGTTATGAATGCAGGATAGTCATGATCAATTGGCTGCCATAAATGATCTATTGAAGAGCAAGGTGGCATGAATGATATGACTATACCTTGCAATGATAGCATGATAATGGTTGCATGAAGCTAATGAGTTTTGGTAATATTGTTGTGACTAACAGCTGGAAGTATTTTAATTTTATAAATTCTGAAAATGCTTCAGTGATGGTTGTAGCAATGAAAAGGTTATATGCATCCAGACTTACCAAGTGTTTGGTTGATTGAAACTCATGTTTCAGGTAGATTATTTCGACCATGGAAGTGAGAGGTAAGACCTCGACCGATGCCAGAATCTACCATATGGTATGCATAATAGGTTGTCAAATTCAAATTGTGAATTTCAGATTTAAGAAATTGCTGACAACTACTAGCCACTATTGGCTTGCATGAGATTGTGTTTGGTTGATTGAAGCTCAGGTTTCAGGTAGATTATTTAGAGCATGGTAGTGAGAGGTAAGACCCTGACCAATGCCAGAATCTACCATGTGAAAGAGCCAAACCTTATGAGAAGAGTCTCATAGTTGTAAAATTAGTTGGTATGCATAATGGGTTGTTAAATTTGAATTGTGAATTTCGGATTTAAGAATTGCTGACGACTACTAATCATTGTTGGCTTGTATGAGATTGTGTCAGGAGGGACGCATGGTAAGTGGGTATTCATGTTATGATAGTAAGCATAAAATTGTAATGGGCATAGTAGTGCTGCTTATAAGATACCCACAATTAAGCAAGTCAATTTCTGTAGTAGATAGAATTGCAATCTCCTATTGAATTTGATTACCAATGTCATTGCTCGGTTATGGAACAATCAATTTGGATTGTATTATCAGGTAATGATTGACTTTTTGGATATTTGATGAATGTGTTAGGGGTACACACTGCAAGAAGACCATGTGTGGTGGCCTGCAGAAGCCAAACTTCATGGGAAGGTTTTCCCT
Source organism: Pseudotsuga menziesii (assembly GCA_001517045.1). Taxonomy (NCBI): domain Eukaryota; kingdom Viridiplantae; phylum Streptophyta; class Pinopsida; order Pinales; family Pinaceae; genus Pseudotsuga; species Pseudotsuga menziesii. Next base: position 22,131 of record LPNX010036249.1, read on the forward strand.
TATCTTGGAAATGGGTTTCGGGTGAAACGCCATTGGACATTTTGAAAATGTCTCATCTGCACTGCATGTTTGGTAATAACATGAGTGAGATGGTATGGGTTGTGTAGGTAAGACATGTGTGAATGTGAAATGTAAAAAGGAGTTGGCATGGCCAACTGAGGGACTGCTAACTCAGGGAAGGAGCCTCCATTCCTCCTTAACAAAGGCATACTGCGACGGCAAATGGATAAGTGTTATGTGACCCTTGCTAAGAATATGCATGTTTAATTATTAAACTCCATATGCAGAACATGTTTTGGTTTTATTTCCATGATGACTGATTGCTTGAGTATGAATAGGACCTACATGGCACACACCGGAAGAGAGTGCACACTTTTTCGATGTCGAGTCATAAAAGTGTTTTCAATATTGATTACACCCTAGAGAGTGGACACACTCTTGGTGTCTCAATACTTGATAGTGAATGGTGAGAAATGTGATTACAGTTTTAGAGCAATAACACTGATGAGTTTGCTTGTATTGCTTGTATTGCTTGTGTTGATAGGCTAAATAGATGCAGTTGGGTGTTGCACCCTAAAAGTAAAGGTAAAGGAAAAGGTAAAATGGTAAATGGTTGTTGAGAGGGGTTGCGGAGTAAGGGTTATTGTTGATACAAGTGTGTGTTGGTATAAGCGTATGTTGGGCTATGATATGCCCGAGGATCCATAATAGATCCTAGACCTGGAAATGGTCATGGTAAAGTTCCAAGCCCAGTTGACATGGTTGTGTACTGGCTGGACATTAACTAAAGGATGCCGTGGAGTAGCCTGTGTGCTAACCTAACATCTAAGTCCATAGGCGATCCCAAGGCTTGCAAAGCGAAGCAGGATCCTGTGGACGAACGAGGAAACGCACAATATAGATAAGTATTGGATTATTTTGCTTATGAATATGCATGTGTATATGATTTGGTTATGATGTTTTAAGCTCTTGTTCTAGAGATAAAACCAATGAGAATAAACTAAACACGTGAATTCATTCAATGTTTGGATATAGGTGTCGCTGGAAGCGAGGATTATGAGAGCATCCTAGGGGTTCATGTGGACATGTGACTGTCCTAGAGAGCTCAGAATGAGTGGTAATGAAAAAGGTGGTAGTGAGACTGTGGGGTTCCTAGCAGTTGAGACAAACCATGTGGAGAGACTCCATGGTTTAGAGGTCTAGAATAGACCGAAGACACTAAGTGTCATGACCAAGAAGGATTGGTCCAGCATTCATAGTGAAGTGAAAGAGGCTGAGAGCATGAAAAGCCACAATGATGATGAAAAGCCCCTCTTTATTTTGTTCCAGGATGGAACAAAATAAAGAGGGGAAAAACTCTTACTTCTCTCTCTTGCCTTTTAATTATATATATATATATATATATATATATATATATGTTTATGGATTGTGAAAACAAAAGATTGTTGAATGCATGTATGATTGAGGATGAATGTGTGTATTTGCTTAAGTAAATTTGTGAATGCTGGAATAGTTAATTCCCTGCCCAGGAATGGACATGAATGAGCTCATGTGCCTGTTGGGAAGGCATGAAAAATATGAAAGCCTCATTGATGAGACTTGGACTGTCATGCCAAATGGGGAAATTAATTGACTGATTTTAATGCCTACATTATACTTGGTCTGATAGAATTTCAATGGTGCATTTCACAGGCGAGAAAAGTGAAACCAGGTGGTCCACGCTGATTATGGCAGCAGATCAAAAGTTATTGGACTTAGCTAGAAGTATCCTTCAAATGATTGCCAAGACCCAAGAAAATCTTGGGGAGATGCTCAAGATACAGAGAAGGCAGAGTGAAATGAAACACCGGATTTTGCAAGACTCTATTGGTTTGCAAAGGGAGGTGAAAAGCCTTCTGGGAGCAATCGGCAAGGGAAAGGAAGGTGGATCAGCAATGGGACAATTGTCCAAGCGACCCATTAAGAAACAATCCAGGCATGAAGACTCAAAGGAAATTGAGCAGGTAAAGATGAAGCAGCCAGTGAGATGCTGGACATGCAGAGGACATCATTTACACTAGGACTGTCCAATGAGGGAACATGATGAAGGCAATAGCTGCAAAGTTCCTAGACTTCGAGATCACCTGGAAGCTGAGAACCAGCAGGAGAAGTCCATGGAAGCTGAGGGGCTTGGTCTTGAATGTTCAAAGTAGATGATTGAACGTGGGACAGATCTGCAATTTTGAAATTTTGATGTGCAATTGTATATGTATTGTATATATGTAATGGAACAACGAGGACGATGTTATTCCAAGGGGGAGGGGAATGTAACGTCCTGGTTTTGACCCCATTTGCATGATGTATATATAATGTAATTAATTGTGGTGAGGAGCTAAAGGAAAAATCCCCACCATCGATCTAGTTGTGTATGTTTCGGCAATGGGGATAGTTGCCGATGGTATATCGTGCTATCCGACACTATAATGTGGCATCATGTAAGTACGCACATCAAATAAAATACACCACAACCAGCTACGACAGTGCAACGTTGAATGAAAAGGGAATGGTTCCAAAGGATAACGGGTGGGGGATGTCAAACCTTGGTCTATGGGGGAAAAACCCATGTGTTGCCACCTTGTTTTGTTTGCCATCTTCCCTTGTCAACCTCTTTGATGTTTTGGTTGAGTAGTTGAGGAGTTATGGCTACTGGTGGTTGAGGAAGTTATTGTTTTGGGAGTGGGGTGGTAGGACTGTCAGTCCCTTGCCCACACGGCCACTCCACCCATGGTTGCATTCACTCCACTCTCCCATGATGACATTCTCCCCACCGCTTCTATTTTCATCCTCACGTAGGAAGTTGGTCGGGCTCCTCGCCACGCGTGCTCTCTATGGGTTGTTCATTCCTCACGTTGGTCTGTCCATCCATGCACAAAGGTTGGATCTACTCACCCTCACACGTAGGAAGAGTTCTCTCTCACGCAGGGATGCGCAAGAAGTGGGCCTGGTCTTTAGTTCCACGGTTTTGGTCTGTGGAAGTTTTTTTCTTCACACCGAGAGTGCAGTCTTCCTCACGCACTTCCAATTCACGTCCTCTCTGTCAGGAGACTGTAATTTATTCCCCAGCATGGTCTGTGCAATTTTTCCCAGGATTTCGTTGTCTAGAATGAGCTGTTGTGTTCCCCACGTTGCTGGTGATATATGCTGATACGTTCGTTGGGATTGTTGCTTTCCCCATGTCGTGAGCTGTGCTGCTGTTATGTTTGGGGGCTTGTTGTTGATTTCCACACCAGTTGGCTTCTTCCTCTATTTTGTGGACTGCATGTGCGTTTGTTCCATGTTTGCATGGGCCATGTCATTCTCCAGCATTTGTGTTGAGGAGCTGTGTGCTGTGGGTTTGTTGACATTAGTTGGTTGTTGATTGCCACAATTGTCAGCTGCGTTTTCCTATGTCTATGCTGGGAGTGCTGATTTTGTCCACCCCAGGAGTTTGGCTCCTCCTTTGTTTGAGACTATGGATTGTGGCCATCATTCATTGTGAGTTTGGGCTGCTGATATACCCTGGTTTGGGTGTTGTTGCTGAGTTGTTTTGGCCACGTTAGGGCCAAGAACAACTCAAGGTTGCCTAGTGGGCTTGAGCTATGTTTCATCCTTTGTTTAGGACTATATCTGGTTGTCTTTTCCTTTATCACAGATCTGTGAATGAAGTTGTTTTGCTGCGGGTACGCAGTGGTTGGTCTTCGGACTGTGCTGGCTTGGGCGATTGTTGAAAGCCTAGTAAACCCAACGGTGTTGGCTTGCTAATTTGTGTCCCTTGACTATGTGTAAGCCTTCATTGACCCTTATCCTTGGAGGAATCATGCCCAACTTGGGGGTGGCAGTGTTGCTAAGAGATTGATGAGCACGCTGGCCTATGGTTGGGTGGAACATTGTAGCGACGTAGCTGGTTGCGGGGTGAATTCTTCATCAAAAGATAAGTATTGTTGCTATTTCATCTCTACAATTATATTGATGTCAAATGAATTATAATGAACAAGTGGAATGTTGGAATTGTATGTGTGTTGCTTCCGCTGACTATTGAGTAACTCTGTATGATTGAGGAATTATGCATCTGTGTATGATTGTATGTTTGGCATTCCTGTTATGTATCATGTTAAGCTCTTAATTTCAGCATTTGATGATTGGTACTTGTCCATGGGGTTGTTTTCCCGTTTGTATTGCGGTGTTGGTCGCTTCCTCTTCACTGGTCTAAGGGGCGGGGACGTGACGGTGTGAATGTGTGTCCACCCTACCTGCATGACAGTGTGTCCACCTTGCCTTCATGACGGTGTGTCCACCCTGCCTGCATGACTATGTGTCCACCCTTCCTGCGTTACAACGGTGTCGATCCAATTCAAGCATGACTATGTGTCCCTACCCGCATGATGGTATACTTAGTGTGACTGTGCTCCACCTTCCAGCATGACTGTGTCTCTCATATAGCATGACTATGAGATACTTGCCAGCATGAATGTGTGTCACTTTCCAGCGTGACTGAGTGTCACTTTTCAGCATGACTGTGTGTCTCTCTGCCAGTGTGATTGTGTGTCACTTTTCAGCGTGACTGTGTGTCTCTCACCCAGTGTGACTGTGTGTCTTTGTTGGGTATGATTGTGTGCTAGAATTACTCTGTCCTCTTAACTAGTGTGATTGTAATGTGCATGACTATGTCCCTCTACTGGTGTGCTACTAAAGACTGAAGTTTCTTTTCCTTTTGACCAAGAATCTGAGGTTTGTATTCTTACTGCTATAACTCTCTTAAGAACCCTCTCTCTCTCAAGGTATACCATTTGTTCACCTAGGTGACTTGTCCTTTCAGTGACAAGTCCATAAGATAAAAGTGTCTCAGTATAAGGCTAATCTAAGACAATCCTAGATTAGTATTGATATTGTTCTTTACTACTAATTCCTGTACGTTATTGTTTTATCAGTTAATATTTTCACTATACATGGCATTTGTTAAATCATCTCAAGCCTCCAACCTTAACACAATGAACAATGGAGAGTTAAAGTTGAAAGAGATGAAAATTATGTTTGAAGTTATTTGCAGTAGCACTGTTCTACATATAACCTTGTTTTAGTTATGTTTATGTCATTAAAGTGTAAAAGTTGATAACATATTTAAAACCCTAACCTAACCCTAAAACTTGAACAGGTCATTTGTTGGACATTGATAAAATTATCTTATCTTACTGGCAATAAAAAGTTGAAGATTGGGCAATCACATAAACAGAATGCCAACTAATTGTTTACAAATATAGTGCTGATTAGATATAGCATTAAACTGGAAAAAAAAGCAATATGCATCCACAAAGGGTTGCAGAGATTGTTGTACTTATTGCTTCTAATTTACTATATCTAAAGGTGGGATCCTGGGAAGAAAAATAGACTAAGATTGCATGTCAGGAAACAAAACAAATGCAGTATGCCTCATAAAATGGGACTAAAAAACATTAAATGTTCAAAGCATACCATTTCATTGAGGTGGTCACCGTACTTCTCAAACTCTTATTTGAATCGATTCTCAGCCACCATTATTGTTGATGAGCTATTGGATACATCAGGTGTTTATTGGGAACACTTGCTGTAACCAAGGGAAAATAAATTGAACTTAAAGATTAATTGCAAGATACTTAAAATTAGTGAAATGGAGAATAGGGGCTGGTCACTTGGAGGGGATACATGCCTCTTGGTAGCCATTAGATACAATCATCGTGCACTCTTAGCTAACATTTTCCTACTGCACATTACATTTTTTCATTTCATGATTCCTTAAACTCCCCAAATGTGATTTCTTCCGCTTAAACCCTTAGTTGTCTTGTTTTCATCCCAACAAGGACTAGAAAGTGTTCTAAAAGGTTGTGGTAAATTGGTATATGTGTAATTGAGGATTTAATAGTTCTATTCCTGAGAAGTCGAGGACTCAGAGGGAATATTTAAAGACAAGGATTGACACCCAATACAAAAATAAATACAAAAGGCATGAAGAGAGGAAATGGAGTCAATATATCCACACATACCATTTTTATGCCATATTCGATGGCTTCTTCTGTGTGAAAACTTCCATTTTTTCCAGTAATGCCTTCGAAAATAATGCATGCATTCTTGTCAACAAACACTGGAAGGACAGTGGAGCTAGAGAAATATCTTGCATTTGAGGGATTGAGGCCATGCTTGGCTATTCTGGAGACCAAATCCATTGTATTCCTCGTCTGTCCCATGATATTCTCCCAATCTTCCTATTCCTATCTGAAGGTAAAACCGAACCCCTACGAAAAAAATATTCAGGCCACAATATTCATTTGCTTTAACACTCGATGAATGGAGTGTTAGTTTTTCAACATTAGGCTAGCATTATTTAGGATCTTTAACTGAGAGAATAAAAAGTACAGTAATAAAACACAAGAGACAATGAACAGAGAGTTTTTCCTCCGGGAAACCATAAATGGATAAAACCCCACAACTTCCTCAGAGATAGAATCAACACCAAAACAGTAAAAGCCCAAAATAGTAAGTGATCTCTTGATAGCGGTAGCCTTCTTCTTGTCTAGCCCCAGTGTCTTCTGCTTCCTCAACTATGTGCTACACTTGTGTGTGTATGAGTTGTGTGTTAAATAAAGAGTCCAACTCTCTATTTATACTAATCTCGACATGACTAAAATGCTACCAAGAAAGACCTCTACTAGGAGATTCTAATAACCCTAGTGCCCTGGAATTGTGGGGACTTTAACCCTTAGACAATCGGAGGCTTACCCATAATGAATTGACATGACTTGTTTACATTATTGATCCTCCCGATCAGAACATTGGGGCATGACAACATGACTCAATTACATTATAGATACATCCCGGAATAAACATCAGGTTACAATACATAAGATACATAGATGAATACATTCTGAAGTTGCAAATACATCAACACTCCCTCTTAACTAGGAAGGTATTATTTCGACACAATTTTCAGCATTGGTCTTCTTCTCTGTATCAACTGGATCATCTCGTCATCTGCATCTTCAAGTATTCTTAGTCTTCAAGTCATCTTCATCTTTAGATCTGGATCATCACTGGACATCATCACTGAATCTGGATCATCACTGGACATCATCACTAGATCTAGATCATCACTGGACATCAACATTGGATATGGATCATCACTCGATCTAGACCATCACTGCTAGATCATCATCATTGGATCTGGATCATCACTCGATCTGGATCATCACTACTGGATCATCATCACTAGAATTGGATCATCATTGGATCTGGATCATCACTCGATCTGGATCATCACAGGTGCTATCTCATGATTCTTCTTGTCACAGGAAGTTCTACAGATCCAGCCATTTTTCATGTTGATTGTAGGCCTAGCCTCCATGTAGGTCTTCTTCAGCACTTATATTTGACCTACTTGTCAGAAAGGCACAACACTCATATCCATCCAGGCTGGAACACCTTTTGCACACAATGATGGAAGAGTTCCGTACTTCCATCTAGGCTGGAACACATCCTGCACACAATGATGGAATATTTTCATACTTCCATCTAGGCTAGAACACATCTTGCACACAATGATGGAAGATTTCCACACTTCCATCCAGGCTGGAACACATCCTGCACACAATGATGGAAGATCTCTGCACTTACATTCATCCAGGATGGAACCACATCCTACCACAATGATGGAAGATTTCTGTACTTCCATCTAGGCTAGAACCACATCCTACCACAATGATGAAAGGGCTTTGTACTTACATCCATCCAGGCTGGAACACATCTTGCACACATTGATGGAAGGGCTTGCACTCATATCTGATCTTGTAGGAACTAATCCTACAGTCACATCAGAGTGGCCCCCAGTCCTCGACTGAGCTACCTGGTAACTGACTAGGTGCCTCCATTATCCTAGAGAATGGCAGTCACCCTTACATCCAACCTACTCGTCGAAATGGCCAACACTCACATTTGACATGGAAGGAACCTAATCCTTTATCCATGATAGAATGGTTCAACCCTTACATCTGATTAAGTGGGAACACATCCCTTTGTCACATCAAAATGGCTTCTCAGTCCTAGACTGAGTTTTCCTGGTAACTGACTAGGTACCTCCATTCCCAGAATGGAATTTACCATTACATCTGTCCTGCTCGACAGAATGGCCATCACTCATATCTAACATGGAAGGAACCAATCCTCTCACGATGACAGAATGGCTCAGCTCTTACATCTGACCATAAAAGGATCCAATCCTCTCACCATGTTAGAATGGATATGGGTCTCATCACTTTCCCTTGGAGGAAACCTCAATCTGGAGAACACCAAGCTTCTCCCTGAAGTACTTGAACTTCAGCCTAGACAATGGCTTCGTTAATACATCAGTTATTGGTTCCTCCGTCACAACATACTGGAGTTTCATTGCTCCCCTCTGCACCACATCCATGATATAGTGGTACTTGATCTCGATATGCTTCAAATTTTCATGGAACACTGGATTCTCTGACAACTTCATGCAACTCTGGTTGTCACAATGTATACAAGTAGCATCCAATTGGAGATCAAATAAATCAGACAGTAGCTTCCTTATCTATACTGCCTCACAACTAGCTGAACAAGCTGTGACATACTCTGATTTAGCTGTACTTAGTGCCACATAGGATTGCTTCTTGCGAAACCAAGGGATCACACTTGATCCCATACTGAAACAACAACCTAAAGTGCTCTTCTTATCGATGGCACTACCTACCCAATATGAATCAACATAACCCTCCAGGTTAATCTTATGATCCACATCGTACTTGAGCCCATAATCAACTGTACCCTTTAGGTACCTCAGAATATGCTTTGTATAAATCAAGTGAACATGTCTCACATCTGTAAGGAAATGGCTCATTGTGTTCACAGCAAAGCAAAGGTCTGGTCTCGTGTTCGTCAGGTACTTCAAGGACCCAATCATATGACGATACATCATAGCATCAACCGACTTTGATGAAGCATCATTCAAGACCTTCAAGTTTGATGACATAGGTGTGGCCATAGCCTTGCAGTCCATCATCCCAAACCTTTTTAGGATCTCTACTGCATACTTCCCTTGTCCAAGGAAGATTCCATCTGTACTTTGCCACACCTCCATACCTAGAAAGTAATGCATCATCCCCAAGTCCTTCATTTCGAACTCAACAGCAAGCTTTCTCTTCGTATCAGCAATCAACCCATCTGTACCTGTCACAAATAGATCATCTACATATAGTAGAAGCATCACTGGGTTTCCATATTCAACCTTGTAGTAAAGGTTGGAATCTGCTTTACTCTTGGTAAAGCTCAAACTGGATAGAAAGTTGTCAATTCTATCGTACCAGTTCCTGGGTGCCTGTTTCAAACCATACAGGGCTTTCTTCAATTTGCACACATAAGACTCCCTATCATGAGTCTTAAAACTGAGTGGCTGCTCTACATACACTTCCTCTTCCACTACACCATTCAAGAAATCAGCCTTGACATCCATCTGGTGTATTTTCCATTTCATCACTGCAACCAGATCAAGTACCGATCTGATGGAATTGTATCTGGCTACAGGCGCAAAGGTTTCTTCATAATCTATTCCTTCATTCTGAGAGAAACCCCGAGCCACAAATCTTGTCTTATATTTTTTGATGCTACCGTCTGGAGCATGTTTGATCTTGTATATCCATTTGGAAGTTACCACTGACTTCCCTTCTAGTCTTCGAGCAACATCCCAAACATCATTTTTCATGATCGATTGATATTCTTCGACCATAGCATCCTTCCATTCTTTCCATTCTGTTGCTTCTTCATAACTGGAAGGTTCTTTATCAATGAAATCACATAATAAAGCTACATACCCGAGGCAAGATCTGGTCCTCTTTCTTTCTCTGTGATTCTCTTCTGGAGCCCCATATCTCTCTGCACCTTGGATAAGTTCTCGTACCCAAGCAAGTTTCCTCTTATGAGGATTCTTCTCGAGAGGTGGATCTACAGGTCTTTGTGGTTCTTTGAAATCTCAATCTTCTTCTTGAGTTTCTTTATTCATGGTTGTATCATGAATTCTGGGTGCTTCTGCTTCTTCAGGTTCTTTAGCAGGTCTCTTTCTGGATTTGTTGTAAGCTGTGTCTTCATCAAATGTCACATCCCTACTGATGTCAATCTTATTGTATCCTAGGAAATATATTCTATAAGCCTTCAAGCTTTTAGAGTATCCCACAAATATACCCTTCTTTCCTGAAGGATCTAATTTTGTTCTCTTCTCTTTTGCAATGTGTATGTACACAGGACAGCCGAATATTTTGAGATGGCTGACTTCTGGTTGCTTGCTAGAGAAGACTTCTTCAAGAGTCTTGTTTTCGAGTACTCTATTTGGAGTATGGTTTTGTACATACACCACTGTTCTGACAGCTTCAGCCCAAAGATGCATAGGCAGATCTTGATCATGAAGCATAGCTCTTGCTGCTTCCATGATAGTTCTATTCTTCCATTCCGCAATCCCATTCTATTGTGAATTATAAGGAGTAGACAAATCCCTCTTAATCCCTGATTCTTTGCATAGCTATTTGAATTCATTCGAAGTGAATTCTCTGCCATTGTCTGATTGAACAGTCTTGATCTTCTTTTCAGTGTGGTTCTCGATCAAGGCTTTGAATTCCTTGAATTTGTTGAATACTTCGTCTTTGTTCTTCATGAATTAAACCCATGTCTTCCTAGAAAAATCATCAATAAAAGAAACATAATATGCATACCTACTTACTGATTTTGATGACATAGGACTGCATACATCGGAGTGGATGATTTCCAGGATTCCTTTGGCTTTGCTTTTGCTGCTAGGAAATGTCTTCTTTGTATTCTTTCCTTTTGCACATCCTTTGCAGACCCCATCATGTTTTGCTTCAAGAATTCTGGAAGACCTTCAATAGCTTTGCTTGCAATTGGCAGTGATCTGTAATGCACATGTGCAAGCCTTCTATGCCAAATTTCACTTGGCTCTACTATGTCATGTACCAATTCTTGTTCTGGATGGCCCTTTAATTTGTACAATCCTCCTTGTTCTCCAATCACCACCTCATCATCGATAGTCTTTCCTCTTGGCCACATGATGACTTGACCATTTATGAATGAAACCCTCATTCCATTTGCATCTAGTGCAGATATGGAGAGGAGGTTCTTCTCGGGTCCTGGCACAAACAATACTTCCTTCATTGTTAGAGACTTTCCAGAGACTAGTTTATAGGAATATTCCCCACTACCTTTTATTGGATATTGGTAGTCATCTCCTAGCTTCACCTTGTGAGTTGATTCATGTTTTGATAGTCTCACAAAGGATTCCTTGAATCTAGTCATATGTTTGGAAGCCCCACTGTCTATAAGCCAATCATCACTTCCATGAGTAATGTTACCTGTGAGAGCAGAGATCAAAACATATTCATCCTCGCTTGAAGAATCTTCACTTTCATATCTGGTTCTTTTCTTGGATGGTTCATCATCCTCTGTAGCATGAGCATGATGTCTTCTTTTGTTCCCCTTCTTCTTATGAGAGTGGACCTTGTTCTTAGGATAGTCTTTTGCAAAGTGTCCTATTTCATCACATGTATAACATCTTAATCTAGATAGGTCCTTTCTACTGTTATCTCTATGATGAGGATTGTTACCTTTGGGGTGATGAGCTCTTCTTCTGCCTTTCTTGGAGTGAATTGTGTGTTGCAGCTGCAACAATTTCCCAAAATTCCAAAAAAAATTGGGACCCTCCTTTGCTTAGATTAGTTAGATTTTCTTCCTTGATTTGATCTAATGATTTTCTAGAAATATTTCTGAATGCTTGGATTGATATACCCCTTGTTTTAATTCTCCCTCTAGCACCTGAAATAATCCACTGTTTGATTAAGCTTTACCACTGCCTTTGAACGCTTTTTAAACATGTTCGAATCGAAAATTTGTTTGGTTGAAGCTCCTGCCGTTGTGTAAAAATAACAGGTTTTGGCTTCGACATTTCCCCCGATACGTTTCCCTTAATCGGCTGCTTTTTGGTTTTGCATCGGAACTTTTATTACTTCTTCTTCCACAGTTGTGGATGGAAAACTAATTTCGCTCCCGATTATGGCTTGAAGTTTCGGACCCCATCTTGTGAGTTTCATTGATTATTGAGCTGTGGGCTTCCACCGTTGCGGCTGCGGAAATCTTTTCTACTCCAGTTGTCAAAGTCGATTAACACCCGCCGTTGCGGACGGTTTATCCCTTTGTGCCTCCACCGTTGCGGCTGCCGAAAGCGTTAACTTTTCTGATCCTCGAGTGTCTTCACTTCTGATTATGAACCCGTGTTGCGGAACGGCTTACCATTTGTATATCCGCCGTTGCAGCTCCCGTCCCATTTCTGCTCCAATGACTTAAGGTTTCGACGCGCATTGTTTATTATCTCTCGGATGGATTTATGGTTTGGCCTTCTGCTGTTGCGGAAAGAAGTATACTTTCGATTCAGATCCAAAGATCTCCGACGTCTGATGTTTTAACTTCTTCCCCACCGCGCATGTTGACTATATATATATATATATATATATGGGGTTTGGATTGTTGGATTATGTTATTATTCTATTCGGTTTTGGACTGTTTCCGTTCCGTTTTTCGTTATCACGTGCTGTCGTCCGCTTGCGCTCGCCCGGTCCCTCATTTTCGGTACTCGCGTTCCGGGTGTTTCGAGCTTGGGAGCTTGACAGGTTTCTCCATGCCGGTTACATGCGTCATTGCCAGGTAGGCTTCTATTGCATTACCCTGTTCCGTTTGGGCAGTTGATGAGGTTTTCGCTTCGTTAGGTTTTTTGTTGCAGTCGTTTTCTTCATCCTGTTAGCTACATGTATATATAGTAAGGGGGGGGGGGGTGTCGTATCATGATTGGTAGTGCGGACGTTTTAACCCATGGAGTAGTATTTTTCCTGCTGCCCTTATATTCTCTCGACCCTACGCGTAGTGATGAGGGATTGGTGCAGACGGCCATTACGCTGTCTGCACCAAATTGCCTGGTATTATGATGTTGTGCGAGGGAATGTTTTTTTTGGTTTTCTCGTATCAGCTGGAGTGGATTCCCCCTTTGTGTGGTTTTCATATTACCCGCAGCCTCAAAAAGCAGTAGTTGTTTGCGACGCCGTTCTGCGCGCAGTCGATTTTGAACCCAAGCCGGGGGTAAGGGGATATGCAACTATTTTTAGTTGGTTAACCATAAATTGCGTGGGCATGGTTTTGTTAAAGAACCATTGAAATCTTGTGTAGATTCCTCTGTCTATCCCACATAGCATAATGATAATGGCACCCGCAGAGAGTGGAGGTTTTCTTCGTGTTAATGTAGGTGTTTTCCCACCCGATTATATTGTTAGAATTGTTTGGTATTGGAAAGCAGTGGTAGCTTGCACATTTTACTGCATATAACTATTTTTCATCATGTCAGACATAGACAAAGTCACTGAGCACTGCACATTGTGTTTCAATAGTTCTGTTGGGTAGGCCATTTCAGCTTATATACATGCATATGTTTGCTTCATTAATTAATGGCTGTCATGGTACACATAGAAAGAGTAAAATGCTGCACATTGTTATGTAAATGTTTGTCACTCAGCCGAAAATGGCTTAATGTTACAATTTCATGGCAGGAAGAGTTCACAATGTTAAAGAGGCAAAAGAAGAAGGCCCCTGTGGTCGAGGAAGAGCTTGAAGTAGAAATTGTCACCAAAACTGAATACATATACGAAGATACTAAATGTATTTCTGGTGTCAAACCTGAATACCAGTGGGGGGAAATATATAGACTGATCACCCGCAGGGAAGTGCCCGATATGGGCTTGGAGGAAGAAAGTATATATGCCAACATAGAGAAATCTTCACTGACGAAGATGGCCACCAGACCAGAGCTGTTCCCATGCTCTGAAGTAATTGGTTGGATTCTGCCCCGGGCAGATGTAACAACAATGATCCTGAAGAATGTTGAAAAATAGGGCTATGCTGTTTATAGCCCTGGATATGTAGCTCTGGCCTACCACTTGCCAAAATCCCAAGTATTTTTATCTGATGATTGGCTGAACAACATTAGAATGGACCTAGTGGAGACTCTTAAAAAAGATGCTACTGCCTGGAAAACATTACAGATACAAGATGACCGGTGATTATGATACATCAAGCTTAAGGACCCCATATAGGTTCGTAGCTTTAATGCTGAATAGGATTTTTGGGAGAGCCCATGGCAGGCTCTTCAAACTGGAATGGATGCCTATCATTTTTGATGTTGCAACCCAGGGGACAATTTTCAACTGGGCTCACATTGTATCTAATAGTCTTTTAGCTTGCATGGCCTCGACTTTGGGAGGAGTGCACCAAAAGAGATCGGAATTCTATATGAGTTCCATACTTGTAGACTGTATATTGTGCAATCAGCCTTTCCCCGGGCTCAGGTGCATCTGGGACAAGGAAAGAATGCCTGCATATTCTACGTATAAACCGATGTGGGCACACAAGTATCATAGCCATTACTGAGAAATCTGTGAACAGTTCATCATGCCCTTATACACACTCATCTTCCTGAAGGAGTGTGATTGTATGTCAGAGGAATCACTGCAAGTAATAGAGGAGTATGCAGATTATTATTTGACCGAAGATGGCCTCTACTTCAGGATGTTCGAAGGTTCAAAAGCACCCTCTTTGCTGCCCAAATATGCCACTGACTACATCATTCACAAGGAGGCAGTGAGGCAGGTCTTCTTGGACAGCATAGGGAGCTTCTTGTTTGAGCATAAGAAGGCTGCCTACCCGCCTTTGCCCTTCAAATTAGGAAGTTACAGGTTCACTAGGGTGAAAAAAGATGATGAATTTGTAGAAGAACTAGAAAGGTTTCATTTTGGCGAGATGCCCTTTCATAGGAGTGACTCCCGTGGTAAAGTAGCCGAACATTGTAAAGAAAACAATGTACATTTTGAGTACACCCACCATTGGGATAGGGAAAAATATGTCTTCCGAAGTGCCTTGAACCTGACCACCTTGAAGAGAAGGTTCAAGAAGAAGATAGTCATGAAAGGTGGGAAGGGAGATGAACAAGAAAAAGTTGAGGAAGAAGCCAAAAGAAGAAATGAGGAAGCCCAGAGGTTGGAACAAGAAGCTGTAGGATGGCTGCACACAGAAGAAGAAGAAAAAATAAGAGCTGCCCAAGAAGCAGCTAAGAAAGCAAAAGAAGCAGCAAGGAAAGAAGAAGAACAAAAGAAAAAGAAGCTAAATTAGGAGCTTCAGAAGCAGGAAGCGGAGAGGCTGAAGCTGACACAGACACAGACAGATTCTGATACAGCTAGAGGACAGACTCAGGATGTGGAGAAACCTGAGGTCCAGGACCTACAAGTACCTGCTGCCAGCACACCCATGGTACCCACACTCAAGCTGGTCCCCTTTGTGCAGAAGGTAGGGGAAGAGATACCTGATTTCAATACTATTTTCTATGACAGAGAGACCAAGAGGATAGTAAAGAGAATAGAAAGGAAGATTGAAACCAAAATTCTCTCTAGAAAAATGATCATGGATACACCCGTTGTGCTTGGAACAGACAGGGATCCCAGATTCACCATCTGAGCTGGAGCAGCATTGATTCAAGCTTCAGAAGATAACGTCGACAAAATTATGACAGACCTAGAGCTGTCCAAGAAGTCCTCTGCCCAGCTGAAAGACACATTACGAAGGGAAAGAGAGGAAAGAAATAGGCTAAAAAGGAAGTATGAAGACATGAAAGAAGAAGTGAAGTCTTCTAAGGCTGAATTGCAGGTCCTCCAAGTAGAGAGACAAGTTAGGGAGACTACACAAGAATGCCTGGAGAAAGTACAGAAAGAATATCAAGAGCTAAAGATGGAGAAAGAATGGTTGTAGGGAAAGGTAGAAGAGCTAGAAGAGTAGCAAAAGATCATCTTGGAGGTTGGTGAGCTGCACACCCAAGAAGAGGGAAAGAAAAATCAAGAGTAGATTTCTTCTTTGACAACTGCTCTGGAGGAAGCAAGGGAGCAGCAAGTTGACCTCCAACCGTTCAAAGAGCATGTCTTGGCCCAAAAGGCTAAGATGCTGCAGCTACAGACAGCTATAGAAGAAGAGAGGTGCAAAGTGCTGCAGGTAGATAGTCGATTGGAGGAAATCCTGGAGACATCCTCTTATTTCATTGATAGATCTCAGGACGCCCTTGAAGTCCTGACTGCAAGAATGGCAAGGCTAGAAAACAATGAAGAATCTCCAGCAGAGCTGTCAGCAAAGGATCAACAGGCCCTCAAGCGGGATTATGACTTCTTGGAATTTGCTATAAATACCGCGGAGGATTTCAAGAAAGAATTTAAGAAGACAAAAGGAGCATGCACAGAGTTTTTCAGATGGCTCCTTATTACCTACAACCGGTGCCAAACAGAGGCCGAGCAGAGACTTGATGCTTTCCCGGACCATACCTCCTTTGTAGAACTGTTGCAAAAGAGATATCAGGAGGAGGAAGTGAAGGTCCAGCACATTAAAGCCCTGGATGATCAGATCATGAGGAGAAAAGTAGATCATTCAGCCATAAGTGTTCAGTTATTAGAGGATCAACTTCGTTTGAGTGGAGCTAGGATTGACGCGATAAAGAATCAGGAAGCGAAGTTTGAGATAAACATCTAGTTTTTGGAACCTTGTTCTTTTGAAGGCATCGCCGCTGAAGCTTTGGTGTGGAAGAAGTTTCTAGACACCCAAGTGGGACCCTCCTCGTGAAGGATTGGTCATTTTGTAATTTGTAACGATTTTGTAAAAAATTTTGAGAAAAGGAGAATTTTGGGAGGCGAGGAGTTGGGAAGCCCAAAGTTCACTTTGTGCAGCCCAATAGTCTTACCCTTTTGTATAAATATAGAAGACTTAGAGGGAAAAGGGGCTTTTTCCCAGTGGGACATGTAAAGCAATATTGTAAGAAGAACTATTTTTTTTTGCAATAAAGAGTTATTGTTGGCCTGTTAGGGAAAGATTGGTGGGACTTTCAAATGTTTTGTTGTGGATGGCGGAAAGATGAACTATTTTGTTTTTCCAGCTTGTTGTCCATTAACCATGAGATTGTTCTAACTCTCAGAACCTATGTTCTTATTCAAATGATTTCTGGTTTATTTTGTGGAATTACCAGCATGAGTAATGTATGTTGTTCATAAAACAATTGGCTATCTGATTGTTGAAATATCTTTAATCGTTCATGTGTTGTGGGAAGAAACATCACCTAACTATTATTTCTCTTTATAATGCATGCACAATACACATTACTCATAAATAAGTAACAATTTGGATCCCCGGGGATAGATAGATAGATAGATAGTTAATTTACTTCATTCTTGCATATGTGATTTAGATGCTTGTGAGTGCTAAGACGAGAGGTAAGAACCTGCGCATCTCGTTGTGACTACTCCCTACATTCTTATCACCCTGCATGGTTAATTAGGCATGTGCATATCATACTTAAATTAAAAAAGACAAAAAATACATGGTGGACCAGGCGACAACTGGTAAAACCTTGTTTTTGTTACTTAACCTACGGTAGCCAGACCGCAAACCGGACGGATTCCCTATTCCAAACAGTCACGGGCTAGTTGGGAACGTTGATTAGGGAGAATCCCTTGCTGTTGTTGCCTGCGAATTTCCAGGCCTCAACAGTTCTGGTGCTAGAAGGAGGACCGCCAGTGCATGGCTGGCCATGGAAACTTATTTTCCCAAGATTACCTCACCTGCAGATGTTTTGAAGCTTTCGACCTAACCCAAGAGCTGACAAGTTTTGGTTCTATATTTGAAGTAAGAAATCCTATTTTCACCTTACATTACTCTTTGCTCAGAGCCTTGTTCGTTCACCTTGTTCATGGCTGGTGTAATTGTGAATCAACCCAACCCATTTCCTGCATGGAGAGCTAGATCACCTTTAAGCCTCACACCTCCTTTACATAACATACCTCAAGCCTTTGACAAGCTGTTGCCCAAGTTTGTTCCTGAGGAAAGGACTGTTGTAGACGACCACCTGCAAAGATTTTATCTAGCATTAGAAGGGCTACGGGCTGGGGAGTACGAGGATGTGGTCTGTAGATTATTCCCACACACTCTGAGAGGAGCATCAACATCCTGGTATTTTGGTTTTCCTGCAAACTCTATTCCTGATTGGGATACATTAGGAAGGATTTTCAGAAGTAAATACACAGTATTGAAGACACATGCCTCACTGATGAAAGGTCTTGGTTTGTTAAAGAAAGAGAAGAATGAGAAGGTACATAGTTTCACTCAAAGATTTTCAACGTATTTAAAGAACTTTTCTGAAGCTGACAGACCCTCAGACAAGGTCTTAATTGAGTATTATACCTCAGCCCTAGGACCTGAGCTCACCATGTTTGCCAAGATGAAATCCAAACCTACATTCGTAGAGACTTATGAAGAGGAAGAAAGGGTAGAAGCTGAAAGGGAAAGTATAGAAGATTATCCTGATCTACCTGAAGAAAAGACTACCAGGAGAAGAACCCTATTGATGTCTAAAACTAAAGAGGAGCAGTCACACGATTATGAGGGAATGCTGAAAACGATGCAGAAACTATCCAACCAGATAATAGATCTGGAGAAAGAAATGGAAGCTCAGAAAACTTACAAACCCTACTACCAGAAAAGAGAGGATAACAACCAATGGAAAATACCTCCACCAAATTTACGATCAATAAACATAACAGAAGTAGGGGGGGATAATTTCTGTACTTTTCATCAACAACCTCATTCTGAAAAGAAGTGTCCTCAATGGTTGAATTCAATGACATTAGTGATGAATAAGCTGTTGGACTATAAATTGACTAAGGACAATGGTAAAGAGGAAGAGAAGAACCAGACCATAGAGGAACAAGATGTTGATACCATGTTTTCATGGGATGGTGTCTCGCTGTTTGACACTGAAGAGAGTGATCTTAAATATGAATGCACACCTACAACAACAAAGGACATGGGTTTAACAATTAAAGACAATGCAATAAATTTGAAGATAAAAAAATTACAGGAGAATGTCAAGAGACAGGTAGAAGTGAATGTTGAAGACAAAACACCTAAAGCCACTACCCTCAACCAGGAGGTAGAGCCAATCAATAAGACTGTAAAACCTGTAGAAGGTATTAATGAGGGAAGCACTGAAGAAATTGAAGAGCTTAAAAGGGATATACCCACTCAGAACCAATCGGGAGAAGAAGACATAGAACTAGGTTGGGAAGAAAAAGCTGATACCCCGCCTTTTCTTTTGACCCTTGAAATGCTGAATTATAATGTGCATAATTGCTTAGTAGATTCTGGATCAGCAGTGAATGTTATGCCATTGGAGGTTTGCAGAAATATTAATGGACAGCCAGAGTCCACACCTTGCGAAGTAACGCAATTAGATAGCACAGGTGCCAAAGTAGTGGGAGAAATGAAAAATGTCCTCATTCACTTTTCTGCAAACAACAAGATATGTCAATTTATTGACATTACTGTGGATGACATACCGAGTGGATATGGGCTTATTCTCAACCGAGATTGGTCTGCCAGGTTAAAAGGCTATTTTGCTTCAGATTGGTCTCATTTGATGTTGCCTCTCACGGGTACCCCAAATAAGATTAAGATTTTGAGAGAGCCTTACATGAAGTATACTGTCACCAAGCTAGGGGAAGGTAATGAATCTGCTGATTTTGTCCTGGGAAATTATCTGACTGAGCTTAAGCTAAGACATCTTACCTCAAGAAAGGCTAGTTCTATGATTGACACTCAGCCTGGGCTCCTTCAACTTCCTCAGGCTGAAAGGGATGACTGTAGGATAGTAGACATGTGTTCAATTTCAAAAATAGCATAGCTAGACTATGGATATATTTTCAGCCTGCACTGCAGCCTATCCCTTTAACTCGTTGGACTGAATATTTTAAGGGCGGGCCCACAATTTTTCTTTTATTTTGCTTTGTACGTAAATAAATTGAGGTTTTTTATTTAATGCTTAATGATTTTTCTTTGTTTATTGATTTAAGGCTATTTTCTTTTGCTTTACTGCTTGGATGGTGTTTTTCTTTAAAGTTTAATGCTTGGTTTTGAATAAAGAGGAAAACTTTTGGTTGCAATGGAAACATCAAGGTTCTTGATTAACTGAAACCTTCAGTAAAAGACTGTGCTTTTGAAATATAGAACGTCTTCTAGTAGCAGTGTTCCTAATTGGCCATGTATTCATTAAAGTCTTACTTAACCCCTGTAAATAAATCAGAACTGAAAAAGGTCTGGAATACTATTTCGAGGATCCATCCATTTCACATCTTAAATGTCCAAAGGGGTGACAGCAAAAGACCCACGGAAAGGAAGCAGGGTAAACAGTATATCATATATAAATGATCCCATGCCATAATTTCAGAAAAGCTAAAAGCTATCAAGAGTCAAAACTCCTTAAAGAAACAATACTTGTCAAAGCAAAGTATCAAAAGCATGAATCTCAAATTGCCAAAAGTTCCTCTCCATCCATGCATTGAAAAGCCAATTCTTTCTCTCACACAAAAGGACACTATGGAGAGAGGAGCCTGAATAAAATTCAGAAAGAAAGGCAGATGGAGGACTCAAAAGAACTAAAGTTCAAATGGCACAAAAGTGCAATTGGCATGGGAATGAGGAACAAGAGTATAATGTTGTTTACTGTCTCTTACAATCCTGTGGTGTCAAAGCTAGAAACTTCCTAAGGACGGGAAAAATAAACCTCACTTATCAGGCCTCGAAAGAGTTATTCAGACTTGCAAATATTTCTGATGTTACCATTTACCAAAGAATGGACTTCTTCTAAATAATTTAAATGCATTGGTTGGCCAGCTTAGGAATACCAACATATAGAAGTTTTCAATGTTCATATAGACGGTCTTGCACTAGGAAGGAGTTAATTCAGAGATCTGGGGTTCACCAAGTAGCCGCCAATTGTTGCAGCTGCAACAATTTCCCAAAATTCTAAAACATTTCGGGACCCTCCTTTGCTTAGATTAGTTAGATTTTCTTCCTTGATTTGATCTAATGATTTTCTAGAAATATTTTTGAATGCTTGGATTGATCTACCCCTTGTTTTAATTCTCCCTCTAGCACTTGAAATAATCCACTGTTTGATTAAGATTTACCGCTGCCTTTGAACTCTTTTTAAGCATGTTCGAATTGGAAATTTGTTTGGTTGAAGCTCCCGCCATTGCGGCAAAATAACAGGTTTTGGCTTCGACGTTTCCCCCAATACGTTTCCCTTAATCGTCCGCTTTTTGGTTTTGCATCAGAACTTTTATTACTTCTTCTTCCGCAGTTGCGGATGGAAACCTACTTTCGCTCCCGATTATGGCTTGAAGTTTCGGACCCCATCTTGTGAGTTTCATTGATTATTGAGCTGCGGGCTTTCGCCGTTGCAGTTGCGGAAAGATTTTCTGCTCCGGTGATCAAAGTCGATTAACACCCGCTGTTGCAGACGGTCTATCCCTTTGTGCCTCCACCGTTGCGGCTGCCGAAAGCGTTAGCTTTTCCGATCCTCGAGTGTCTTCACTTCCGATTATGAACCCATGTTGTGGAATGGTTTACCATTTGTATATCCGTCGTTGCGGCTCCCATTCCATTTTCGCTCCGATGACTTAAGGTTCCGACACGCGTTGTTTAATATCTCTAGGATGGATTTATGGTTTGGCCTTCCACCATTGCGGAAAGAAGTATACTTTCGAATTCCGATCCAAAGATCTCCGACGTCCGATATTTTAAATTCTTCCCCAACGTGCATGTTGACTATATATATATATATATATATATATATATATATATATGGGGTTTGGATTGTTGGATTATGTTATTACTCTATTCGGTTTTCGACTGTTGCCATTTCGTCTATCGTTATCATGTGCTGTCGTCCGCTTGCGCTCGCCCGGTCCCCCACTTTTGGTACCCGCGTTCCAGGTGTCTCGAGCTTGGGAGCTTAATAGGGTTCTCCATGCCAGTTACACGCGTCGTTTCCAGGTAGGCTTCTATTGCATTACCCTGTTCTGTTTGCGCAGTTGATGAGGTTTTCGCTTGGTTAGGTTTTTTGTTGCGGTCATTTTCTTCATCCCGTTAGCTACATGTATATATAGTAAGGGGGGGGGGGGGTCGTATCATGACTGGTAGTGCAGACGTTTTAACCCAAAGAGTAGTATTTTTCCTATATCCCTTATAGTCCCTCGACCCTACGCGTAGTGATGAGGGCTTGGTGCAGACGGCGGTTATGCCATCTGCACCAAATTGCCCGGTACTATGATGTTGTGCGAGGGAATGTTTTTTTTTGTTTTCCTGTATCAGCTGGAGCGGTTTCCCCCTTTGTGTAGTTTTCATATTACCCACAGCCTCAAATAGCAGCCGTTGTTTGCCACGCCATTCTGCGCGTAGTCGATTTTGAACTTGAGTCGAGGGGAAGGGGATATGCAACTGTTTTTAGTTGGTTAACCATAAATTGCGTGGGCATGGTTTTGTTAAAGCACCATTGAAATATTGTGTAGATTCCTCTGTCTGTCCTGCACAGCGTAATGATAATGGCACCTGCAGAGAGTGGAGGTTTTCTTCGTGTTAATGTACATGTTTTCCCGCCCGATTATATTGTTAGAATTGTTTGGTATTGGAAAGCAGTGGTAGCTTGCACATTTTATTGCATATAACTATTTTTCATCATGTCAGACATAGACAAAGTCACTGAACACTGCACATTGTGTTTCAATAGTTCTGTTGGGTAGGCCATTTAAGCTTATATACATGCATATGTTTGCTTCATTAATTAATGGCTATCATGGTACACATAGAAAGAGTCAAATGCTGCACATTGTTATTTAAATGTTTGTCACTCAGCCGAAAATGGCTTAATGTTACAATTTCATGGCAGGAAGAGTTCACAATGTCAAAGAGGCAAAAGAAGAAGGCCCTTGTGGTCGAGGAAGAGCCCGAAGTGGAAATTGTCACCAAAACTGAATACATATACGGAGATACTAAATGTATTTCTTGTGTCGAACGCGAATACCAGTGGGGGGAAATATATAGACTGATCATTCATAGGGAAGTGCCCGATATGGGCTTGGAGGAAGAAAGTATATATGCTAACATAGAGAAATATTCACTGTTGAAGATCGCCACCAGAACAGAGCTGTTCCCATGCTCTGAAGTAATTGGTTGGATTCTGCCCCGGGCAGATGTAACAACAATGATCCTGGAGAATGTTGAAAAATAGGGCTATGCTGCTTATAGCCCTGGATATGTAGCTCTGGACTACCACCTGCCAGAAGCCCAAGTATTTTTATCTGATGATTGGCTGAACAACATTAGGATGGACCTACTGGAGACTCTTAAAAAAGATGCTGCTGCCTGGAAAACATTATAGATACAGGCCGAACGGTGATTATGATACAACAAGATTAAGGACCCCATATAGGTTCATAGCTTTAATGCTGAACATGATTTTTGGGAGAGCCCATGGTAGGCTCTTCAAACTGGAATGGATGCCTATCATTTTTTATGTTGCAACCCAGGGGACAATTCTCAACTGGGCTCACATTGTATCTAATAGTCTTTCAGCTTGCATGGCCTCGGCTTTGGGAGGAGTGCACCAAAAGAGATCTGAATTCTATATGAGTTCCACACTTGTAGACTGTATATTGTGCAATTAGCCTTTCCCTGGCCTCAGGTGCATCTGGGATAGGGAAAGAATTCCTGTATATTCTGTGTATAAACCGCTGTGGGCACACAAGTATCACAGCCATTACCGAGAAATCTGTGAACAATTCATCATGCCCTTATACACACTCATCTTCCTGAAGGAGTGTGATTGTATGTCAGAGGAAGAACTGCAAGTAATAGAGGAGTATGCAGATTATTATTTGACCGAAGATGGCCTCTACTTCAGGATGTTCGGAGGTTCAAAAGCACCCTCTCTGCTGCCCAAATATGCCATTGACTACATCATTCACAAGGAGGCAATGAGGCAGGTCTTCTTGGACGGCATAGGGAGCTTCTTGTTTGAGCATAAGGAGGTTACCTACCCACCTTTTCCCTTCAAATTAGGAAGTTATAGGTTCACTAGGGTGAAAAAAGCTAAAAAATTTGTAGAAGAACTAGAAAGGTTTCATTTTGGCGAGATGCCCTTTCATAGGAGTGTCTCCTGTGGTAAAGTAGCCGAACATTGTAAAGAAAACAATGTACATTTTGAGTACACCCACCATTGGGATAGGGAAGAATCTGTCTTTCAAAGTGCCTTGAACCTAACCGCCTTGAGGAGAAGGTTCAAGAAGAAGATAGTCACCAAAGGTGGGAAGGGGAACAAGCAAAAGATGAGGAAGAAGCCAAAAGAAGAAATGAGGAAGCCCAGAGGTTGGCACAAGAAGCTGCAGGATGGCTGCACACAGAAGAAGAAGAAAAAAGAAGAGCTGCCTAAGAAGTAGCTAAGAAAGCAGAATAAGCAGCAAGGAAAGAAGAAGAAGAAAAGAAAAAGAATATGGATGAGGAGCTTCAGAAGCAGGAAGTGGAGAGGCTGAAGCTGACACAGACACAGAAAGATTCTGATACAGCTGGAGGATAGACTCAGGATGTGGAGAAACCTGAGGTCCAAGACCCACAAGTACCTGCTTCCAGCACACCCATGGTCCCCACACTCAAGCTGGTCCCCTTTGTGCAGAAGGTAGGGGGAGAGATACCTGATTTCAATACTATTTTCTATGACAGAGAGACTAAGAGGATAGTAAAGAGAACATAAAGGAAGATTGACACCGGAGGTTTGTCCAGAAAAATGATCACAGATACACCCGTTGTGCTTGGAACAGACAGGGATCCCAGATTCACCATCCGAGCCAGAGCAGCATTGATTCAAGCTTCAGAAGATAACGTCGACAAAATTATGACAGACCTAGAGCTGTCCGAGAAGTCCTCTGCCCAGCTGAAAGACACATTATGAAGGGAAAGAGAGGAAATAAATAGGATAAAAAGGAAGTATGAAGACATGAAAGAAGAAGTGAAGTCTTATAAGGCTGAATTGCAGGTCCTCCAAGTAGAGAGACAAGTTAGGGAGACTACACAAGAATTCCTGGAGAAAGTGCAGAAAGAATATCAAGATCTAAATATGGAGAAAGAATGGCTGCAGGGAAAGGTAGAAGAGCTAGAAGAGCAGCAAAAGATCATCTTGGAGGCCAGTGAGCTGCACACCCAAGAACAGGGAAAGAAACATCAAGAGCAGATTTCTTCTTTGACAACTACTCTGGAGGAAGCAAGAGAGCAGCAGGTTAACCTCCAACCGTTCAAAGAGCATGTCTTGGCCCAAAAGGTTAAGATGCTGCAGCTATAGATAGCTATAGAAGAAGAGAGGTGCAAAGTGCTGTAGGTAGATAGCCGATTGGAGGAAATCCTAGAGACCTCCTCTTATTTCATTGATAGATCTCAGGATGTCCTTGAAGTCCTGACTGCAAGAATGGCAAGGCTGGAAAACAATGAAGAATCTCCAGCAGAGCTGCCAGCAAAGGATCAACAGGCCCTCAAGCAGGATTATGACTTCTTGGAATTTGCTATCAATACCACAGAGGATTTCAAGAAAGCAGTTAAGAATAAAAAATGAGCATGCATAGAGTTTTTCAGATGGCTCCTTATTACCTACAATCGGTGCCAAACATAGGCCGAGCAGAGACTTGATGCTTTCCCGGACCATACCTCCTTTGTAGAACTGTTGCAGAAGAGATATCAGGAGGAGGAAGTGAGGGTCCAGCACATTAAATCCCTGGATGATCATATATTGAGGAGCGAAGTATATCATTCGGCCATCAGTGTTCAATTATTAGAGGATCAAATTCGTTTGAGTGCAGCCAGGATTGAAGCCATAAAGAATCAAGCAGCGAAGTTTGAGATAAACATCCAGTTTTTGGAACCTTGTTCTTTTGAAGGCATCGCCGCTGAAGCTTTGGTGTGGAAGAAGTTTCTAGACACCCAAGTGGGACCCTCCTTGTGAAGGATTGGTCATTTTGTAATTTGTAACGATTTTGTAAAAAAATTTGAGAAAAGGAGAATTTTGGGAGGCGAGGAGTTGGGAATCCCAAAGGTCACTTTAGGCAGCCCAACAGTCTTACCCTTTTGTATAAATATAGAAGACTTAGAGGGAAAAGGTGCTTTTTCCCAGTGGGACATGTAAAGCAATATTGTAAGAAGAACTATTTTTTTTGCAATAAAGAGTTATTGTTGGCCTGTTGGGGAAAGATTGGTGGGACTTTCAAATGTTTTTTTTGTGGATGGTAGAAAGATGAACTATTTTGTTTTTCCAGGTTGTTGTCCATTAACTGTGAGATCGTTCTAACTCTCAGAACCTATGTTCTTGTTCAAATGATTTCTGGTTTATTTTGTGGAATTACCAGCATGAGTAATGTATGTTTTTCATAAAACAATTGGCTATCTGATTGTTGAAATATCTTTAATCGTTCAAGTGTTGTGGGAAGAAACATCAGCTAACTGTTATTTCTCTTTATAATGCGTGCACAATACACATTACTCATAAATAAGTAACAATTTGGCTCTTGGGGATAGATAGATAGATAGATAGTTAATTTACTTCATTCCTACATATGTGATTTAGATGCTTGTGACTGCTAAGACGAGAGGTAAGAACCTGCGCATCACGTTGTGACTGCTCCCTGCATTCTTATCACCCTGCATGGTTAATTAGGCATATGCATATCATACTAAAATTAAAAAACACAAAAAATACACGGTGGACCGGGCCGCAACCGGTAAAACCTTGTTTTTGTTACTTAACCTACGGTAGACAGACCGCAAACCGGACGGATTCCCTATTCCAAATAGTCACGGGCTAGTTGGGAACGTTGAGTAGGGAGAATCCCTTGCCGTTGTTGCCTGCGAATTTCCAGGCCTCAACATTGTGAAAGCTTGATATTCACTTCCCATCTTCTCTTCTTGAGCTTCTATCCGTGCTTCTTCTTGAGAACATTCTTCCCATAGTCTGCTGAATTTGACTCACTTCTTTCTGGCATAGATTCCTTGGATGAATGAATCCCATGACCTAGGAAGGCCATTCAGAGTTGTCATCACAATCTCTGCATTCTCCACTTCTTCATATATAGCTTCTAATTGTTCCTTGATTTGAAAAAACCCTTGTGAAGTAAGATTGGATGGTCTCTGCATTCTAAATATTCACATTCTTCAGTTGATTCCTAAAGTCATCTTTCGGCATATGTTCTTCCCTTCAAACAATTTGGTTAGGGCACCAAACATAGCTTTAGGTGTCTTGAGAGAGGACACATGTGGGATAAGGTGATTCTTGATAGAATCAGCAATGATCGTATTTTCCATAACCATCTTCTTCTTGTGTAAGGCCTTTTCCTTATCTCCCTCTGGAACTGAAACCTCCTCATGGATGTAGGAGTCCAACTCATTTTCTTCCAGGACCAGGGAGATCCTATACTTCCAGGCTCGGAAGTTATCAGCTCCCTCAAGATTTTCATCAAGCTTGGTATGATGAGACATCTTAAACTGAGAACCTCAAATGGAAATACAAGAGATTTAGATCTTACAAGGTCAAGATGTCAGATTTGGATTTGAAGCTGAAATCCCACAGTACTAGATCAGGAGCAAATTAGGGTTTTGCTTTTCCGGAGATCTGTCCACCCAAATGCCTTGAAATTTATCCCTAACTTCGATATTGGGGAGGAGATCAATCCAGGCCTGGGCTCACTAAAAAATTCCTCTTCTATGAAAAGCCCTAATTTCCAGCAGTAGTGCAGGTCAAAAACGGAAAAACCTCAGAATTGGATTCTGCTTCAACAGAAAAATGCGCCCTAAGGAGGATAGTTATTCCACCTTACGTTTGCTGAAAATATGTGGAGGAATATCCATAAACTAGGAAGCCCTAGTTCCCGTAGCTGCATAGTGTCTTCTTCTCAGGTTAGCTCTGATACCATGTTAGTTTTTCAACATTAAGCTAGCATTATTTAGGATCTTTAACTGAGAGAATAACAAGTACAGTAATAAAACACAAGAGACAATGAACACAGTGTTTTTCCTTAGGGAAACCATAAATGGAGAAAACCCCACAACTTCCTTAGAGATAGAATCAACATCAAAATAGTAAAAGCCCAAAACAGTAAGTGATATCTTGACAACAGTAACCTTCTTCTTGTCTAGCCCCAGTGTCTTCTCCTTCCTCAACTATGCGCTACACTTGTGTGTTAAATAGAGAGTTCGACTCTCTATTTATACTAATCCCGACATGACTAAAACCCTACCAGGGCTGACCTGTACTAGGAGAGTCTAATAACCCTAGTGCCCCGGAACTGCGAGGACTTTAACCCTTAGACAATTGAAGGGTTACCCACAATGGCTTGACCTGACTTTTTTACATTATTGATCCTCTTGATCAGAACATCGGGGCATGAAAACATGACTCAATTACATTATAGATACATCCTAGAATAAACATCGGGTTACAATACATAAGATACATAGATGAATACATTCCATAGTGTGTTTTAACTAATACTCGAGTTTTTGTTTCTAGTTATTTTTTAAATTTTTTAAGAAATGCTTATTATATTTACACCATCTTCATTTCCAGTGTGTTTTAACCAATACTCAAGTTTTCGCTGCTAGGTATATTTAGAAATTTTTAAGAAATACTTATTATATTTACTATCATACCTATTCTCCTATTTGAATTCAAGTTTCCATATTAATATAAGTATGATCACTTAGTTTCTTGTTGATAGACATTATTAATCAATTTAAATTTCTATGGACTTTCTCTAATTCTTTGGTGTAACTACAAAGGCTCTTGGAGGTAAGGGTTAAGCTCATCACCTAAAGAGGTGGTTTCTTATATGTACACATCACAAACATATGTTATTTCCATGTTCTTCTTAAATTTTACACTATTAATTGAGTTTTAATTTTGTGGGAATACCTTAACTTAGTGATTGAAGTTTTTGGAGGTAGGGGTTGAACTTATTGAATCAAGAGATGATTGTCTTTTTGTTCATATCACAAACCCAAATCCTACCTTGATGTTTTCCTTAAGGCCTACCAATTTTTTCATCAAGTAAGTTTCCTTTAAGTAGCTAAATTATAACACTTTCAACGCAAACCCTTGAGCTCAAACTTCCAAAAGACATTGTTACATTTATGTGAGCAACCAGGGATACCCCACTTGATCCCAAGTGGAAATCTCAACGCACTTGAGGATGCATAAAGGAACCATATATTAATGTATAAGGTCATAC
Source organism: Pseudotsuga menziesii (assembly GCA_001517045.1). Taxonomy (NCBI): domain Eukaryota; kingdom Viridiplantae; phylum Streptophyta; class Pinopsida; order Pinales; family Pinaceae; genus Pseudotsuga; species Pseudotsuga menziesii. The sequence goes on from LPNX010036249.1 coordinate 51,416, forward strand.
AAAAGTCATAAGAAAAAATAACATAATTGATACCATAAATCATGTCATCCAAATTAAAGGTACACTAATTCCCTTAACAAAATGTCATTTACCAATCAAAGGGGGAAAATAAACTTATAAGTACCTGAAGCTTCTTTGTGAGATTAGCTCATGTTCATATAAACCCCAACCTAATATTTATTATTAGGCCTCGATATTTACACCAATCAAGTATATGTAGGTTAGATATCAACTGTATTCATGCATATAGATAATGAGAGATTAGTGAGGTGAATTTGAGAACCTACCTCAATTGGTCCTTCACTCATTACACATTTAACATTGGAAACAAAGGGAAATCAACAGTGCCATTAAGCCATAGCACTCCTAAAGGAAGGACCAAAGGGCCCAACCATGACCATCACTAATGAATAACACCCATTCTAGTCGAAAAAATGACCTCTCTCTCCCTAGGGAACATCTAAAGGTGCAATGGGTATAAGTGCAGTGTAATAAAAGACCTATTTTAGGAGTTTGTTTTGAGGTGGTTTTGTGGGTGGTTCATTCAAATTCGTAAATATAAATGAATAAACCCCTATTCATTTAATCAAAATAGTTTAAATTCATTTAATCAACCCCTACAACCTCCCATGTATAAACAAATCATTATGGAGAATCATTAATGTACTGATACCAAGCTTTCTCAGTTATTTGGAGTAATGAAACAAAGCATTTTTGTTAGAGGTTTTCACCAATTGTGGTTTTATTCATGGAAAATATGGAGTTTTAATTATTTCTTGATGAGTTAAATAAAATTTCATGTATTCAACTTTTATTTCTTTACCTAATATTAAAAAACAATTAGAGTGATTTAGTGTTAGACCAAGAATCAACATGGAAATAATAACAACTTCATAACATTGATTTTAAAATGTGTTTTGAAGAACTATTTTGAAACAATTCTTCTTTAGTAGTAAGATCAAGTATGATTTATAATCTCTCTCTCTCTCTCTCTTTGTCTCCCTCTCATCTTCTCCTAGGATTTCCTCATGATCCCTAAGATCTTTTACCCTACATGATGCCTCTACAAGATAATTACAAAGAGTAAGTACAATGATGCTGATATGAGATGACTCTCTCCTAACTTTATTTATATAATATATGAGATAGGCCAATAATATAATAGTGATATTGATTCTTTATAATAAACCTAATAAAAAATTGAAGGCTCCAATGTCAAGGATGACCAAATGACAAATGTTAAGCTCCAGGGTTAAGACATCCAAAAATAAATGCTCTTGGGTATGAATGCTCTTTAAGAAGGGTCAAACACAATGCCTTGATAAGGTTCCAAAGATGTAACTATCATCCTAAGTCATTTTCGCCAATAGGTCCACTCCACCTACATGATCACTCCCTCAGCCTAAGCATCCTCAAGTAAAGCAAAAGTATCAATGTAATAAAAAATGTGATGATTCCATTTAGGATTGAACACCCTCCTCCAACTGGCCAAATGTGAATCCTCCTAAGTGAATCACTCTCTTAAGTGAGAAATTGAAATTTGTGTGTATATCATGAAGAAGTCACCAATATCCATAGTTTTTCAATGTTTTAATACGAAAATATGCCTAAGCAACAAAATGAGGTCTATAAACAAATGAACAAGCCACCTAACATGTTTATATCTATTACTACACATCCAAGGGTCATCCATATACCATGCACATGGCATCATGTAAAAAACCCCTAAGCATGACATGAATGATGATGATGATCCTTATAAAAAAGTGTTGGTAGAGGTAAATAAACCCAATTTCACTACAAGCTCCAAGATTAAAATGTGCTCAATCATAGTTATAATTTATGCATGCTTAATATAGTAACCATATCCCACTTTTTTTGCATGCTTTAAATGGTAATCATATCCCATATGCTTTGAATGATGACAATGATGAACTAGATGACAATGACAGTGATGATGTTTTTAATGATGACGATGATGGAAATGATGATGATGATGATCATCATCATTGTCATTGTCATCATGATTATCACAATAGTCATCATCATCATCATAATCATCACTCATGTCATCACCATCGCCATTGTCCTTGACATCATCATCATGATTATTGATATTGTCATCAGTTATTCATCATTACCTTTGGCATAAGAAAGAACATCTACCCAAAAAATGTGATTAGTGGGAAAGGGTCATGGAGGACACATACTATTTATGCATGAGAAATAAAAACTTTATTTTTTAATATGATCAACATCATCATTTTCATTGTAGTCGTCATCATTTTCATTGTCATTATCATTCATTTCATTTCCATCATAATCATCGCCAACCTCGTCATTGTCATTATCATCATCATCATAATTATCATCATCATCACCATCATCATCATTCATTTCAATGCCATCATAATCATCACCAACGACGTCATTGTCATCATCATCATCATCATCATTCTCCTCATTATCAAAAACATTATCATCATCATCATATACATCCTCAATATCATAATCAATATCCCCATTGTCATCTTCAACATCTAGGCACAAAACTGGATGCGAAACTAGATAAAAACATGGATGCAAAAACTTATGCAAATATGGATGCAACAAAAGTAGGCACAAAAGTTGGTGCATAATGGAGTGCACCAAAGGTGGATGCAAAAAATGACGCAATCGTGGAAGCAAAACATGATGCAAAAGTGGATGCAACTATGGATGTAAAACTGGATGCGGAAGTGGATGCAAAACTAGATGAAAAATAATACGTAACACCCAATGCAAAAACTGATGCAAAAATGGATGCATAAAGGGATGCAATAGTTGATGTAAAATTTGATGCAAACTTGGTTGCAAAAGTTGAATAAAAAGTGGGTGGAAAAGTAGGTGCAAAAATGGGTGTGAATTGTGATGCAAAAAAAGTGGATGCAAAAGTGGATGCAATAGTAGATGCAAGAAAAGACGTAAACATGGATGCAAAATGAGATGCAAAAAGGGATGAAAATGTGGGTTCCAAAGAAGACAAAAAATGGATGCTAAAGTGAATGCAAAAGTGGGTGAAACAAACCTAGATGCAAAATAGACTCAAAATATGATGTAAACTTTGATGCAAAACTTGGCACACAAGGGGATGCAAAAAGGGATGCAAAAAAGAAGCACAACTGGATGCAAAAGAGGATGTAAAAAATGATGCAAAAGTGGATGAAAACATGGGCGTAAAAGTGGAGGCAAACATGGATGTAAAAGGGGGTGCAACAAGAGTATATGTACAAATTAGGCGCAAAACTAGGTGCAAAACTAGGTGCAAAACATGGCACACAACCTAATGCAAAACCTGGCCCATAACACAATGCAAAAACCGACATAAATTACACCAGATTTTAAAAAGGACACAAAAAACTCCTAAAATAGAACCAACACATGAAATTGCTCCATTTTGTCCAAAAAATGAAGAAAAATACATTGAAAGATGGTGTAGACACAAAAAAGGAAGCAAAAAGAGACACTAATCATAGGGTTATGTTGTAGTGAACTTTGCATTCAACTTTATGTCATCTAAATATCCACCCAACACATGGTATTCTCTTGGATCACCTCTACATGGTATTCTCTTGGATCACCTCAAATTTAATTCTCGATCCCTATCAATAACCTACCAATATTGATACAAAGTATTTAGATTCATTACTAATTACCTCACAAAACTATTTATTATAGTCCTTTCTCTTAGTCAACCAAGTCTCCTCATGGGTATATTTCTCTCTGGTTAACTTCTTGGTTAGTTATTATTGTACTCGGCCTATTGTATATCCTTCAAAATAGAGTTGATACACCTTAGTAGGAATAAGGATGAACCACTAGATCCTATCATTTAGTTCTTATTGCCTACAATTGACATGCTTACGATGTGCTCTCTTCCTTTTATTTGTAATGTGCACTATGATTTGTCAATCAAATATTATAAATATCTCAAACTCTTGATATAAACTTCATTTTCTTCTAAAATAGTACGATTGAATATCATGTCATATAATCCCACAATATTGACTGATGAAAGAACATATTTTTCATTATTCCTTCAAATTTGGTATAAATCAACCATTATTAACTTAGATCACAACTTGTGGGACATTGGGAAGTTAAATGTGAATTCTTATAAAAGTAATTTATGTCTAGCTAATATTGTTTCTCCATCACCACATTCTTTTCCACATCATATTCATAGAGCCAACAATTTTTTTGCATGGTTAAGAAGGGGTTTCAACCTGTAACATGGGTGAGCGCATAGGTGTGATTGACTCCATAAGATGCATCTATTATAAGTATAAATGATGATATGGTTGGATGGACAATAGACCCTAGTGACTTAGAAGAATTGGATTATTCTCAACATCATATTCGTATATTTTAGCATGGATCTCCATATCATTCAATGAATTGTAATATTCAATACATCTCTCTTCTTTTCAGTTTTCCATAAACACAAGGAGAAAATCATGTTGCATACCTTTTGTATTTTCTATGTTATTAAGACTATTTTAATGGATTTGGATAATCACATATTTCCTAAAACACATAGCATTCAAAAAATTCTAGTTGTCCAAAACAAAAATGTAGAATGATGAGAAACAACACGTCTGCATGAAGCATCATTAATCTCTCAAGAAGTGATATTTTTTAGGTTCCAATCATCCTTTTTCACCTAGACAAGACAAAGAAGGAAATAATGCCAAAGTGTTCAATCTAGCATTTCAACATGCATTTAAGAGGAGACTACATTATATCATGTAGACGCTAAATACTCAAGAGAATTGTATGTGAGGGTTAATCAACCAAGTTTTTATTCATCTTCATGAGTATTTATAAAATCATAGGGATGATTGGAATGGTTGTACCCTTTTGGAGGATCCTAGTCTACTAGGTCCTACGACTAACCATCATAGGGTTTGTATTGTAGTTACAATCGGTTAGTTAAGAAAACATAACTACTTCTGTAACCAAATATATATATATATGCTGGTGAGTTGTGATTCAGATATAGTTCCATCACTTTTGTATATATTATCGCTCTGATATAATATAAATGTTGTTGTTGTTGTTCCCTTTAATTTGGTATCTTTTTGTGTATACTGATATGAATGCATTCTCTTCTATATTTATATTCCATGTAATCCCTTAGATTATAGCATTGGTGTTATATTTTTATCATTTAAGCAATATCATCTTAGGATCTTATCTGAGAGAATAACATGCACAACAATAATCACATGAGATAAGAGACACAAATAATTTTCCTCGGGGAAACCATAAAGGATAAAACCCCGCAAATTCCTCAAGGATACAATGAGCACCAATATATATATATGCTGGTGAGTTGTGATTCAGATATAGTTCCATCACTTTTGTATAT